>VWZF01004338.1:5101-111070 GCA_013396755.1 Sclerurus mexicanus
CCCCCCCCCAAACAGCAAGCTATACTCATCAGGAGTCATGGGATTCTGCAGAAGCTATTCTTTATAGCTTGCTGGGCACCACAGCCTTGTAACTAGCCTTTAAAAAAATTCTGGGTGCTTCTTGGAATTATTTGCATGCATGGGCAGTGAGAAAGGGGTGCCAGAGACACAGGGAGCGCACCAGTGCGCACAGGCACGGCAGCTCACATAAACTCCCACATCAAGGCTGCTCCACGTAGGCTTATTGATCTGTTATTACAGATTAGAACAGCTCATCTGAAGTGTAATGAAACTGTGTTACCTTGAAGGATAAGCTTGCAAACGCATTCGTAGTGGTGTCAGTGGGGTCTGTGTCTCCTCAGAAAGCTCTAAACCAACTTCACTGTAAACTGATCAGGGAAAACCCTGACTACGGATGTTATGATCTTGCATTCTTTTCACATAGGAGAGAGTGATTTAAAATGTATACATTTTGGTTAAGGTCTGTCCAGCTCTGCAAAACTGGGTGCTTGTTCAAAGTGTTCTATACTGCTTCTCAAAGGCTTCTTTTTGCTATTCATGTTCATGCCCAGGGGAAATATCTCATCATTTGAACATACACAACTGGGCAGGAAAAAGGGATCAATCTTTGTGATATATTTAGTAGTACTTACTTACTGTAGTCATCCTAGAGATAGGTGGTTATATGGCATATCAATACCATTGGTTGTGAAGAATGTGAAGGTGCGTGAAAATGAAAGCCCTAGGAATTTTATGAAGTAGAACTGATAGGGATCACTTCCAGTATCAGACAAGACCATTTTTTACACATGATATTGAAAAACATTGAAGAGATCTTCAGAAGCCTGTGGTGCTTTTAATGTAGCTTTTTCAGACAGTACTAGATAAAAAGTTGTGTGCCTGCACTATAAGAGACAGAACATATACTGCAAACTTATTGTAGATAAAAGGTGTGTGTGTGTAAACAAATAATACGTCAAATCACTTTGTTTCCACAGGAGATTGTCCACATATATATAAGATGACCTTTTTTTGATTACTTGTATCTGATCAACTGAAAGAAGCAGATAGTCTTATGAACAGGGTAGGGCACACTTCACACACTCCAAATACACTTCCCTATGCACATCTAGATCATACACATTGAATAACTTCTGCAGCTCCAGATTTACATAGCAATGTTACTAAAGCCATTAGACATGGCTTGCAGCTTCAAACCAACATTTTAACATCTCTGAAGCACACACAATTTTTCTTAAAGCTGTGTGAAAACCCGCATTTTCACAGTCCCTTTGGGGTTAGCTTCTGTAATAAATACAAGGCTTTTCTCTGCTTCTTCACTCACTGACAGCATCAAGAAGGTTAAGGCTTTGGCTTTGTGTCAAATTTAGGAAAGACTTATCCCTTTTATTTTTTTTTTTTTTTCCAGAAGGTAGCAGAGGAGGTAAAATGATATTTCCAAGTTCTTTTCAATGCCAAAAATTCCCTTTCTCACATGCCTTACCGGACACAGAGCAAGAGATAAGAGAAAGCCTGGAGTGTGGGGCTTCAGAGTAAGTGCCAGCAGAAGGCTCCATGGGACTGCCTGTGCTCAGCATTTGTCATTCAGAAGTCCATCGGGGCATATAGTCCAGTATTAAATCTAAAGCCCTTAAACCTCCTTAAGACTGCCCAGCTGTTTTGCAGGCACAGTCTCAAAGACTTAAAAGTCATGGTGTACAATGGGGATTTTATAGCAAAACTGAGATCCAAGCCAAGCCTTTGGTGACTTGAATGCATGGATATGCTACAGGAGATTTCTAAGGAGCAACACAGAAAACTCTTCTGAATACAAGTAGATAGGAAGTAAATCTGTGCATTCTTGCATACTTTTTCACCTCTATTGTAAGAGATCCATCAATCACATTTCCTAAAACCAAAGGGACCACATAGATTTATTATTTCGTCATAAAGGCGAGAACTTCTAAAATAAAGTGTCACAGCCACAGTCCATTTACTGGCAGTGGTAAAAATTCTAGTAAACTTTTTTCTTCCACTATATGCTCCAAATTTACATAGTGGAGCCCTACTCCTAATTGTTTAAAATTCATACTCCAAAGGAGCTGAACAAATGAATGTCTGGAAGCATTGAAAATACTTTTTTTCCACATAAAACAACAGTGGAAAAAAGGTATATATTTAAGAAAATGGTTTTCATTCAATGGCATTTCTCACACAAAAACTGTTTCAACAGAAATTACTCAGCCACTGCAAAGCAATAGTTGAATGTTTAAATATGAGTCCTCCAATTAACCAGTGGAATTACAGCTAAAGCAAGAAAATCTTGGTTTAAATAATGTTGTCAGAGCAAAAGATCACAGTATCATTTTATTTGCAAAGTTTTCTATTAGGTGAAGGGGATGGGCTGTGTGTGGGTGTGTGTGCATACGAAAGGCAATACCAGCTTTAGGATTAAATCAAAAAACCTACAGTTTTTATATATAAAACATAATGGTAGATGCATAATTTTCAGAAGAGAATGAAATGCTAGTCCAACATCAGATCACCATATTTATGCAGATAGAAAGATGCAGTTATAAAAATGCTGTGAATTCTTGGCTAGACACTGCAATGTAATGTCATGCAGAAAGACCATAGATTTTGGTATTGGTGCTGAATGGTGCTACATCCAGTTGGTGACTGGTCACTAGTGGGATTCCGCAGGCTTGGTTTTGCAGCCAGTCCTGTGTAATATCTTTCTTGATGATCTGGACAAGGGGATTGAGTGCACTTTCAGTATGTTCACAGATGGCACTAAATTGGTGGAAGTGTCAATCTGCTGGAAGGTAGGAAGGCTCTGCAGAGGGATCTGGATGGGCTGGATTGATGGACCGAGACCAATTGTACAAGGTTCAACAAGGCCAAGTGCCGAGTCCTACACTTGGGTCACAACCACCCCATGCAGCGCTACAGGCTGGGGGCAGAGCGTCTGGAAAGCTGCCCAGCAGAAAAGGACCTGGGGGTGCTGGTCGACATCAGCGGAACATGAGCCAGCAGTGTGCCCAGGTGGGCAAGAAGGCCAATAGCAGCCTGGCCCCAGGCTTGTATAGGAAATAGTGTGGCTGGCAGGACCAAGGAGGTGGTTCTTCTCTGTACTGGGCACTGATGAGACTGCACCTTGAATCATGTGTTTAGGTTTGGGCCCTTCACTACAAGAAGGACACTGAGGTGCTGCAGCATGTCCAGAGAAGGGCAATGGAACTGGTGAAAGGTCTAGAGCATAAGTCATATGAGAAGTGGAGGTTGTTTAGCCTGGAGAAAAGGAGGCTCAGGGGAGACCTTTTACTCTCCACAACCACCTGAAAGGAGGTTGTAGCCAGGTGGGGGTTGGCCTCTTCTCCCAAGCAACTAGTGACAGAACAAGAGGAAATGGCCTCAAGCTGCCATTTCCTCAGTCTGCCTCTGTCAGGAGAGGTTCAGTTTGGACATCAGGAAGAATTTCTTCAGTGAAAGAGTTGTCAAACATTGGAATGGGCTGCTCAGGGAAGTGGTGGAGTCAGCATCCTTGGAAGTGTTCAAGAAACAACTGGATGTGGCACTTAGTACTGTGGTCTAGTTAATGTGGTAGTGTTCAGTCAAAGGTTGTACTTGGTGCCCTTGGAGGTCTTTTCCAACCTTAATGATTCTATGATTACTTAGAATAGTTAATTTATATTTTGAATTAACTAACTCATACAATTAAAGCAGCATATAGTAGTTACTGCAGTGGGACAGCTTCATGTCTCTTTGTTTTAGCATGACTTACCTTTACTGTGCTGTGCAGGGATACCCATTACATAGTCAAAAGTACAATTCCCTGGTGGTTAACGAGGGTGTAAGGGTTGATGCAGTCCTCTTCTAAGCAAATGCCCCAGCATACCTCTTATCTTAACTTTTGTTATTGGAAATAAACTCTTCTGGTACTGGAAGTGTGCAAGCACTAAGGCAGGGATGCCGGTTTATGTTGACAGCTGTGCTGCCTACTCTACTTGATCCTGGACCATGGAGTTCTGGAGCAGTAATTGTTACAGCCACACCC
Organism: Sclerurus mexicanus; assembly: GCA_013396755.1. Lineage (NCBI taxonomy): Eukaryota > Metazoa > Chordata > Aves > Passeriformes > Furnariidae > Sclerurus > Sclerurus mexicanus. The sequence continues at coordinate 9,159 of VWZF01004338.1, forward strand.
AGGAATAACACTTGTGCTAATAAACAGTGTAAATGATAAATATGCTACTTGATGACTTTTTGGCAACAAAATTAATGCCACTTTAACAAAGTAGAAAATGACAAAACCAGAATGCAGTGCAAAGCAAGAAGGTATTTACTACCTTTCCCAGGAAAATGAGCTTTATCTTGCATGCTTTGGTGGATCTTTGAATAACTACACAAAGCACTCCTGGTAAATCCTGACAAGCTTATTTAGGCTTTCAGAAAGTCGCTTTCTGTGATCAGGAAGCCAATAGCAATCACGGTTCTAATATGGGTATAACACATAAAAAAGAGTCTTTGCTGTACCTAAGGTCCTTCAGATACAAAACCTTTGCAGAATTCACTGGAATATGAAGTCTGGCAGCAAGCACACTATTTGCAGCTTTGTCAGAGTCATTGGGGCCCCTTGTTGAGATGCTTAGAGCATCTGGGCAGATTTAGGAACGCATGCTACTTAAGACAGAGGGCAGCCACTGAAGGCTACTGAATAATGTTATTTCTGTTTTAAAATACTGGTGTTTTTATCATGTGAGCCAGTTCTCTGGCCATGCATTTAGAACTGCTGCTGGACTAGGAATGCCATATTAGAGACCATGTGAGGTGGGTCATGACTGCGAGGACAGTATGTGCTGGGGGCAGCAACACTATGCTGCATTCCAAGTGTACTGTAGCTAAGTTGAACATCTGTCTAAAGCAAATTATCTGAGCCTCCATGATCAGAGTATCATGATTTTAATGAAATACCTAAATCTTCTTTGTATGATTATAGGAAAGTATTACTCATTACAAACTCACATAATAGATTCACAGATTTATTTGTGAGTGTCAGAATTTTCTTTTTTTTTTTCTTTAGAAATCCATTTTTTGACAGTCCTAACATCCTCCATGGCTTAATTTTTAAGGCACTTCTCTCTATAGTTCTCACGCTGCAACAGTAACAATGCAAAGTAGCAATTAAACAGATATCTCCTGCTGGCTAAGACTCCTCTGTGATATGTTCTGGGATTGAATGCATTCTATTTTTAAATGTTGGGCAATTACATAGCAATAAGTTAAATCTGAGAAATGCAGTAATGTTAAAATGAAAAAAAAAATACAGTTTTCTAACTGAAGTAGAATAGGTAAAGCAAAAGGGAATTTTTCACTCTGTAGCAAAAAATTAATGGTGTTTAATATAAGAGAAAAACACATGGATTTTGAAGTAGATTATAAGAACCTACACTTAGTAGATTGTGGTAGACACAGAAATACACTTTTGTGATATTATTCATAGTTCTAAAAGTTTCCCTGAAAAATGTTTTATTTCTTTTGCTATGTTTAAAGCAATATTGTTAATAGAGTGAATCACTACTTGCACAAAAACGTCTGTAGGAATAGTTGGGACACCCAGTTATCTCACTAGAAGTCAAATAACAGTTCCAGGTGAAGAGGAGACATCAGAGCTGCAATAAGAATAAAAATTATTATTTATAAGAACACATTACAAAGTAATCCTTAAAAGTGCTGAAAATTCAGAAAACTTCTAGACACACATGACCTAGAAGTATCAGCCACGTTATAAATGTATATAAGTTTTGGATAATAGAATAGGAGATTTGAGCATTGAGTCAGCCTTAACAAAGAGGTAAAACACATTCAGGGGACCCTTCACTTCTCCTAGTGCTGCTGATGTGGCATCTTGGCAGGTTTGCACTGACAAGAAGAACTAGGCATCTTATTTCATGTCTCAGCATTGCTAGAAGGAGCAAATATTTCTGTGTGCATCTCTTTATACAGAAAAAAATATATAAATATATATAAAAGAATTAACTCCCTCAAAGAAAATGATAAAATTAGAGTTTTTTCCTCCCACAATGTTACCCAAGCAATCAGATGGTTCAATAGCAATACTGAAATTTCTTCCAGCCCATCATTAGCCCTTCTCCATTTGATATTCCCAGCAATTAACCCCCAATGCCCTGAGACAAAGTGTCACAGTGGGTGACAAAGACGTTACTGTCAGCCCTAAAGCTACTTCTGCCTAAGACTGGGATCTGAACATCATAATGGGCAGGGCTCAGGATCTCAGCACTGTTGTTAACCTGTAATAAGACAGATCTGCTTCCTGTTCTGCCCTCACCTTTCCCACCTCTGTCTGCCTTGCCCATGACAGTGGATTGCTCATGGACACACTCATGTTGCTGTATCAGCGGGTATGCACTTTACTGTGCTACTGTACTATTCTCCTATCCTCCTTCCCTGTCAGGACATGCAGCTGACAATGCAACATGAGGAAAGGACTCATGACACCCTTTTCTGAGCTCCACATTCCTCTTCTGAATTATTTAAATTCAGTTATACATCTGTAAATAAGGGAACATCTAGAATACAGTGCAATAAAGAAGAAAGAAGTGAATTGTTGACTAGTACTTGAAGCTTGGCTGTTCTCTGGGCTCGGCAGCTAATACCTACCAGCTAGTGCTGGTGAAGCTGGGCACTTCCCTGTACAGTAAGGTAAGGAGGTATGTTGTTGGGTAATTCATGAAAAGCATTTCTTTCTGAGTCTCACAACTTGGAAAGAAAGCATTTAAGGTAACTGCAACTAAATATTTGAGAAGGGCAACATGTACTCTACCCAAGACATACTCAAGTTCAGTGTGAGTGTTGTAACAAGGTCAAGGGACAATCAGGCAAGGTTACTCTACTGTCATAACAGCAACCTGAGAACTGTCAGAGACAGCAGCAGATGTTCAGCCTTCTCTGTTTACTGATGTGCATGGCAAAGCCTCATTCAGTCGTGTGACATGCCTGCCGCAATGTTTCCAAGGAAAGTACTGTCTAGGATAACTATTCCTAAAGTCTTGCCTTTCCAAGAACCTTACTTTGATTTGTTCTATTATAGTTAGATTTTATATTATTATTTAATTAATTTTATAAAAATTCACTTGCTTAGGGGCTCATGAATAAGAGGATTATGGATAATGGGAAAATAATTGCTTTTTCACCTGATTGCCATGAAGGTAAATAAACTGAACACACACTATGAAGTACCTGGAATATTGACTCTGATTTTTCAGCTTGTGCCCATTAATGCCAACAACGAATGAAAGCTAAAAACTTGCTCTGGGGCAGCAGTGCTAATACACATTACCTCCTTCCAGTAAAGAGCACAATTAATGAAAGTGATTCATGGTTACTGTTGTGTTGTTAGTGAGCTTTTTATCCAACTAACAATTCTTCAAGTATTGTCTGCTTTCATTTACTTGTGAACTTGTGTTTTCTTTCTTTTAAAAATAAATAGGTATTCCTGTATTTGTAGTGTTTTAAGGTCTTCAACTGCTCAATGCTTGCGCTATTTCTCATAAAGCTCTTAAAACAGAGTGCCCTTTTCTGTTTGACTTTAACAAGGTTGAATGTCAATTTAATTTTTCCTCTATTTCATAAATGCATTCATTTTATTGAAGGTTTCTGGCAAAAAAGAGAAACCCAAGCCAAAGTCCTTGGTGAATTTTGCATTTCATCAGGTACAGATTTTGCTTGCTTTGCATGACAATTTTTGCCATTCTGAGCCATTGTTCTCTACTTTAATGCACAGTAGATAAGACTAAAAGTAAAGTAATATAAGATGAAGTAAAAAAGTTTGGAACATTTACAAATTTTTAGCACTGCTTAACAGAATCGGTTTGATTTTGTGAGGTTTTACTACACTGTGGGGAAAGTTGCCTACTTGAACCCTGTGCATATAAATGATCATGATTAAGGCTGCCTTAAACACTCATTGAGGTTAAGGTATTAAAGGGACAAGCAGCCAAAAAGTTGGGACTGCTCTTACACTTTTTATGTTTTTACTGACTTCGAATTTGATTGGGTTTTAGGGCATCTGAAAACCTTAATGGGCATGCTTTTGCCACTGTTCATATTCTCAGCAAAACTACGTAAATGTATAAGTAGGTCCAGATGGATACGTAATCATCCATGACAATTCAGAACACATTTCTGATACTTGAGCCCATTATCACTAAACAACATGATAGAAGGCAGAGCAGTGACTTACAACAGTAGCAAACTGCATCCTGATACTGCAGAGGTACAGGGGGCTTTGGTTAGAAATGGAACAGAGTCTTTTGTCCAGTATGTTCTCTGAACCTGTCATGTGCATTTTCTCCCTGGAGGAGAAGGAACAAAGTGCTTGTTCTTTGCTGAGGGCATTCACTTGTCTTTTGCTGAATGGTTTTAGGATAGCTAATAGCTTGCAAATATGTGGAATCTAGGTTTTATGAGTGACAACTAATTTTCTGGAGCAGCTTTCTAGTAGAGAGGAGAAAGCTAAGATATGTAGCGGGTGTTAAAATGATTCTTAATTCATTTATGCATGTTATATATATTTATTTGTGTCAGGAGGGACCTGGGTTCAAACAGCAAATTGTTGAGTTTCTGTATTGAAATTGTTTCCTTTACTATAAATTTTGTATATTTTCATTGTTATTTCTGTGACCTACTTTTTGATAAGAAGTAGAAGGAGGAACATAAGGACATATAGACTAAGTCATTATCCATTACAGTTTCAAATTAAACTTGGGATACCTAAAAGTTCAGGACATTTACTGATACAGGAATATAGCTAAATCTCACCACCTAAAACTCATAGGAAAAAGCTATTCTCAGAATCTTACCATAAGCCATATCCTTCAGATTTGCATCTCTTCTTAAAGAAAATTCATATGACATTTGGAACATCTTTTAAGCTTTTGGAGTATTATCTGACATGAAGGTTGGAATGAACTAAGGAACAGGAATCACAAATCTTTTCCCAGCCCTTGCACTGACTTGCTGTGTGACCTTGAGCAAGTGGCTTGGGCAAACACTTTAGGAGTTCTCTCTCATTTTGTGTTCTCTGACTGCGGTTTGTTTGCTTGTTTATTGACACAATCTTCTTTACAGGTAGAAGTTACAAAAGGAAAGGACAAGGAAACTATTTGAGTTAAACACCATTGGCAGCCAAACTGCATGGGACTCCAACCAGCATTATTCAAAAAATGTTGCATTAAACTCTGTGCCTCAGTTATGTCACCTCAAAAAGTGGAAAAATAATGTGGACAATAAACTGCTCTTGGCTTAAAAAAAACAGCACTGCACAAATGCAAAATACTATTTTATTTTAGGGTTTCTGACTGCTGTGAATAACTCAGGGAATCTTCACATTCTTCTGAATGAAACATCTATCTTCTATTTTGCCTCCTACAAAAGGGAAAACTTTGGCATGCTCAAGTATGCCTTAAAGGCAATTCTGCCTTTGGGATCTCACATTAACATAATGATAAATGTGCTGTGTATTGCTTGAAAATGCAATGTGCCGATGTGTCAGAATATGTTTTCCCTGCACACCTCTTGATTAGCATCTTATTTACATATTGGCAGGGAAGGAATTCTGAGAAAAAGCTACAAAATAAAGTATGTATTAATGTGGTCTTCTCTGAGGCCACAATATTAGTTCCAAAATCAGCTATCTGGTGACATGTCCTTCAGAGTGGGAATGAGTTACATGTTTTGAAGTACTGAACCCATGTGTGTTTCAGAAAGTAGTAGTAGTGGTGATATGTTTTTCCATCTTATATTAGTGTTTTATTTACTGTAAAATACCTTGGACAAAACCACTTTCCCACATTCCCTGGTATAACACAGGACAAAACATCTAACTGTGGTGGCATTTTCATTGATTTCATCCATTCAATTACTATGAAAATATGGAAGAAACTAGTGGAATGTTCTAACATCACTAGTAATTTGTTTCTTGTTGCTTTTGTTTATGTCTTAGTATATAGATTATTTTTTGCTTTGGTTGTGTCTGTCTGTTTGTTTTAAAATAAATCCCTGAATTTCCAGTGTCTCACACTATTTAGAAGCTTCACATTCTGGATACCTATTTTAGCAGGGACAAGCATGAGAATATGTATGCAGTAAGAAACCCACTGAAATGGATAGTAGTTATTCCTTCTATGTAAATTAAAGATACTGCTGACATCGTAATTTATACTTGCGCAGTGCTTATAAATCCTTGTTATTAGAAAACCTTCAGGCTAGGGATTGCATGGTTGTATCACTCTATCCTATTGAATTGAGTCAAAATGAATTTCAAGATACAATTTACAAACAATATAAACATGTAGAGACCTGCAAAGAATACATGGCCAAAAAAGTGAGGAGAATCATACCACATTAGCTGACTAAACAATTTTGTAGAATCATGGAAAAATTAGTGTATATTTTCACATCTGAGAATAGATGTGATAGAAGTTAATGAAGTAGCCTTAGGTAAGGGAGACATTATTTTCAGAAGATGCTGCTTATGTAAGGTATCCTTTATCAAAACCAGTGAAAAGAATGTTGTAACACTTGGGATGTGAAATGATCATAGCCGATGAGCCCATCAGACATTTAGAGAAGCAAAAAATATCTTATTTTAGAGCTGCTATTTTGATTTAGGGACAAAAAAAAAAATCCTAAACCCTTCTCTGAAGCAGACATAGCCTGCATGCTGCGCATGGAGACGCCAGAGTGGTAAAGATCATGAGAAGAAGAAGGGAGGTATCAGGAACCATCTTCTGGAAAGGGTATAGAAGAGTTTGAAGAGGAAGATTAGATAATTCAATTTGTTCTTTCTGAGTTTTATATGAAAACTATAAAAAAGTGGGGCCAGCAACACAAACTAAAAATGCATTTTGGAGGAAAGACAGCTCAAGAAAGGAGGTACAGATTTCTGAACCATTAGAACAGAGTTAGTAGATTAATTCATGCTTTCATTGACTTTTACAAATGGCTATGAGCAAAGAATTGGTTCAGGCTATGATAAATATTATTTTGAATGCTGCAATATAATGCACAGTAAACTAATATCCCCTCAAGCAATGAATGTAAATACAGTTGTTGGTATTATATTTCTGGAGGTTATGTTATTTTAATCAGCTCTAGAGAGGACTATCTCTGGGAAGTGCAGCTCTGATATTGAATGTTACTGGCTCCTACTGGCGACCATGATGTCTGGACTAGAATAGTGCAGCTCAGAAAATCTGGAGAGTTGCCAGATCCAGCTGAACTCAGTGGATCAAATTCTGATGGGTTTTACACATGAGCAGCTGTGTTGACTTCATTAGGGCCTTGTGTGTATAACACAATACTTTCTTCTAGTCTGATTATATCAGGAAACTGGGATTCAGCTGTATGTGATTTATTATTGCATTAGATATCAGTTTGCCTGCATCATACCTGTCAATAACATCTGAAAAAAAGGTAATAATGCCTGGAAAGAAAATAACTTTAGTAGACAGATGATGGCTTTGGTAAATGAAATATATTAAACAGACAAAAAAAGTGAAAAACTGATAAAAATGTCAAAGCAAAGACTCAAGGCCAGACAGTGCAACTTAACATCTCTGCTGCCCTCTCACTGATGGCCTGACTTAACAGCATGCTGAAGAATTTAAAATGCAGTAGTAGCTGAAACAGGGTCATTACAGACAGCAGGTGAGATTTTTCAAGCACAAGTTGAGCACTCTCTCAAGTCCTTGATGATTTAGCTTTGGTTTTTAGTAGGTGCACAGGTGGGCCGACCCTGGTATTTCTGAACTGACTCTCAGAAGCTGAATGTGGATGTATATTCCAGGCACAGAGATGTGTTTTCTACCTCGTGTTGGGCTTCTGTAGCTTTTGGGCAAGCTTACTCTAGACAGCCAGTCTACATAGATGGACTCTCATCTTGCATGATTAACAGGGCTGAGAACTGAACTTCAAGGAGTTTTTGCGAGAGCTGTTTAAATTGATTATTGTGCTGTTCAGAGGCTCCAGTTACACAGCGCTCATTAGTGACAACTAAGGCACTGAATAAAGCAGACCTGTCAGACTTCCTGCCTTTGAAAAGACAGATAAATTAGTCTGGGCAGAGTGCCACACTAGTCTGGTTATATTACTCGCAGTAGTTGAACTAGCTCAGAGAGAGCTAGCTCAGGTATCCCTACACGAGAGGATAGCATGCTGTCTGGATGTCCCTCATGCAGACAAGCAGTTAATAATATTTTGAATTGGCTTTGCCTGCTCTGCTTCAGTTAAAGCATTCTGGTAACTCAAAATAATAGCCTAAAAGTGGCAAGTTTTGATTTTTTTGGGGAACGGCTGTGCTCTAAGGGAGACCAGCACTGTTAACCTACTGCAGTGCAAATGGTGGGTGGCCTTTAACCTTTCCAGCTGGCTCTGCTATTACTCACTCAGGTTCCTCCTGAGGTGCTGTCATTTGTCTTCTGGCCACAGGGGCTAGTGCGAGGGCAGTGTTGTCTCAGGGGAGGGCAGGCAGGGGCTGTGGACCCAGCCTGTGTCAGCTAATGCAGAGCATGACATTGAGGGAGGAGAAAAAAGGGCAGGGCTGTCTTGCTGCCCTCTCTTTCTGTACTAGACTACAGCTGGACCCAGAAAGGGGCCATCAAGTTGAGTTGATGTAAAAGCTGTATGATGCATTTGCTCATCTTTTCAATGACACTGTATCTCCAGAAATGGTACAAAAATGTAAGCAACAGCCTAGCCATAGTTTTCTAATTTGATCAGAAATTGTATATACTAATTTACTCAGACAACTCTAAGAAAACCAAGTGAAATTTGTACTGGGAATACAGTTTCTCAGAAATTGTTTTTCCTTCCCACCTGTACTTTGTTATATATTTTTCCACCTCCAATGTCAAGATACAATCAAAGCATTTCACAGTAATATTCTCTTCCTCCCTCCTCCCCTCAAATGCGAGTGAAAGAAGAATTAGAAAGGACACTCTGCCTAGTAACTTCAGTAAGTTCAGCCGGTGGTTTGGATTAGCATAAGTTTGCACCAAGGAAAATAAATAACAATTAGTTTATACCAGGCAAAACATCCCCAAAAGGAGAGACCTGATCCCTTCATAGGCATTCAGTCGGGAGTCTGGCTTTGAAAACAAGCTCAATCGAATAGTAGGAGAATTTGAAAATTTGTTTCCCATTTCCCAAGGAAATGTTCGTCCCATACAAGTGCTTGGGCTGTGTGAGGTCAAATTTGATCAGTTGACATTTTCTGACAATAACTGACTGTTGTGGTTTAACCCTAGCCAGCAACCAAGCTCCATGCAGCTGCTTGCTCCCATCCCCACCAGAGAGACTGGAGAAAGAATTAGAAAGGTTAAAGCTAGAAAATTCATGGGTTGAGGTAGAAACAGTTTAATAGGAAAAGCAAAAGCTGCACACACAAGCAAAGCAGAACAAGAAATTAATTCACTGTTTCCATTGGGCAGGCAGGTGTTCAGCCACCTCCAGGAGAGCAGGGCCCCATCACACATAACACTTATTTGGGAAGACAAACACCATCATTCCAAATGTCCACCCATTCCTTCTCCTACTTTATATACTGAGCATGACGTCATATGGTTTGAAATATGCCTTTCGTCAGTTTAAATCAGTTGTCCTGGCTGTGCCTTCTCCCAGCTTCCCAGGCACCCTCAACTTCCTTGCCAGCGTGGCAGTAAGAAAAGCAGAAAAGGCCTTGTCTCTGTGTAAGCCCTGCTCAGCAATAACTAAACCAGCTCTATATTATCAATCCTGTGCTCAGCACAATCCAAAACACAGTGTACCAGCCACTGGGAAGAAAACTATCTCTACCCCATGTGAAACCAGCGCACTGACATGTTTGAAAATACCTCAGATAAGCTATAGGAAGCATGACAAAACATCATCCAGCAGCATTTTGCTCTTGGTAGACATATGTAATGTTCACAGTACTGGAGAAATAAATGAAGATGCATAGGTAAAATTGACATTAGTCTTCTGTAGCTTCCTGGATTGTTGGTCAGCCTGGCTCTTACCAAACAATGCTTAAGGCACACATTTGACCTCGCTGTTAATCAGTGAAGTAAGTTTAGGGGCTTCTGGTATAAAATTTTGCCCAGGAGTCATTGACCAAGTACTCACATGGCTGCTCTGTGTGGATGGGGAGGAAGGATGTTGGAGAATGCAGCAGGGTTACTGCAACCTCTCACCACAATATTCACCCAGGAAGGAGTCAAAAATCAACTCTCAGCTAAAGCAGACTTTTTCCACTCCTAATGAGTCAGTGGAGACTTGGAAGACTCTTACCAAATGCTGTTAAATAAAATTTTCCACTTCAGCAATTTATTCAACCAGAGGGAATTCTCTCTGCAGTACAATTGAAAGTATTCCTGTTCAGAAAATAGTCACCATTGATTACCCTGCATTTGTGAAGGCATTGTTCTTGATGCTGCCCATTGGTCTGTGCTTTGAATAATCCTTCATGATTGCTACTGAATAAGTCAGTGTTGTTAAAGCATCAAGCAGGGAATGGATTATTATTATAACCCTTTTGTCCGATGCAGTTATTGTTGCCACAAAGACTGCGTAGAAACAACTAAGACTCCCTGTTAAAATGATACCATGTGCATCAATCTATAATTTGGGGGGTTAACTAGTCAGCATTTAGGGTACTCTTAAAGCAATACACTCCCATTTATGAGTGATGTGTATAAAGAAAATAAAAATCTTCGTAGAAAAAAAAGTACAGAAGGGCAGCTTGCAGAAACACTTGACAACACATTTGTGAAAGTAAAAGAGCAGCCCTCTGTTTCAGGACAAACTATTGAGTTATGTTTCATCATACTCCAGTGCAAATATCCAGTAACCAAGTGTTTCATCACCACTGTGCTGATCCTTCCTCCCTTACAGGAAATCCTTCCATGTTTCAGTTTCAGTGGACATGATCCCAAAATGGAGGCCTCCTTTCAGCACCTTGTCCTACTCTGTTCGCTCATTCTGCTATAGGTATTTCAGATAGTAGGGTCCCATCATATTTTACTCTGCTTATCTTCTTTCATGCAAGGTTATCTGCAACACCTTTTTCCAGGAAAGACCCTGTCAATATCACCTCACAGTGAAGCTCACAGCATAGTATTCCTGTTACTTGTATTGTCATAGCCCTTCCAAAACCCAGGAAGGGTCTGACATCATATGCATTTGGTACTCCACAAACATCCCTTGAGCATTTCTATCATTAAAGAATAAGTATCCTTTCCCTGGCTGTCATTTGGTTCATGACGGAGAGGATTTTAAGTTTACATATGTTAATATTGGTCCTAAAGCATCATTGAGAAATTCTGAGTAGAAAGCTTCTGTCAGTGAAGTTTTTTCTGTCACTACAACCTGAGTGCCTCCTTCATCTCTCTTTATCTGACACTGTGAGTAACTAGTTCATCCATGCAGCTAAAGAAGCTGTGACCATTCCTTGCTCTCGCTACAACTTTTTACCTTCTCATAGGCTTACATTATTATTCATATTTACATTACAGCCATAACTAGACCTTCAATCCAACAAGGCACCGTTGGCCAAAGCATTAGGCAAACACTAGCAAACATACAACAACGCACCCTGAAAAACTTACATCCCAGGACATGTGATATGGAGAAGGAGGGAAGACAAGACTGAAGTCAAAGTCATTATACATATTATACTCATTTAAAACTTTTCTGTTCATTATAAATTCACAGAAAAAGTGTTGAAATTCACCATCTGTGCCTTTAGCTATTAGACAGGGCCTGAGGATGCATCTGTAAGGTGGTTGGTGATTGTGGTTGTCCTCTGCATTCAGAATATTCCTGAAAGACTTTAAAGAGAATGCAGAGGAAGATGTAGCCTGAAAAAACTCAGTCTTCCTCAAAATAATCAGGTAAGAATTCAGTTTTGAAAAGGTTTTGATCTGAGAAGAAGCCTCAGAGTTCCTGTGTCCAATAATACACTTTTTTTTTTTTCAGTTTGTCTTCAAAGAATGTGTTGTTCTTAGAGAAAGGATTTCAGCACAAAGGCAAAAGTGATGCAGGTATCACAGCCTGATACTTTCCTTTCTGAGTTTTTTCCTGGGGAGGTGGTGGACTTCTAAGACAGGTATATGGCAGAAATATCATGAGCACTGCAATTCAGTCCTAAGACAGTCACACATTCAACAATAGGTGGTTTAACAAGTGAGATGTACCTGTTAGGTTTTTACCATAATTGGCAGAAGCTGCACTGAACAAGACAGAACAAAGCACAAGCTAAGAGATTAAAATGCTGTAATGTACAAGAATCCCATTTCATGCCATTTTTATGCTGGTGTTACATATTATGCTGGATGATGCTGTATGTTATGCTGGATGCCATGCAGCATGTCTAACTGTTGTTATCTACCCTATAACTTAAAATAATCATTCAGTGCTGCTCAAAAATGGTAGGCTAATCAAGAGCCTTTTAGTTTTCAGTCTGTTCTCTCACAGCAATTGTCATTTTAACTCTTAGTAGCAAATACATTTTGCCTCAGAGGAGCTGCAGCTATTTCTAAGTGGCAAAAATTGTAAGCTTGGTTATAAATGAAACGTGGGATACACTGTCAATACAAGCCATACAAAACATAATGAGAGCATTTAAATATTTTATGATTTTTTTCCAATGTTCTATCAGAGATTGAACTCGAATGAGCCTTAAGTGAGAGCAACTTACCAGATGAAGAACATAATGAATGTCTTTCATAAAAATTAATATTTAAACAGTGTAGTTAGTTGCATTATAGTTGTTCAACCTCAATACAATCATGATATTTTACTATTATTTCCTCTAGTATAATTCTAATCTGAATATTATACACATAAACTGCACTGAATAGGAACTTATCAGGCATGGAATCATCTCTTAGAAATGCAACATTTTGGTTGACCAGGAGGGTTAATCCAGCCTCATTTTTAAGATACTGAATGTGTGTGTGTGTATATATAGATATATATATCTCTTTATATATATACATGTGTGTGTTTTAATATAATTTAATACAATTTAATATTATACAATATACATATATGTATTTTAATCCCAAATCCACAGAAATCAGTGCAAAACTCCAATTTCCTTCAATGAACATTGGCTCTTATGCCCCTAAGACATTTTACAAGAATGAAAGAATGCTGATTCCTTTGAGACCTGAATCTTGCTATTACCCTACCTTGGTTGAATATTTTAACAGAGACAAGATTTTGCATACTAAGTCAACAGAGCAGTTTGAAACTGTTGAGGCAAACTTATGAAGAGGAAAATAGCAGTAGGCTGTTCCAGCATGGACCTGCACCTGCACTTTCCCTGCAAGCCCCTTCCCTATTTCACTAAAAAAAATCACATTCACTAAGTGTAGCCATGCAAGTCCATACATACACAATGAAATAATCAAAGCAGTTTTTGGAAGGAAGATAAAACAGGATTTTCTTATTTTGGAGTTTGTTAATTTTGAAACAATTCTATTGCACTTGATCCACATTTTTCAGAAGAATGCTGTATATTCTTGAAACCTCTCTTATATTTCCCTCTCTACATTTTCAAGGTTTCAATGTAATTTAAAGGATTACAATTTTCTTCTGAGTTAGCACATGAATTTCTTGTTTGGCGAATGCAGAAGTAGATGGGGAGAGGAACACACAAGTGGAACGCTTAAATGAACTGAAACACATCTGAAAATATGTAAGCCAGTTAAGACAAAAGAAATATACAAAATCCCTCAAGTCTATCAGTTTAAGCTTCTTGGAAAATCTCTACTGCAATGAAATCTCCGCAAGCACTAATCCTTAGTAGATGGCATTTTATTTCATTTAATTGATTTTCTTTATTGCAGCCAAGGAGATAAAAGATTGAAAATCTTCTATTGTATGTGTATAAATACTTTAAGAATCCTTTTTAATATGCATACCAATTAGCTTATTAACAAATTCAGACTACAGAATCACACTTCGAGATGTGATTCCAGCTATTTGCATAACAACTAATCACCTCAACCCATGTACTGAAAAAAAGGGGCAGGATTATTAGCACATCTGTGTACATTTGTAGCATTTCTACTGCCATGGTTATGTGTCATTTGGTTTTATTCCTGACTGAACAACAGAGCAGTGACATTGCTGTAGCATAGCATCAGAGAAACCAGCAAAATGTAGGTCTCACTAAAGAATTCTCCATTTTTATTTCTTAATTGATGTGTTGCCAAGGCTCTTCCTACCTTGACAATGGTGTTGCCTTGAACAAGGCAGCATCATAAAATCTGTGGGCCCCTACAAGGCAGGAGTAACGTCTCATAAAGTCATCCTTATGAAATATTCTTTGGCTTCTCCATAAATTTCATTATGTGCTCCTGCAGAGCATTCAGAGCCTTTCAGCTCCCTGTGGCCTCAGCAAGGATGAGAATTTCCCAGCTCTCGGAAGGATTATGCTCATGTGGACCCTGCAGTCAGGAAACTCCTCTGCTTCACTAGTGCATTTAATTGCCCCCAGACATCGTTTTCACTCTCTGCCATGAATACAGTCTCTTAGATGCACTTGACAGCAGGCAGCATGAAAAGCCATTTTTATTCCCATGCATTAAAAGTGACTGAATGAGTAAAAGCATGATTGAAAGAATGAAGCATTACTATGTGTAAACAGTGAGGACATATACAGCAAAAAGCAAGAGCAAATTTTGGGACAGATTGAAAGAGATGTGTGATGAAGATAAGCAGTGCCAAGAGAGAACAGAGGTGGAAAGTTAAAGGACATAATAGAATCTCCATAAAAAAACAGTCAATGGAAACTGAAGTACATGACCAAAGGAGCTAACAGATGAGAAAAGAATTACTATCTGCAACCCATCCAGGGAATACCAAACAGGCAGCTACAGAAATCCCTACAGGCAGGACACCTAGGATGAATGAAGGATAGTTGCAGCAATTATAAAGTGAATTTATTTTGGATTTATGAAGTTGTATATGAAGCTATGAGTAAAGCCTTTCATTAGGATCCATATCTTGTAAAGGCAAATATACACAGTTTTAGCCAAGGACATTTTTGCTCTATTTTCTCTTATTTTATCTAAGGTAGATGACAGCCTGAAAGCATGCTAAATAAATAAAAGTTATTTTTTTTAGATATGGTAATTACTCATCTGCTTGAGAAGATCAAGTTAGAATTCACGAGACAGTTGAAAAAATTCTTGTTAGGTTCAGATTTAAGACTTCAAATCTGATTCTTCCACCTGAATTCTTATAGGATGTAATTTTGAACTTGAACTAACTGCTTTTACATTCCCAAGTCCTTCAGCTCATGTTTCACTGAATAGTTCTTACTGTCTGGTCATATTAGCAATAATTTTAATAACCATCCTTTTCATCCATAGTATTAAAGCTGTACTTTCATGCCAAATTATCTTATTTCATTGAAGAATTAAGATTTGCAATTAGTTATCTAACTAATAGGTCTTAATTTTTTACTGTTTCTACAGGTTTTATTTTTATAGATATTTGGACTTACTATACTGAGTCACATCCTCAGCAAATGTAAACTGCTGCGGGTTCAGGGAAGCTACAGAGATGAATCAATTTAAACCATTTAAGTATCTAGCATTTATTTCCGTGTTTTAACATTATTGGCTTTGCTAGTGTGCATCAGATGACACACACAGACACACACTCAAACAAACACTGCCTGTGTGTCCACAGTGCAAGGCTGATGTGCTCTGACCAAATAATTCTCAAGAACCGTACATATATAGCTCTGGTTCCACATCCAGCCCTGTTCCTGCTCCTGCTCTTGCTTGAAATCTCGGGATTTTCTATCTTTGGTATAATCTACAGGACTAGCAAAAACAAAGCATGAGGAAAAGCTTAACAAACAGATAAATAATTAAAAAATACACCAAGAACCAGCATGTACGCAAATACCAATACAGTAACTAATTTAAAGGGAGTCTGTGTTTATTTTGATAGCCATATCCATTAGCACTTGGGGATTAAGTGTTTAGGTTTCAACAGATGCCCTGAAAAGCAGGGAGAATGAGGGATTATTTGAATTGGAAGTACAGCAACAGGACACAGTAGTACTAAATAGCCATCAGAGTACCTTACTACAAAGCGAGCTACAAGATACAAATAACCTTAGAGTGTTACAAGAGGAGAGATATCAAAGAAACACTTATCTGGGTGTCAGATACCTTCCTAGACCACCCTCAACAGCCCTTCTAAGCACACCTCTAGACTTAAAATGAGCAGTGTCAGGCAGCGACATCCCTCCTCACCTGGATGCAAAGCCATTCATAGTCTGCGCTGCAGCTAATACCCTTCACACACATATGCATCATCTGCCCCCCAAGTTACGTGGTACACCTGGCCTAGCTAACATCAGAACAGGTCTTCAAGTGCAAGCCTACAATCCAGGTACCATCACTTCTTTAATTCCCAAAGCAGTTCAAAGCATTAAAGTCAAAAGATTTCCTTCCTGAGGCCCAAGAGACAGGACCAATTAACTTTACTTTTACACTTGAAAATTGAACTGATGCAAGGGATCTGATACAAGTCATATATATTGTATTATGATGATGTTGTATTACCCTAAGTGACAAAATACACACACAGGTAGGGTTTCTGGACAAATACACCTGCAGCACACTCTGACTGTGAAACCAAGTTTTTGTAGGTTTGGTCATATGATGAATCTTACCATGATTATGGCCCCATCAAATAGACAAAGCAGGATCATGTTTGTATTGCAACTGTATAACTCATTTTATACGAGTTTTATTAAGACTGTGGTACCATTTGTTGCCTGCTGTCACCTAATGATACCAGTTTCCATAATCATAAATTCAAACCAACAAACTACTTCTAAACTTTTAGAAGATAAAAGCAGAGAAGCATGCATAAAGGCTGGTACTTATTCTTTTCCTAATATTTGTTGCCTGTGTTTTCAGAAAACCCAACTGAAAGGGTTTTCTTAAGAATGCACTTGAATTTACAATTCAAGACCAGAGCTGATCATGTAAGTTTAAAAATGGAGCCTACTATATTACTGTCTGCACAAATCTGTATATTACAGTGTGTACAAAACATGCAAGCCATCGGCAGGTTTCCAGCATAAACCTTGATGCCATTTTTTGGAAACCCACTATGTGCATGTTTCAGAGCCCAGGAGGCAGCTGTGGACACAGATCCAAGCCCACCCAGGAGTCACCTATTGGGCCTTATCTCTTGTTACTCCCCAAAATAAAATGTCCTGCAGCATCCTACTGCAGAGCATCATCACTAACTTGTAGACAGCACTTACCTAATTGCCTGTTGCAGGTTATGTTTTTTCTGCTCATATGGGAGAGATACTTGCAGCAGTTTTGGTGGTACAGGATGAGGCACTGGAGTGAGACCCTCTCCAGAGTTATTCATGCTGGTTACTAAACAGACATCAGAAGGGAACATGATTTCATTATTTCTGACCTGCAATAGACTGCTACTTACAATCCTTTTTATGCCATTATTCATTTCCTAAGCCATCTGGCCCCTGTTGCAGGATACCTGCAGATGTATTAATAAACCCATCTAATAGAGCTGTACATATTAAATATGCAGCAGAAGCAGCTGGTTGGTGTCTGCTGTGAGCTTTCTACTTTTCCCTACTTTTAACTGTAATTTAAAGTCCTAAGTTAAAGTCCTAAGCCAGCTCCTTCACAGAAAAGAAGAAGTTTTTTTCCTCATCTTCCCAGGAAACAAAATAAATTTATCTTTCATAAAAGAAGCCTGCCATGGTAAAGCAGCATAAATCTCATTTTCCTCCTTGGAGTACAAACTTTAGGTTTAGCCTTTGAACAGCATTGTCAGTTCATCTTATTATAATATACCCCCCTGACAGCTCTCATATTAATTGCACCAGATTGCCTGCAGTGTGCTCATTTGTTTGTTTGTTTACTCTTGACTAAAAATGACTTTCAGAAAACTTTACTTCCTTTTAGTTACAAGTGGGGTTAGAGGGAAACAAAACCTGTCTTAAAAGACTTCAAATTGTAGACTATTAATTTTAATGATCAAACTAAGGCTCTTTGAGATAATGCTTATAAATTTCTCAAAGTGGGCCTACAGATGTAAAGCTATATAAAACAACAGACAAGAAAATACTTCTGTACACAAATAAATAGAATAAACAGCAATATTTTTCTACCATTAAAAACCAAAATACTGCCCTTAGGGAGCACCTGAAAAATATCTTTGAGGGAAAAAAAAAAAAAAGGAAAAGTCCCCACATATCATAAACCCCCCAGCTAATTTGTTTAGTTTTTTTCAGCTTGATTAAATAGCTGTTTCAAGTTTCCTCACCTGGTAGCTACTGATCTAATTATGCCATCATTTAAAACACAACTTAAACATTAGGAGAAAAGTGCAGATGAGGGCTAAAAAAAATTAAATAAATAAAAAGTGAGAGTGAACTAACACCAGCAATTAAAGTCTGAAAAGCCAAACCCCAAGTATGCCAGTAGTGGTAATTCAGGGTGGTGGAGTAGGAAATCAAAAGTATCTTGGGGTGGAAAAAAAGAAAAAAATGCTCTAAATAAAAGCTAAAATGGTACCTGGGGCAGGTAGCAAGTCTTTGAAGATATTTAAAGGAAAAAAAAAAATTAATCCCCCTCTCCCTTTATAAGCTCAGCTGCACTTCTTAAAATTCACAAAACATGAACTTGCAGTTTTAAAGATGACTTGCAGAAGTGCCTCAAGATACTAGAAAAAGCCACAAAGTACTTGGATTGGACCACTTTACTTTAGACTAAAGCCCATTAAAGTTCCTAAGGAACTGGTAGATGAATTGTGGAGTAAATAACAATAATTCTACATATCCAAGGAAACCCACTTTATCACAGCCATTCATGTTCATGCTTTGAACATTCCCCATAAACTTTCAGGGTGAAAATCAGCAGCTGTCCCAAGACCCCCAAATATATCAAAGATCTCCTCTTTGTCTCCCTCCATCTTAGTTCTGAACTCCTCCTTCTCTTTTTCAAATATCTTTAAGTTAAATTAATCAGAATCTGCACTGTGACTCTCAGAAGCAACACACAGAAAAGAATATGTAGGCTCAGTACAATCCCCTTTGACTTCACATCTTGCAGTGCAGGACAGGAAGCCCTGTTATCAATCCACTGCTCCATATTCCTTTGGAAACTTGTGCCAGCCCAACTGGCAAGTTTTCTGGAAACCTTTTTATTCCCTCTTCTTTCCTTTATACCGCTGTTACCCAGAAAAATGTGCTCAATGTGGTTCCTATTACTCATGTATATTTTGTCTTCTATATCTAGTGAGTTCCAAACCATCCTCATAACTGTTCAGATTTATGCCCATTCAAGACTCATTTCCATCTGTTTCAGTGATTGCACTTAAGAGGGCCAAGTTGGATGTGTGCCATTACCCCAGAGGTAGAAAACCAAGGCTTTACACATTAAACCCATTGTCATCTTCATCCCAATGTAGTGGACAAAAGGATATAAGCCAGACAACTGTAAAAAGTGTTCACTAGAGATATATAGGAGCCTATTTGGTAGGTGAATCACATTTTTGACACCTGTCAATAATGTACATGGCCATCTAGTGAAATGAGCTTATATTTTTCTCAAAGGAGAAAAGCGCTTCAAACTCACTGCTGAAGTACAAGGTTAAAGTGAAAAAGTGAAACCTATAATATAATCTGTATGCATACTAAAGAGACATGAATGATGTAAAGGAGTGCCTGTCTTCTTTGAGAGAAGTACAAGGATGCACCTTTAACTGAACTATACAGTTGTACAAACTCTATTTTTTCCATTCTAAACCATTGCAGAATAATAGTCTGTTCAGTTCTGGGGAAAAAAAAGAGGCAGAGAAACAGCCATGGATGGATACTGATAGGAGAATACCCTTCATTGTATGCAGATGTAACTCCCTTGCTGCATGAAGCAAGCCCTTAAGCGTTCCTTGGTAATGAAATATGGATTTGTTGTCTACCAGACAGTGTAGAAAAGCCTATTTGCAGGCAGAAACTGTGGGGCTCCCATAGGTAATGTGATTTGTTCAGGTTCATCAACTAACCAGAGGCTGAACCTCAGAGAGAAGGAGGGTGCTCTTTGACTCCTGGACTGTTGCATTCAGGCTTCTCCCTCACAGTTGAGCCAGTCGATAAGTGATATTGAGATAAAGAAAAGTAAGAGGCCAAAAGGCCACCAGATAGGACAAAGAAATCAATCCCTTTTCTGCTCTCACAACTGGAGAACTATTGGGTTCTGTGTTCTTTTTTCCATGCAAGTATGACCTACATGCCCTGGAACTCCCGAATGGCAATTCAGCTAAGTCAATTTGTTATCCAAATAACGCTTAAGTAACAGTGTCCTAAAAATGAAAAAGCATCCTGCTGCTCCACTGCATCTTGGACACCAGGTGAGGGAAGACCTTATTGCAGTCTACAACTTTCTCATGAGGGGGAGATGAAGAGCAGGCACTGATCTCTCCTCTGTCGTGACCAGTGACAGGACCAGAGGGAATGGCCTGAAGTTGTGTCAGGGGAGGTTTAGGTTGGATATTAGAAAAAGGTTCTTCGCCCAGACAGTGGTTGGGCACTTGGAAAGTCTCCCCAGGGTTCCCCAGCACTGAGTCTGCCAGAGCTCAAGGAGCATTTGGGCAATACTCATGGGCACATGGTGTGACCCTTGGGGATGATCTTGAGCAGGGCTAAGAGCTGGACTTGATCCTTGTGGATCGTTTCCAACTCAGCATATCCTGTGATTCTGTGATTGCTCCCTCACAGTGCTGCTAGAGGTGGACACAAGCACTTTGCAGAACAAGGTACAATTACCTTTTTGTTCTTAGTGATGCAGGGGACATGAGCTGACAGACTATTTGCAGTGCTTCCAAGGTCACGCCAGAGAATTAGGAGCAGTCTGTGCTGGAATGAGGCACATTGAGCAAGTGGGTCCTTAAATGTGGCACATTTGGGTAGTATTTAAAAGTTGATTAAGTTGACACCATTAGTATTCCCTGGATCAACTTTGTTTTCTATTGAACATTGCATTTTATACATATGCTACTATGAAATGTTTCAAAAAAGATAAGCAGAGTACAAATAAAATATAATTTGCATTTTCCTTAAGATATGTACTGGTATAAATTCAGACACAATTCAGATTTAAATTTTCTAAAAACTGTAGATGTTTACCAAAGTAGTAAGTTTCCCATAATTTTTATTCAACTACTTCAAAGCACTTTAACATGGAAGGCAAAGATGCCTCTCTCTATGAAGTTACAAAGTCTCTGGGAAACCTAGACATCAGTGTCCCCACAGTCACACTCTTCCAAGCTGAAGGGAGTCTTGAAATGTAAGGAAGTGGCTTAGTTTGAAGGTTATGAACTTTTTTTTTTTTAAATTTCTTTTTGGGACCCTGACACAGCTTAGGGCTTTAACCTTCAAAGCCCTTGAAGGTTCTGGCCAAAGCCAGTGTTACAAGTAGCCTAGAGATACTGGAGTGCAGTGTTTGAACTTTTTGCCAGAAGCAAATACCAATTTTGAAATCTGGATTGTTATTAAGGGACTGTCTCCCACAGAATCATATGTTACACAATACTTGTATTTCTGCTGATAAGGGACACTTCAGGTTTCCCTCCCCCCCCTTTTCTCCATTCCAGTATGAAAGGTTGAGCACTGTAGAACAGAAGCAAAGTTACAAATCTGTTTTACCCATGCTCACAAACTCAGACTGGGCTTTCTAAATCAGGTCTGTGTCAAGAGGAGTCTGGCTTTGAATCACAGTCTGAATATGATGAAACTCTTTGGAGAAATAATATTGTCTCTGACTCTGAAACCTAAACCGTCACTGGATATGTGTCACATGAAGTTCAAGACCACCAAAAAACAGCATGGCATATTCTGAATAATCGTTAACCTTAATTTAACTGCTTGCCTGAACAAATATTCACTCTTCTCCTTCACAGGATTACAATGTAAACAGTCCATGAAATCTTATCCTACCCTCAGATGTGCTGAATTTCTGCCCTATGAGTAAAATTTTTTAGAACATTTGTTGGTTTTTTTTTTGGAAAGAGGCATTAATAACACTACTGTAGCACATTCCCCTCCAATTGATGTGATTATAGAAAAATCAAGTCCCTTATCCTCACTCCTGTGTTTAGTGTTACTCATAGTCCTAATAATACTGATCAGAAAAAAATCTAGTAACATTTAAAATTGATTTTTAAAGACACAAGTTCAAACACCTCTGAAAATTTGAGGAAACATGGAGTTGCATTGGGCCTGGATATTCCATCTCATGCACAGCACTAAGGTTAATATTTCTCACCAGCAGTGTCATGCAGCTCTTAACCTAAACAGAGATGGCGTTAGATCATTTACACTCTGGGTTTCTTTGCTAATACTTCAAATGCATGGCTGAAAAGTACATTAAGTACAAGCAGCACATTTTCTTTATCATTGAGCAAATAGAGGCCAAAATATGGACCTAACCTCACTTAGACCTTTGTTCAAAGTGTTGCATAGCTTGGTTATGCCGTAATCCATCAGAGTTACCTTTCACTGAAGCAGCAATTATCATTTCAAGTTCAAAAATGTTCTTGCACTGGAAGCCACTCACAGTTAGCATCACAGCTAAAGAGGCACCTGCCTATTTCTTTGTTATTGTTTCAGGATACAAAAGATCACCTAACCATTACAGGAAAAAATAAATCCTGAAATATATACAGTTAGCTTATTTTTCTTTTGTTTCTATTTGAACATCTGATACGATATCAGTGAACATCTTGGAAGAGGTTTCTTTCCCTCATCAGTTTTCTTGGAAATGAAACACAGTCAGAAGGACAGATGGTTGTGTGTATGTATGCCCGCATGTACGTTAGAGGAAAATGTGTGAGGGTTAATGGACAGCAAAGGAGTGGAAAGGGGAAGGACATGGCTTGTCTCCTAGTCTTTGATTCGAGCCTTGTTCATCCAATGGATCAGTGGTCCACAGCAAGCAGCCGCAGCCGGCACTGCTTGGCAGCACGCGCCCTGCAGGCGCTGGCTCAGCAGGGCTTCTGAGCCGCTGCCTTTGTCTAGTCACTCACTCTACAGACTTAACACCTACTGTCACTCATTCTCCTTTCTCTTATTTAAACAAGTGTTTTTATTACAGATATAAGCATAATCATAAATATATATTCTCTCACACATGCACATTCACACAGGGAAGGAAACCAGCAGGACTGAACTCATCCTTCATAGAAGTCTGATTATTCAGAGCTTTTAGTCCCACAGACACACACAAGTAAAAGAGGTCTATCCATCTTTGGTGAACTGATTCAGACTAGTAGAAAAATCCCATAGTCTAAAATAGAGATCTGTAACTCTCTTACAAGTTATCATTGTCTGATCAGCCACAGTGGCAAAAAGAGAGAAACAAAACAATATTTGGGAGGGTATGAAGAATATAACTCAACAATCTGTTTTCACTTTGAAAGAGAATTACTCAACTAACCACAAGCAGTTGATCTTCAATGCTGCATAGACTTTGGATTCAGTAGAATCACAGACAGTAGAAGTGCAAAGCACAGCTTGTCCCAGAGGTACTGAGTGCTTGGTACAGCATGAGAGCAAGTGAGGCATATGCATGGAACAAGAAAACCTATGTCTATTCTTAGTCTTGGTCAACAGTAGGTAAAGTGCAAGAAAAGAGGAGAACCTATACTTAAGAAAAGACTAAAAGAAATGATGCTTACTTATTTTAAAGTCCCTTACACCCACATAATAAATAAGAAGGTTAGCACTCAGAGCCAGCAGTCACAGCGAGTAACTACAAAAGATATGCAGCCACAAAGTATCAGACCCAGCTGCAGAAGATGGCTAAGTTGGTTTAGGAGTCAGTACAACAAACTGAGGGGAGGAAGCCACATCCCTGGGCTTCCAGCTGTTCATGCTGTCCTCAGCACAAGGCTGGCAGGAATTGCAGATGCTCAAAGAAGCAAACCTGCTTCAGTAGCTACACTAGACTTCTGCAAAGACAATAAACTATAGATGTGTGGGTCTGCCTTTCTTAAAGTGCTTGGATTTGGGTTTTTCTTTTTCCTTATTGGCATTCAGAGAACAAAGATAAAACCACAGAATGAGCTAAATTCATCACTGGCCTGTCAACAGGCTTGTCCTGATTAGTTTCTCTAAATCACCAAACAACCTCACCAGCATAACTTTGTTTAGTACACACAAATACATTTATTTGTTAGAAAAGGCAAATCTCAAAATATGCCTGTTATGTAATTTCCTTTTCCTCAATATTTTGAGTTGTACTTACTCTACTTGTCTCAGCCTTTGGCCTTTCCACTTCAGGAGATCCTGAAAATACAATTCTACCCTACATACAACATACCTACAGTTAGTAGAAGATTCCTCTTTTTTTCTTAAGTCCCCAGACAACGTTGTAGAAGAAAATATGAAAGGATTTATTAAACCTTACCCAAACTCTCAGTAACTTTGTGGAGAAACTCCCTTACCCCTCTCTCCTAGCTGTGAAGGGATCAGAAGCCACCAAGGCCTTAGGGCCTTGGTGTCTAATGGCAAAACAGATGAAAAGTAGTCATATAAAACATTCTAAACTTGAAATAAATTAGGTTTTTATTTGACTGCTTTTATCTTAGCTTTTGTCATAGAACTCAAGTTCCTATTATTTTTCAGTACAAAGCTTCAAATCCATGATAATCACAAATGAGCTGAAAGGGGGGCAATGGACAGCCGATAAAATTCACCCCAGATAAAAAAATAAAGATCATATTGCTGGGCATAAGAAAATATTTCAAAGAATTTGGATTCAAGGTGACTCTTCATAGACCGTGAACACCAACCATTTATTAATTTGGTCTGCGCTTATTTAGATTCCTGAAACTAAATTGTCACATAGCAACCTTTGTGAATTATGATTTCTATCTCTGGTTGGCAAGGGACAACTATCTGATGAATAATAACATGGCTTCAGTTATTCCTTCCTTGATCATCACTCAAGTTGGGTTAGAACCATACAATATATCCTTAGTAACACAAGCTACTTCAAGCACATCAAGCTTTTCTTCTGCTTATGGCAGGCTATAAAATTGTGAATCATTACATCTTTATCTGAAATCAATATATAATAACATTTCATACATATGACCTTCACAAAGTATTAGAAAAAAAAAGCCCTTAAACCTTCCTGTAGACATTCCACTGCCTACACTTTTCCTCTCAGAAGAGACAAAGCATCCTACAAACTCAAAATGGGTAGATTTAACTCAGATATTAGGAAGAAAATCTGCACTGTGAGGGTGGTGAGACACTGGAACAGGTTGCCCACAGAAGCTGTGGATGTCCCATCACTGGAAGTGTTCAAGGCCAGGCTGGATGGGGTAGCAGAAGGTGTACCTGCCTGTGGCAGAGGGGTTGAAACTATATGATCTTTAAAGTCACTTCCAACCCAATCCACTCTATGATTCTGTGATTCTATAAGGTGTTTAGACATGTTTCTTTATACTGTGCTCTTACAATTAATCATTAAGAACATAATATTTAAAAATAAATCAAAATCTCTCTGCATTCTACAGCATCAGACTGATGAAGACTCAGGGGATTAAAAAATGTACAGCACTTAACAGCTCACTCATAAAGCCTGAAGGCTGAGGTAGAAACCAGAGAGGGGTTTTTTCAGTTTAATGTTAAAGATACAAGTCTTGTGTCCTTCATTTCCTCTGATAATATATGCTGATGGATTTTACTCTTGAACCATCTCTGCTTTGCAGAGGTGAGAAGGCAAGGAGAAGCAGTTCAGTGAAGGCTTTTCTTGTGTTCAGAAACAGGCAGTATTGCTGTCACTGTGCAGCTACTGTAAATAAGTCCCTTGTGATGAGTCAAGGGAATGATTTTCATGGGTTTGTACCAAGAAGGTCTCAGCACAGCATTGAATTCAGAATGTACTCATGACTCGTCACAAAAGTCTATCAGCAAATTGCTGACAATGACTTCCAAATACATTTTCAATAACCTGCAGGATAATTCACACTGCATGCACAGACCTGTACAGCCACCCATCAGCCCTCCTCCCCCACTCTCAGGAACCAGTGACTCTCTTATTTTCATCCTTTGCAAAGGATGAGAAGAAATAGCAAGTATGTTAACATCACAAGCTCACACAAAATTATATTAAAAGTACATCAACATATCACATCTTTTGGAATCCTTTGAAAAGCTGCATAAAACTTGTACAGAATTCTGCACAGCTCTGTTTTTGTGCCAGAGCCACAGATCTCAACTGCACACTGGGAGCTCACGTTACATGTCTGCAGTGGTGACTGCAAAAGGGTTGCCTCCACATGGCATAGTAAGCTCTCCTTCCCAGTGTTGTGCTGCCAAGCGTGAAAGCCAATAACACAACAGAAGAAGACAGTAGGGAGCCAGAGATAAAGCCAGTCAACCTGCTGCTCTGGGAATTCTTCCCCCAAAAAATCACTATTGCAGCTGGATTGAATGGCCCAGGTGAGAGGTGATAGGATACAGCTACTATTTTCACCTTCACTAAAAATCTAGTTGAAGGTCAGTAAACAAATTTTTTAAAAGTCAAAATATTTTTGTATTCAAGAGGACCACTTGCCATAATTGAGAATACAATAATTTAAAGAAAAAAAAAAGTCAAATGAAACTGCAAAGCGTGAAATGAAAAAGTTAAAGTGTCTTCTTAACCAAATGGTAGCCCATCATGCCTCCCAGTCAGGTTGGTTGGGTTTTTTTCCTTTTCCTTTTTCTTTTTTTTTTTTTTAAGACACTGTATCTTTTGAAAACAATGCATGGTTTTACTCTATCATCTATCAACACTGAAAATCATAAAAGTTTTCTTTAGTTATTTTGTGAGAAATGAGTTGAAATTCACTGGAGGAATATTATGGCATGGTGTAGAACAGGTTTACAGATTAAATCTATTGGGTCCTTACAGACCTTTTAGTCATAAAATATATTGGATAAACAACAGCCTGTGATCTGAAAAGAGTTGCTTACCACTGGTAAAGTATTGCAGAAGTAAATCAATCTTGGGCTGACTTATTTTCTCCGCCCCTCCACCCCCGCCCCGTAACTTTCAGAATTATTAGGAAAGCATACAAACTGACATTTAAAGTAGTTAGGTGTTTTATTGAAAACTTC
Organism: Sclerurus mexicanus; assembly: GCA_013396755.1. Classification (NCBI taxonomy): domain Eukaryota; kingdom Metazoa; phylum Chordata; class Aves; order Passeriformes; family Furnariidae; genus Sclerurus; species Sclerurus mexicanus. The sequence continues at coordinate 36,198 of VWZF01004338.1, forward strand.
AAAAGTCATTTTAGTTTAAAAAAAAACAAAAAAAAAAGGTAAATAAATTTTAAATTTTAAAATCTCAAAGGCTGTGTTGAGTAGGGACTGCAGTCCTCCAGCCAACTCTATTATGCACTAGACAAAGAAATATAGCTTGCTCTGCCATACCTATATTGATTTTGCAATAAGGAAAATATAAAAACACGCTTCAAGCAGAAAATTCTATGTAGAAAAAAGGATTAAATAACACCAAAATGTCTAGTATTCTGACTGTAGGTGTACTTTAAATTCAAAGTCACCAATAAGAATTTACAAGTTAAAAAATCCTAAGAAATTAATTAAGAACTTACAAACAATGAAATCTCTGCTGTACTGTGTATTGAGGGAGTGCTTGAGAACTCATCACTTAGTGATGTTACTTTACTAGTAGCTAGTGCAATATTCAATATATACAGGATCCTTGAGTCCCTCGTTCCCTTTTCCCTTCCTTTATTGTTTTCATCCTTACTGTCAAGACGCAATACACAAACAATCATCCAAATCGCAATGGTTATAAAATGGAAATGCACACACATATATATAATTGTTAATTAGTTCTATAACTAGATCCCATCTGTATGCTTGCATAGCTACCTGGGGCATCATGAGTCCCCTGAAGCTATCCAGAAGAAAGGAGGTATTTGAGGCATATTTCACTGTTGGGGAATTCTCCAACTGGTTTATGTTGTCACATATTGTGTAGTTGTACACAGCCAGGGATCTGCTTCTGAGAAAGCAGAGTCATCGCTTTGGGGAGGCAGAGGAGCAGATCAAAAGCAGAGGGGGGTTATCCAGAACTTCAAAATTCTGAGGAAACCAGGGTAAAAAATATGAAGCTTGTGATTTATATGATGTTTTAAAATGCTTCTTTCCTTACAAACTGAGTATTCTGTAACCTCCCACTGCTGTTCATTAAGTCAGATGCTGATGAACAAAAGAGCAGTCCCTATAGCAAAGAGCTTTGCTCCTGCTGGGAATTCCATGCAATCTGAGCTATCGACGCTCTCTAGGTGCAACAACACACGTCCAGGGCAAAGTAATCCTAAATCTAGTCCTTACAAAATGGCAATTGAAGAATCTCTTCTATATGCTAGAAACCTTATCAGTCAGAAAAAAGGAATATTCAACAGGTAGTTTGTTCTTTGACTTTTTAAGAAATGTTTACAAGATCATAAAGCTTATGCATTATCAGCAATATACAGATTACATTTTGCAACAGATATTAAGTAACTATTACTGATGTTGCTACAGTCTTACTTTCCTAACCATCAGAAACTCTGGCTCATATTTTAGAAGAATATCTACTTTTAAACCAGCTCTTACAGCATTTCAATAACACAAGCAGTGCTGACTGCAGTTGGGCCTGGGAATGACTATTCCTAAAATGTTAATTCAAAACAATGATTTTTTATGTCTACATGTACACATACAAACTTAAATACAAAGGGACACAAGTGCCACTGTCAGACAGGAATTGTGAAAATCAGTATAAATGATACAAGTATAGCAGCTGCACTTATAGCAGTCTGTGGTGCATAATCCAGCTGATAGCACCTATCACGCGCAGTGCACTGGTGAAATGGCTCCATGAAGCAGCCTAACCTCTGTCAAGTACATTCCACACAAACCACTACTGGGAAAGGCTCCAGGTAAAGTTAAAAAAATAACCATCCATCTCACAGGTAAAGTAAAATAATAACAACGTTACTTTTGCATTGGAAAATTAACATGCTAAACTATATGCTGGATGTAATCAAATCTTGATCCTTTCCCCTCTCAGGTGTTGCATGCTGTACTCCCCATTGGAAACGTGGGAGTCTCAGTAACATTGAAGGCTGTGTCCAGATTGACTTCATGGAGATTGTGCCACCTCAGTGCAGATGGAAACCTGGCAGAGAACCTTTCTCTTCAAGCTCCCACCAAAGAAAGCACGCTCTCCTGCTTTACTTCCTCCTCATGCCTTCTGCCAAACACACCTCTGATGCCCGTCGGAAGAGGAATGTGGTTTCACAAATGGTTTTAAGTGTTAAGAACCCAAACTACGGCTTGATCTGGATCTTGCATGCCTACTGAGTGGCAGAGGTACAGGGAGGAAATAATTTCAAGATTGTAAAAAAATCTTTTCTTGTTTGAACCAGAAGTGGTGTCTTCTGGTATCCCAGGTTTTTAGCCATTCTAGCATATATCTGACTAACCTTGGTGAAGTGCTAGTTTAACAACCATGGATGAGATTTCAATTTCACCACAAACTCCTTTGCTGCTCGTCATTTCAGTTTAGTATTCAGAGGATGGTGAGAAGACTTCTGGAAAATGGCAACTGCACATTAGTTAAAAAAAAAAAGAACAAAAAGTGAGTCAAATAAGTAGTGTATGGGAAAAAAAGAGTAAATAAAAATTATCTAATTTTCTTATAAAAATACAGAACACTACCTCAAGAGAGGAAAGGCATGATAAATGCTGAGCCAGCACAGGAAATGTGAACGCTCCCTGAAGAATGCTCTGCAGAATTATTAATCACAGAATCAAAGAGTCGGTCAGGCTGGAAGGTAGCACAGTGGATCAGCTGGTCCAACCTCCCTGCTCAAATGGGTCAACCTAGAGCACATTGCAGGGGGTTGCATCCAGACCCTGTTCTTGAATATCTCCAGTGAGGGAGAATCTACAGCCTCACTGGGCAATCAGTTCCAGTGCTCAGTCACCTGCACAGTAAAGAAGTTCTTTCTCATATTCAGGTGGAACTTCCTTTGCCTCTTGTCCTATTGCTGGGCACCACCAAGAAGAGTATGGCTCCATTCTCTTGACACCCTCCCTTCAGATACTTACACACATTGATGAGATCCCCTCTCAGTTGTCACTTGTCAACGCTGAACAGGCCCAGCTCCCTCAGTCTGTCTTTGTAAGAGATGCTCCAGTTCCTTAACATTCTTTGTTGCCCTCCACTGGACCCGCTCCAGGAGCTCCATGTCTCTCTTGTACTGAGGAGGCCAGAACTGGACACAGCACTCCAGATGTGGCCTCACCAGCGCTGAGTAGAGTGGCAGGGTCATCCCCCTACACTAAACACAGCAGAAAGGTCTAATGTAAATTATAGCACACAAGTCCAAATTTTGGATTTAAAATTTTTCAGAGAAATAGAAATATGCTACCTCTATAGCCACAGAACTAATAGCAGCTGTTGAGTTTTCAGAGAATACGTAAGCCAGGGAACATGTGTGGTTCATGAAATGTATCTGCTATTTTTTGAGGCCATTATTTCATTTTTCATAGCAGACAATTCTACCTTTCGACAAACAGGGACTGGCCACTGAACTACCTGATTTTTAGAATTTTTTTCCTTTTTTTTAGAAAGTCCATGACAAATAACCAAAAAGTGATCAGGTGCGCTGCTTAACACAGCTAACCTTGGAAAAAATTTTAGTCTACAGCCACCCAAAGTTACTATACTCATCAGCCTCATATTACAGTTCTGCTAAAATAATTCTATTGTAAATACTTAAATAATGAGTGCAAGTGGCAAGAGTGAGACTGCAGATGTATTGCAGTAGCAGACTGCTGTCTCTGTCAGTCAGCCAATCTCGATTCCTCTCTGTTACGAAGTTTCTATGGAAATAAAAGGTAATGATGCCACTACTGCATGAGAAATTTTTAATTATTTCCAATACTTAGTCATTTTTAGCAATGCTCAGATTATGTTTGAATATGTGAATCTACTGCAGTTTTGAATGTCAAGTAAGACTCTTGGGACTCAGTCTTGCAGAAGACTAGGGAGAATAAAGAACTTTTCACTCACAAGTTTGAAAACCTTATCTGGAAAACTAAGACCGTATGCTGGTGATGATTTCAATTCAGGTTTATCAACCTGTTATAGCCCAGACATGTGGGATCAAAGGTTACAGAAGACTGATGGAAGGCAGAATGATCAATAATACTAAGGTGACACTAATGAGAGTGTCTTCCCCGAGTATGCAGTAGTTCTTTTATGCCCATGGGGGCCCAAAAATAAAGGAGAAGTAATTAATCTCTACATTAACTAGCAATTGTTTACAACACACAGAGAAGCAAAGGAGCATCTTGTCAGCAGGAAATCATTTGCTGAGAATAATGGACTGTGATGCTGGAGATCTGGTTGGGATTGCTTGGCTACTGTGCCCAGACCACACAGGGAGGCTTTTTAAAGTTTTAATCTCTTTGGAGCACTATTTTTCTCTCCAGTGTTGTGATGAAAAGCCTCTTTGGCTGTACCGGTTGTGAAGCTTGATTTGAAGTCTGACATGGATCTGAAGCCACACAAAGGAATCAGGGCCAACCTTTCAACTCTTAAGGTCACTGGGAGGGAATCGAATACCCTGGTCTTGCACCAAAAGAGAGCTGTTAGGTTGCAGGTTGAAAGGTATAGGTTGGAGGTTTTAAACTCTTGTTCTAACTATATGCTCCTATCTTGCCAGAAAAGACATTGTTGAATTTCTAGTGTCTGTGTATGCTCCAGGAATAAAAAGCACATCAGTTCATTTTAGAAATGTGAAATAGATTTCAGAAGACTAGAAGGAAAAAGTGTTCCTACATGCAAGCAAGAAACATTAAAAACTGTCCTCTAAACATCAAAAACTCTGTATTATGCATCAACAAATCTAAATTATTAGAAGAAAGTCCTGAACCAATATTCATGTGTCCTGAACCCATTTTATTCATGTCTTACTTAAAAAAAAAAAAAAAAGCAGACGTTCCATATGGTAGTAACTTGCACATCAGAAGAAATAGTTTTCAAATTCAAATGATTTATTCTTGGTGTTCTGACTTTAAATATTGTTTTTTCCAATAGCACAATTCATCACTAAAACTTTATTGAAGTATTTACAGCTGACCTCTTGTCAGACACTAAAAGTCTGTACTGTATTCATTTAATATTTTTTTAATAGAAGGGTGTGGACAGGAAGAAGAAAAAAAAAGGGTATTTTGCCCTTCACTGTCCATTTTCTAGCAAGTTGTATATGTTTTTGAGCAGTAATTTAGAAATACACTGCACACAGGCTCAACCAAGAATCCAGTAAAGGTAGATGTAAGATAGACAGCCTTTTACAAAACATGGTTTCCACCTCAGCATTTCGTACATCTGCAAGGAAGAGTAAAATATATCACAGGTCCTAAAGGCAGAATAGCTGTACTGTGAAAGGACTTACTTGAATTTCAGGAAACTTTAAAGACACCTAAAATCAGCTCACTCTCTAGCTCACAAATTCTAAAAAGTCTCAGAAAAGATGTGAGATCCCAGCAACCTACTGGCTTAGCAGCTCCACCATCTTTCACTTCCTATTGCAATGTTTACCCATGCCACAAATCCTATCAATCTTGGTTTTATGCTTTATCAGACACTCAAGGACAATTGACTTCTGTATATATGGCCATAAGTAACTAGATGCTATTTACAGAGCACATGCACCTTTCTTGAAGATGCCCAAATACCTGAGTCCATCACCCAGGTCAGGTATTCAGGCCCCAACTCTCCATGATATATGAAGTCTCATTTACAAATAATCTCAATCACATTTACGTATCTGAGCATCACTTCATTTACATCTCAAGTACTTACTTTCTCAGTGGATCTGCATTAGTAGATCTCAGATCATAGCCCAACCTCCTACCAGCAAGGCTCTCTTCAACTGCACTTAAAGACACTTTGCCTTACCTAAGCTGCACATTTGATCAGAGCTTTAAAGTCTCCTCAACTTGCAGCAATCCAGCAGTACTGAACAGTGACTTTGTTTGTCTGGAACTGCCATAGTTTCTAAAAAATTGCATAACCTTGACTGACATCCTACTCTCACAATCTACAACTCACAACAGTGGCAGTGCTACAACAGTCAACAACATAAAAGCTGTAGGGAAAATGTTGTGGGCAATTCTTAAGTTGCAGTCTTTCCCTCAACTACATAAAAAGTAGCAAATTTAAATTACAATTATTAAAATGAGATTACTTTGAAATGTTTGTAAATATTCACGATATCAAGAGCACCAATCATACAAAACTTGAAGCCTATATATTTCTACACTGCCTTTGGCAAGGACCAGTTTAAGATGATGGTAACACTAGATACATCAAGTGTGTGTGTGTGTGACCATGGCAACAAAAACTGAAGTATAAAAGTAATGTGAAATTTTGAAACTGTTTTGACTGACTAGAAATGTCTGCCTCATTTCTGCCCAGCATTCCTCCTAACAGCTCCTGCATCATACAACAACCACAACCCAGAAGTGTGTATTGAGAGGCTTTCATTTGGGTCTGCAAAGCACTCACAGGACAAAGACAGCAATTTCACCTGCCATTGCCACCCACCACAAATGTGCATATCTTATCAGAAGTGGCTGGGCACCAAAGAAGAGCTCACAGGTTCATTGAAAGATTGCAAGGCAAATGTTGAACACCACGAGCCAAATACCACTGAACGAGAGACAAACTGGGCACCTGTTGGGATGAGGTGGCTGGAGTACAGCATGTCAGATCACCTCCCTACCATTAGTAGCAGCACCATAAGGAAATACACATCTATCTGTAATCATCATGGCCTAATGTATGCCAAGAAATAAAACAAAGAAAAACCAGCTGAAACACATGGATAGACAAAATTAAATATCAGATCCTAAGCTGTAATGCATTTTGTGTAGCAGGGAAGTTACAATTTTGACAACTACAGGTTACAGTTTTACAAAGAAATGAAAAGTGGATTCTTAGGTAAGATGCACAACAGACAGGACAGATGGGACAGTGAGGTATTTGGACACCTATGCTTATACTTCACATGTCAGATGTCTGAAGTAGTACATAGTAATAAAAGCAGCCTGCATCAACAGAGTCCACTAATTGGTCCTGAGGACTGAGGTTATGGACTCTCTAAGCAGCCTCCCTGACTAAGAAATCACTTCTGGAAACCTGAGCCCATGTGCACATTTTGTGAGTTAAGTTGCATGTATGCTGTTTATTGCTCCTAGCAAAATAATTTTCATCACCCTTAAACGATGTACAGTGCACCACTTTTCCATTTGAAAAAGAAAGAACTCACATTACAAATGACTAAACCTTCTACACCCTTCTCCTCAGATTTAGAGTCTATCGGCAATAACTATTAATAATGATTACTATTATTAATTATTTTTACTGTCTTCCTCTTCATCACACTAATAAAAGCCATTTTATTGTCAGAAAATGTGAATCTAGAAATGTTTAAAAAAGCATTCAAATTGTAACTCTAAAGCATATACCACAATCATTGCTATTAGGAAGGCTTCAGGCATACTGAAACGCTACTTGTAGACTTTGGGCACTTTAAATCATAAATGAGCAGGAAATTTACATAAAACAGTTAATATTAGATTAATTGGTAGCAAGATAGAGAAAATTTATCTGGAAAAGCTTGGAAACGCATTTTAATAAAAGTTATTAATTATTACAAAGGAAAAGCATGTTTGGGAAATTCTGGCTCTTGTCAAAAAAACGCATAAAGGAAGAATCAAGTGATCAGCTACATGTAGCCATATTTCAAAGTAGGTCATTATGCACTTTCTGAATTAGAAATTAAAAGCAACTTTTTCACACACTGTTACACACCATATAGCTGAAGCTCCTACACCTTCTTTGAATTACATATACAGACTCATACTTCCTATTTTATAAAAAGAAATAGAGAGTTTCCAAAAATTGGCAAACATAAAAAGTCTTTACTTACAGATTGTAATGAGGTGAGAAGGAATGACAGAATTTAGGCTTTTGAAAGCAGGTAGTGTGAATAAAAAAAATCCAAGAATCTTTAGCTTTTCCCTTGGAGAAATGCAAAGAGCCCAGAGCTGATATGACATGGGATATTAAACTAGCATCTCACATGTAAAATCAGAATAGTAACTCCAGGTTACCTATGATGTGTGAAGATTAATTAGTGAATGTTTGCATTCTTCATTGAAGATGTAAGACTGTGAGACTGTATATGTGCTAAGCATTACTAAAAAGAGGAATAGCCCAAGAAAATAATACCTAACAGTCCTGAAGAGGGCTCCGAGTGTGTTACACTCCCTTAAACACGATTCATGCTTTTTTAAAGCTTTTTAGACATGGGAAAAAGAACAGAAAAAAAGGAAAAAGAACAAAAAAATAAATGGAAAAGTAACTAAAATTTATGTTAATTGCTTTCTTTCTAAAAATCAAATAAAGGAAGTGCTGGAAAAACCTAAGCCTGATGTGTCCAGCCCTAACCTCATTTAAGTCAGAACCAGATCTCTACTGACAGCAAAGCTGAAGGGTTTCACCCAGTGCATCGAATTCTTTTTTATCACAATTTAGATAGTTATGCTAGATAACTACTCATAGGCAATTTGAAAAACAGCACAAACACTGAGATGACAAGGGCAGCTGCTGATGCTCATTTGCCCAAGGTAGTAAAAAACGAAAGCAGATTTTTAAAGGTGCAGAAAGACCTCTGCCACTGATTGGAGATGAAAGGACTGGGGACATTGAGTGCAGATAAAGGTAGTACCATATATGAGGGAAAAAAATTCTATATTTCAAAAAATGAGCTTGGTCCTGACACTTCACTGTCTAGGAAAGAGATATTGCTATTAGATAGTTCTAGGAAACACCACATGGGGGGGAAAAAAAAAAGTAAGTATGAACTGTTAAAAAAGGCAAAAGGACCAGAGAACATTGCATGCCCCAACACCAGCTTGTAGCTCACCTGACTCCTGATGTTACTTGTACTGACTACCTCCTCCACTGAAACATACAGAGGAACTAAACCAAACCAAAAGAGCAAGAAGAATGCTAAGAGACATGGATCTGTATAAGAATCTAACAGAACCCCTCAACCTAGAGAAACTCAACTCTGTAGGTCGTGATCCAAGTATAAAAGCTGCTGAGAATTATGAGCTGTATACACAAGGATTAGAGATTCAGGTATAAAGAAAATACAATGACTGGTGGCCCCCAAATGAATTTAGCAGGTAAGCAGACAGCAGGGAATGCTGCCTCACATGCCGTATAACCAGGCAGCGGTATGCACTTCCATAGTCCATCACACACATTGGTTTAAAGAGTAATAATAAGAAGGTCCATTGAGGGATATTACAGAAAGATACTAAGTTCTGGCTGAGGGAATCCTGAGCAGCATATGTGTCTTGCTGAGTTGCTTATGCATGTTTAATGGGGCGGGGGGGTGTGCAGGTGTTTATGGTGTAGTAGCACCTGCGTGCCCTGGTTTGCCCTGACCCAGATGCCAGGGTGACATCAGAGTTGCCTTGGCAGCATTGCCTTGTTCTGGGGAAAAGAGAAGAAATACCACAAAGAGCTGCTTCAGGCCAATCTGGAGAAAAAATAAATGCTTGATGCAGCAGGGAATTTAGGGGCTCAGGTCAGGAATATCAGGGAATCCTCTAGTGGGTGGAAATAAGGACTCACACCACCTACCCTTGGCATTTGAATCATCACTTGCTGGCACATATTATTCTGCTTGGGCTGCCACAAACAGGGCAGGTAGAGGCAAGCTGCTAGAAAGGGAAGGTTGGGGGTGCAAACCCTCTCCCCACTGATCTGCCCCAGCAGGGGAGTGAGGAGCTGAAGCAAAAAGCCCCAGGCACACCGTGCTTTGCACCTCCTGCCTCTACTGCACTGTGCAGGGGCTGCTCCTTCTGGCCAGGGTGGATCACACTGGGCCACAGTGGTTCTGAGTGCTGCTGTAACCCACAGAGTGCCCTGGGAAAGGGTCACAGCTGAGAGCTGCTGAAGCACTGGGACTCCTTCCTGTCCAGCTCTGTTCCCTCCAAGGCTTCAAAGAAAGCTACTACTGCTGGGTATTTTCCCAAAAAGCCACCGAGTAGGACCAGCCAGACTTGCCAGTGCTCACAGCTTCCTCACTGGGACAGGTAACTCCTGTAAGCCCCATGGCAACCTGCAGCACGCTTCCTACTCTGTCTAGCCCTGCTAAAAAAAGTCACAAATAGAAATCCCTCTGATGCGAATGTGGATCCCAGAACAGCACAAAACACAGACAGCATACTAAGTCAAGATGCTTCAGATCAGGCCCAGTTGTCTATTAAAAATGGATCATTAACTACAGCCATGCAAGGCCTTTTCAAAAGTTAACACATAAAAAGATCAGGGGCACCTCTATTTGAAATGATAACAAATACACTTTGTTCCAAAATCCTTTAGCCTTCTGTGGTCCTACAGCACAGAGTCCTGTGACCTCAGGTACTATATCAAAATCTAATCCCCTTTTTTTTTGCACATGAAGATATTTTACTCCTGTTCCCCCCCACACCCCTTTTTTCCAGAACCTAAGAGAGATGATGCACTTTTCAGATTCTTGTATGTTTTAACTTCTTTTCAAATACATCTTCAGTATTTCTACTGTTCACAACAGAAACAGTCACAGTACCTACAAGAAAAGCCTTGGTTTGGGAATTAACAGAACTCCATAAATATCCACATATATCCTGCTGCTTCACTTATTGCTTGCTTTTATTTGGACCAGTTACCTAAGAATATTAATGAAAAATTGCTCTGAATATCCCTTGTGCCAGAGGATGACTGCATTATTTTCACACAGACCTTTTGTTCAGTTTGTTTTTTCCTGCTGGCAGGATGCCCTATTTTCAGGAAGGCAATCTGCTTTTCAACTGCTGCTCTCCTTAAAGACAGTATGGCACAGTGGCTGGAAGGTAATGTCCTTGTGTGTCTGCAGCTGTCCACAGGAATCACCAGTGTATGGTGCAGCACAAAATGGAGAGGGAGAATCACTGGTGAATTTCTAGCTTCCTTCTGTCTAATTGTGTTTTAATGATTTGTATACTAGTTATCTTGCCCATCAACTGCCCTCCACAGCAAAACAGGCCCCATGAATCAGGCACATCATCTCAGCAGGGCATGGTTGTTTATTAAACTGAAATACGTAATTTAATAATACTTCAGGCCAGTTCCTCAGCTGATGTGAACATGTTTAGTCTCACTGAAATCAGTCAATCTATTCTGATTGGTTTTAGGCAAGGAGCTGGCTATCTGTTCATAAGCATTGTAGAAAAGAGCCTCTATTTATATAGTACGCAAGGGCAGGAAAATCCCACACTCCTACTGGGTTGTCTCACTGCACACCAGAGTTTCTCAGAGCTCTGAGCTAATTTGAGGAAACATGATTAGAGAGAGTGTCATAGCTGCCAAAGGGTCTGTAATTCATCACCTGCAAAACAAGCGTAGTCAACACTGAAAAATGCATGAGCTCTCCTGAGTTTTTTGAGCCACTGGAGCAGTGGATCACAGCAGTACATATCCCAGTTCTCTTCCCTTTCTCCCAGGTTGGCAGAACCAGGCTGTGAGCAGAAATCTTTCTCTGAAGAAGAGACTCTGCATTCTTTGTGCAACAGCATATTTTTTTTCAGCAGTCTTACTGAAACCTATTTAGAACATTTTATTGTCCAGGTCAGTATCCTCAAAGGTGACTCATGTGCGTGTTTAAAATCCTTGTGCAAGGAATACATTAGACTAGGATCTCCCTCTTCCTGATTTGGTAATCCTTAGTTCCAGTCTCACTTCAGAAGCCTTTGAGGACTACTCACCCAACTAAGTCAATCAATCCAGCAGGCATACTTTGGCCCTTCCCACTAGAATGAGCTCCACAGGGACTAAGGTGAAGCTCAGTGTCTGGAAACCAACTCATTTGCACACACCCTTGGTGCTACAAGACAGTCTGGTCAGGATTGCTGAGACAATACTGACAAGCAAATTCAGGTACCCAAGGAACTGCAAAGTACAAAAACAAGACCCTTCTCAGATGGCCAAACATTCCAGATACAAACTGAGCAAAGAGACCTCAACACAGCAATTAAGACATAGGTCTCAAAATCCATTTTTGTGTTTTTTGACAATGGAAATTATTAGTAGTTTAGACCTGAATCATTGTTGCGGAGAGGGAAGCCAGACTGACAACCAATGTGATTGATAAGCAAGCTTCGTTTATTGATACACTCAATAGCTCTTATATACTTTTCACACAAGCATAGTAAGGCGTTTTCTCTAGCAGGCATCTTACTGGTTAATACTACAATGGCTATACTTAGTTGTTTATAGTTACAGCTGTATCTAAGTTTTTTCGCTTCAAGGTTTAAGGCCCTCGTTTCTCACCAGTTCACTGTAGCCAAGGCTCACTCCCACAGGCACCTGTCTTGGCTTTATCTGCTAAGACATTCCACAACAGGGATTTTACAGCGAGGCACACTAAATTTTCTCACCAATCGTTTGCTCAAGTGACCCATGACCCTGCTCTATTAACCATTCCCCAACAAATCATTACATATGTTTAGATGGCCAGCTCTGGACATTTTTCTGATATCAACCTAGATTTGAACTACATGTTCTAGGCACTTTTAATCTCTTTATTGTTGCTAAGCTAACAGTATAGAAGCAAGACTACATGAGAATGGTTTCTGAGCAGGTACCTCAAAATGAGATTATGACACAGCTGCAATTGCTGTAAGAAAGAGACTTTGGGGAGAAGTTACTAAATGAGAAGCAGCACACCTATGACATTAGGTTTGGAGGGGGGGGGGGTTGTGTTTTTAAAACAATATTGATCTTCTGTACTTGACAACAAAAAGTCATGCTGTCATCATTTCAGGTGTGTATTCAAAGCAGGGATCACATTTTTAAGCACAAGAATGAGCTGAAACCAAGGAGAAAATGGGTTGCAGGAAATACTATGTACTCTAATTTCATCTACTTGGACTTACTGAAATATAGCAAGCTGTGCTGTCAATTAATAGGATCAATGTGATGGTGTGCCCTGGGGCATGTCACATCTGGCAGATGTTCTGAGAACAATCTGATTCTCTCTCAATATTGTGTATGGCTCTACAGATCTGTTTGTGAAAGATCAAGGCTCAGTTTTATTACATTATTAACCCCCAAAATATCTTCTTATATGTGGCATGTGCAAAACACTGTGAGAGGAGGCTTAGGAAATAATCAATGAGAAAATCAAAGTAGAAAACCCTACAAATCAACAAGTCTGTCTACCCCACCCAAGATCCCCCAAGCCCTGGTGATGTAGAGGCAAGAATTTGAAGAGAAAATAAGAAAGTTGCCTATTCCTTGATGCCTGCAGAAGCAATGACTTTCTCAGATTGGATATACACAACAAATGATGTGGTGATGAGAAAAATTCAAACTGTTTCAAGAAATGTGATTGGTATAGCTGGTGAACATGAGGGGACAGCTATAAGTAGTGAGGGTTTTTTTCTTCTGGGGTAAGTTTTGAAAAGCTTTTCGGAGAAAGCTTTCACACCACATTAATATTTTCACCCCTAGATTCAACTGACCTGCCTCTACTCAAGGTAGCAGCTGTGAGAGTCAGAAGAAACACCTCCTGGACCGATGTAGTAGGAAAGTTGAACTGATAGCACATGTGAGATGTTACATGAAACCACATGTACCCAGAAATAATTTTTATGGTACCAATAGTACCTCTTTTGAACCACAGCTTAGCTGATGTTTGAAGTAAAGCTAATGACATCTTTCTGGCATAAGGAAGGATCTATGTCAGTGGTGCTGCACCTGTTTTTGTCAGTATTAATAGTGAAACATGAGAGCTTTACAGCTTGTAAAGATGATTTTGGTTTAACACAGATTTTTCTCTAGTGTCTACAAAGGTGTTAAAACAGACTTAAGCACTCTCATTTTTAAAGTAGGTATTTTGTGGTAAGCAGTCCCATTTAAATGAAAGCCATAAATTGTGCATGTGCTCTTGCTGGCTATTAGCTTCTAGTTAGCAGACTCTGAATTACCCTCCCAGAGTGAAATGCTTATGCGAGCCAGAGTTCCCGATATTGCTTATTCAGCTACACCTCTGTAATTGGAACTAATTGAGTTAAGTAATAGTGTCACAGGACTTCAGTGCACACAGTTTCTGCTCTGACTGTAGCTTCTTGTCATCAATTATAACTCACACTAATCACTATTACTGTCAAAACTGACCTCAGTGTATGGCTGTATTTATCTTACTCCTGGTTCCTGTTCCAAAAGGTTCATGTACATATGGTATCTATTCTCTGCATTCATACCTTATTTCCCATTATTTGAAGTGTTCCCACCCACCAACCCCATTTTATCCTTTCCTCTTTCCTTTATTAACGATAGCCTTATTTCATTATTATTTTTAGAATTTATAATATCAATCCCATCATTTTCAGCACTCAACCACAAATGTGGGTCCCTAGCAGCGTGCTTTCCTCTCCTCTTCCTAATCAGTCATTACTATAACAGGCTTCTTCTTGTTCTGGTTGCCTGCTCTGCACATTTCTCCAGTGAAGGTGCTGGAGAGTCTCAAAAGCTCTTCAGCAGAAGAGCACTGATCTGCTGAAGTCCAAGGGATCAGCATCACTGGAAATGAAAGAAAGCAGTGGCTGATTGTGACTTTACTTTGCACTACTCTGCTGAAGCTTTTAAAATTACTTGCATTTACTGCTGATGACACAGTATTGGAGAATGTTTTACAGCAGAAGTATATTGATGCTATAAATAAGATCAAACACTATTCCCGTTAATGATGAGCCTTAATAAGGAGGAAAACATAAAAAAAAATCTTTCAAATCCCTATAGTGTTTCTACAGTTTGTTTATTCTCTTACTTCCTACAGCTCTTTTCAATATTTCATTTCTCTTATTATTCTTTGTTATGACTTTGATAGATATCTGGCTTTTTTCTAGGCCTCATTTCGTTTTAGACTTAGGTTTATCCTTCCCATGCCATATTAACAGTAGTAGTTTTCTCATACCTTTCCTGTTCTTTATTCTTTCAAGATCCCTGTTTTTACTGCTTCTGCCTTGCTGCATGTCCCTCTAAAGTTGCATGATGCTTGATGTCTTCTAGCTCCTGCTTTATCTGTTTGTCTTCCTTTTCATTTCTATTCCCAGTCTTCATTCTTTGCCCCAAATGTCTTTCTCTTATTGATTTGTTCAACATATGATAATTTCCTAACTCTATTATTATCATTAGGCCATTGTACTAAGCAAAATAATAATACTGATATTTTAGTAGAATACAGACTAGGATCCAGATGCAAAACCAAACTGTTTTTCAACTAGATTAACAGGTTACACTGCATTTGGCATTGCTGCAACTGTTTCACAGGATAACCGGTACAAGCATGCAGTATCTTTGTGTTGCTGAAGGCCATCTGAGTTCTCATACTAAATTAATGCAAAATTTTTTGCTTATCCGAACACAAAGTAAGCTTACTTGTGAAAGTTTCAGGGGAACTTTATTGAGCCTAACCTTCCTGCCAAATGCCTCTGCAGATATTATGTGGAGAGCTAGATTTATTTGGAAAATATGCCATCACTGTAGGAAGTGCTGTAAGAGGAATATTCATCAATGCTTAATTATTTCCACAATGCAAAAGAGAGGAAGATGTAATAAGTCTCAGAATTTTCACTTTGGAAGTAATACAGAAGGAGGTGGCAACAAAAAGATGGCATATTGAGACAAAAATCTCTCGGAAAGGAAAAAGTAAACACTATGTTATTTCAGAGCTGATGGCTGACTTCACATATTTGGGTCCTTCCTATGTAAGGTTTTCTTGTATTTAATTTAGATTACTTATTTCAGAAAATAGTCCCTAAACACATGTATAATAACCATAACTTAAACTCCCCCCTCATCAGAATTTCATGTTGGGTGACAATTTGTTTGGCTGAATTCAGAGAATGCAATTAGTTAGCCCTATTATGCAAAGAACAAACATGATCTGAAAAAAATTAAGGATGATGTAAAGATGAAGATGGTCAGATATGTCATCTGGACTGCCATTGTCTTCCATCAGAGATGCAATGTATGTTACCATAGCTCTCACTGAAGAGACAGGTGCTCTGCAACTCTTGAACATCTCATTTTCATTTTGCTGAAGGGCATGCCCTAAAACACTGCAGTTCATGTTTTCAACTCTGGCTTGCAGCCTGCGCTCTGGCACACCTTCGCAGAAGGCAGCATCGCTCCCTTCAGTATTGCCAGTGGGCTTGGGAGGCACTCCTTCCAGCTGAACCTTTTGCAATACACAAGGAGGGTCTGCTGCTGATAGGATTTTACTGTATGTGCAGAAATTTCAAGGCCTGACCTTTGCACTGGCACCTGGCTGAACTCATCCTTCCTCAGAGCCTCTGCCTGCAGGGCAGGGCAGCACCTAAGAGCTTTTTCTCCTCCCTGTAGCAGCTGGGTAGCAATGGAAGATGCTATGGCAGTCACAAAGCACTGAAATCCTCCTTGCTGCCTGGGATTTTCAGAAGCAGGGACAGCCGAGGTATACACAGAGTATTTCACAGTGTGCTGTGAAGTTGGAAAAATAAGCCTGCAGTCAATCATGTTCTGCCTGTACTGAAAGCAACACTCACCAGCCTCCCGGCAGTATTCCTAATTTCCTCCTGTACATCAATAATTCACCAGCACCCCAAACCCCATGCTGTTCCCATCTAGAGCCCCCTTGCCCTTACACAGCTTCTACCAGACAACCTGACAGCACAAGTCTGAACTTTTCCCTATTCAACCACTGCATCAAGCACTTGGCTGTGTGGGTTCCTCCCCAGTCCCTCACAGGGTATTGCTACAAATAGACTTTTTCTAATTTCTTACCTACTTCTTGGTCTTTGAATTTCCATTGTGATGCTTTTGCAAACAGTGGGTCTGTAAGAAACACCACTGATAGACCCTGCATCTTTTCTCTCTGAGTACTGTGATTTAGAAAGCCTAGACAGTGCTGAAGGACCCAACAATAAACCACACAGTCTTGGAGACCAGACAGGGTCAGCTCTGGACTTCCCTACTAGTCAGCACTGGAAGGGGCAAACAAATTACTTTTGATATGCCAAAATGCAAGAATTTTGTGCCAGTTTTCTTCAAATAATCAGTTACATTCTACATACCAATAATTCTGTCTTCCAAAATGACCCTTACGTATCCAGCATAGCCGAGTGAAAAGGAGAGAAAATGACTTGCACCACAGATTGAACCAAGGCTCTGGAGATTTAGTGCACAGCTTCCAGTGTAAATTGTCCGTTTCTCAGCAAATCTGGCTTAAAATATTCTTGGTTTTATCACCGTTGCAGCTTGGTCCTGCATCCATATCTCACCTACACTGCTTCCTCCTCACTGAATTAATGCAACTGGACTGAAATAATCCAGGTTACAAAACCCCATGGATGTAGAGTGGGGTTGGGATGGAGAAGGCATCAAGAAAACTGGTGCAAAAATTTCATTTAGTGACTTTATTAATTTAGTACCCTCTCTTTTTGGAGGGTTATGACATGCAACTCTTTTAGAAAATGATTTATTATTTAAGGATTCTGTTGGTTGAAGATTATTGTTCAGACCTGCATTCTGTGCAGACAGGCTTTTGTAAATGACTTGAGAGTAGTAGGACTCCTGTAAATAGGTATTAGTTTCCCCACCTGCATACAGGGAAAAAGAGGAAATTGGGAAAGTCATTGAACACCACAGTGGGAAGCGGTGTCAGGTTAAGTTTTGAACTCCAGAACACACTGACTATCACATTTGTCTAAATACTGCAAGCCTGCATTTTTGTCAATTTATTTGGAAGTCCTGGAATTTCCATCAGTCACTCAGCTCACTCCCCCATTCACCTTCTCCTTAAATAACTTCAGAATATACACTTTGTGCCTGTCTGCCTGTTTTCCTTCTCTGTAATGAGATATATAGACACTACTGAAACTAGCAAGCTCCTTCTCATAAGAAAAACAGCTTGCAAAAGTTTGAAACATTTGTGCGATGTTTAGCAAGTGCCAAATCATTCTCTCTGCAACAAGAGGTCAAAAGGGCAAGGCTGTTATCAGTATATTGCAAAATGTTTTCATATATATTTAATAGATTTTGGCAATTAGACCAAGTAAGCATCAGATAATTAGGGCCAGGGATACCAAAAAATGTTGCAGCTATAGAAGAACTTCGGTGGTTTTTTAGCAAGTTGAATGTAGAAGATTAGGCTACGTAGAACATTTTTTTCCTCCCTGTAATTACCCTTTCCTTCACTACACCTTTACCTAACTTCATATGGCATTAGAAGGATGCTGTATTATTTCATCTGTTTCCTGTCACATACTGAACCTTGACTTATTTAAAATGCCTCTCTTCTGGAAGTGGGGAGGAGAAAAGGGCCTGCTGGAGGTTTTATAAAGATGCAGGCTGACAAGCTAGACACAGGAAAAATAGCACCTGACTGCTAAGATTTAGGCTGCAGCAGCCTAGAGAGAGCCCATCTCGGGCAATAAAGTGAGATACAGCACAAACACGAAACCTGTGTAAGGCAGTGAGTGACAGATAGCAGTGTCAGCCCTGTCCCACATAACAGGAACAAACATTGCCACAAGGACTTTCCATGGACTTGTAGCAGCCACAGCCATGCCTGTGTCTAAAGGCAGGGAAATCGAGACTGCTATCCATTTTGCTTTTCCAGGGTGACCTCCACAGCACTGATGGTTCCAGCCTAGGCTTGAAACCATAGTTTTGATACAAAGACCTGTATAGTTAAATGACACACCATAAAAGAAGGTAATTTATAAGTGTGTAATACAAGAGAGGATTATGGATCACTATACTTCAACAGGAAATTCATGGATACACTTTCCTGACATATCAATTTGGAGCCCATGCCTCCGGATGACTTTTTGCCTCCCTGTTTTTCCTCCAAGCATGGATGTCCTTTAAAGGAAGCTGTAATAAAACTAATTTCTATCATCACCAAGGGCACTGCAGATGAAAAATGAGAATACAAGTTGAAATGAACATAAATAATAGATGCTAAAATATATCACTGTTCTGAATGCAGTAGGGACTGAGCATTGTGCAGTCCTGCATATATTCTGCAGCTTGTGACAAAGTAATTTCTGTTTCTTTCAGGAAGATAAATAGGTCATACAGTTCAACTACATAATCAGTTAACATGTATAAGGTACTGGGTAGAGTAGCATTTTCTCTTCCTAGATCAAACTTTATGGAAACAAATAAAGCATAAGAACTTCCAAACTATGAAATGCAAAATTAACTGCATCTAATCCCAGAATTAGAGTTTAGAAGCAAAACCAACAAAATTCTGTTACCCCCCAAAAAAGGGAAAGAGAGCTAAAGATTAAATTTAAGAGCATGATTTTCATAATGATTCAGTATCTATAGCATGAAATGGAGCCTCATCAAGTTGTTATTTAGTATCTGTGTGATGGAGAGTCTTACAATTGCACTCAATGTGAAAGTATGTCTATTATGTATTCTTCATATTAAGGTCAATTAACATTTAAGTCTGGCTATGGCAGGTGTATGTGATTGGGTTAAAAAAAATACAAAAAATATTGAGCTGTGATGTGTATTTTTTGCCAAGGAAGACGTATATAAATTATCTAAAAGGAAAAAAAACGTGCTTTTAGTCTGTCTTACTGAACTCTCTGTTGCAAGTGTTCTTCTCTGCCTTTTCATAACATGATTTGGAAAAAACAATGAAGAGCATAAAAAGATCATCTAAAACCACTATTTGACCCATAAATGGATCATATTAGTTTCTTATGATCTAAATTTACTTTAATATTTTCTGTAGTATAGCAACATACACAAAAGATTAGAAGAAAAAAAGTTTGGAATAAGGATACCAATAGCAAGAATTTCCAAATTCACTGTAGTATGAAGAGTATTCATATTTTTTTAAAAATTTCTTTAGGTACAGATGCTTTGGGAAATATTGTCATGTAAAAGAAAATACAAGCATAAATATGCTTAGGATGAAAAAGAGACAATTTGCGTTATCATCTTCCTTGTGATTTGTTTGACTGACTTCACTATCACTGAAAACTTCCAGAAAAGGAAAGGGACCTGGAGATCTGTGTCAGCATCCTCAGATTATCCTAGGAAGAAAGATTTATGGGGTAATACTTAGAGGAGTGGTCATGAAGTTCAGCAAGACTAGTGATGGGTCTGCTTTAGGGCAGATTTTTTTGGGTGTATTTGGGCTCAGAAACAGGTCCAAACCCTTAGGTTTCAGTGGTTTCTGTCTGAATCCTTCGGTAAAAAATAAGTCTTTTGCATGAGGCAACTAAGCTCTGCCACTCTTCTGTGCTGGGTAGCACTGAATGTATTTTGGAAGCA
The DNA here is from genome assembly GCA_013396755.1 of Sclerurus mexicanus. NCBI lineage: Eukaryota > Metazoa > Chordata > Aves > Passeriformes > Furnariidae > Sclerurus > Sclerurus mexicanus. The sequence goes on from VWZF01004338.1 coordinate 56,383, forward strand.
GAGAGAATTATCAGAGTAAAGAGTATAACTTAGGAAGAACAATCATAGTAATGTGAAAAAAGTTGCAGATTTTGGCCCATATTTATATTTTTAAAGGGACTGCATGACACATTCAGATGAAATAGGAGCTGACAAACCTTCAACTAATATTTGCTCTGCTGCCCTCTGCACCTTTGCTTGTGTAGGTAATGACTGCAGCATCAGACCCTGTCAGTATAGCAAGTTCTGCCAGCTCCAAAATTCTTTAAAAATTAGAAGCCTCCTTGAGCATAAATTGGGAAAATGTGTTTAAACTCTTTATTCTGTAAAAGATTTTCTGAGACAAATCATCTAACCCTGCTCTCCAGGGAGCATGAGACCCAGAAGGAAAAAGGTGTTTGGTAAGGCCTGGGCAAGCCCATTTTCACACAAATAACACCAGTGTAGAGATAGTAAATAAGGCTAAAAGCAAAATGTGGTAATGGACAATGATAAATTATGTGATAAAATTTAACCATAAATGTGCATAAATTTAGGCGTATAAAATAAACCAAACTTAAACCCCTGACATCTTGCTCAAAACTTCATGGAATTAATTCATGGATATTACATGAACCTGATCTTTCAGTTTTTAAACCTGTTCCTAGTTGTAACAAAAATGTATCACAAGAGTTAAATGGAAAAATGACTCATAAACTAATAGTAAGGGAATTTAAATGGAGTGTGGTTTGCAAAGGTAAATTATATATTGTTGTTTGACTTTTTATATCAAGAATAATTAAGTGAAATTAAAGAGTACCCTAAAATTTCACTTGAATGGAGGAAATACATTTTGTCATAACAAGTTGTACTCATAATACGTATAGCAAAAGGTTCTGGAAAAATGTGCCACAGCAATGGCAGATGTCAAAAAAACTTCACTATTGCTATTTGTCTATAACAGCCAGCTGCCTAGAAATAAAGAGTATTTAGAATTCATCGTTCTTCACTAACCCTCATCAATCCAGGTGACTGATAACTCAGGTTATCTCTAACCGTGCCCAAGATATAATTACTTGTAAGGTCTTGAGCTGTGATAGTGTCGTGGTCTTCAAAGAACCTAATAAAATAGCAATTTAGACTGGGCTTGGGAGCAGAAAGAGCTCCAGGCTAAGCAACAGTGATCTCTTTGTGGACACAGGCAAGGAACAAATGATTGTGCTCATACTTCTGAACCCAAAGTCTAAGCAGCAGCCTCCAAGCACCAGCCAGATAGGATTGCAGGAGCATGTAGGGAAGTTCTTGAGGAGTTCTGCTGCCTGTTTCCTGAGTGCTCTCATTGAGCCTCACCAGGTCACAGCTGTGGCATGTCTCAAGTGGCTGCAGACATAAATTCATGCTGACACTGGGATACCCCAGCAGCTGGTTCCTGACAGGAGCATAACAGCACAGTAAACCATGACTTTTACACCTTGGTTCAATAATGAGGATGCCGCCTTCATTGCAGTAACATCGTCGCCCTTTATTGCAGTAACATGAAGAACTTAGCATTACTGCTCTATATCCATGGATGTTTTTCAGCTCACATTGTCAAAGCAAGGACTCAACAGTGAGGAAGGATGTTTGCATAAATAACAACAACAATAATAAAATCTAGATCAAGCTGTACTGCATTTTATACAAACATTGCAGAACCCCCTCACTCAAAAACTGTCAGGGGTCCGGAAATTTGTCTAAAATGAAAATTAGGATGTAAAGGGAAGGTCACTAGCTACCACCATAACTCCCTAAAACAACAAAATAAACAACCAAGAACCCAATACTGATGTGTGCGAGAGTAGGTATCGTGAGAGTTGTAACTGAATTATAGTTGCAGAAGGGAAAGAGGTACTCAGGACAGAAGCAAACTGCATACAATATGAATCCTGAAACACAGTATTTTCCTGTTGATGCTACTCATACACTGTTCACACTGTTTTTCCTCCAAGTACCTGAGCCTTATCAAGTAAACATTTACCACTATTGACTGATAAGTGGCTCTAGGTAAGAAGCACTTGCATGTTTGAAGACCAACCCTTGGACTATATTTTCATATCATTCAATCTCCATGTAAGAGTAATGAAATGCTGAGATTACCCAGGGTACCCACGAGGACTAAGGTGTAAAAAACCCCATAGCAAGCTGGCATCTGGGAAAAATTATCTTGTGGTAACTCAAGCAGGGAGACACACAGGAAATATACAGAGTTTTTTTATACTCCTGTATACAGATATGCAGAAGTACAGATTTTCAGAGTTCTCATTCGTAAACTTGGCTATCAAGAGCTCTGCTTAGAATAGTTACTATTTTTGCCAAAACTTTAATAAACACTGAAAAACAATTATTCATATTCTGCTGTGTGTATAAACACATCCATTGTACCAACACAGATGCCTTGAGTTTCTTATGCAAGAAATATGCAAATTAATTTCCCATTGTTTGCATTTACAGTAATTTCTCTGCACTCCTAAATGGTGTGAGGAATAGAAGAATATAGCACAACACATTCCTCATGCCTGCAACGTGTCAATGTGACAATGTCACTCATACACATACATAGTAATTGGTTTGTATATTCCTAGGTTAAGTATTGACTTTCTAGGGATGAAAATTCATATATAAATAAAATATTAATTTGTATATTTGTTTCTTATTTCTATTATATCTATTTTAGGAGACTCATCATATGCAAGAGTTGTATTATGTTAATTTAAAGAAAAAAATTAAAATTTGTATTTTCAGTCTGCTGTTAAAGAATCACAATTGTTCTACTTATGAGAGTTACAAGGTTGCAATGGAAAATATAACAGAAGGGAAATAAGCTGATTATTTATATTCAGGATGTCACACAAAAAGACATTCTTCAGAAGAAAATAATCTGCCTGTTTTTTTAAAGCTCTGCTTAACTCTTCTTCACAAGCACATCTTGAAAAATGTACAGGTTCACTATATCTCAGAAACTGACTAGTTTTCTAACCAACCCCATCAGACAAGGTAAACACATACATTCATTATTATTTACAATCCAGTATTCTTGAAAGCATCAGTCTTGATGAGTCTTTCACTCTGCACTTCAGTAATAGTTCATTAACAGAAGAGTGACCAATACAAATAAATAAGAGAAAAAAATGTGCCTAGAAAGAGGCTCTGCCCTCTTCATCTTGCATCTGTGAGAACTGAGTGATAGAGAGCTGGACACAATAAAAGATTTAGCATTGCAAGGAGAGGTAACAAAGGGCACTTCCCTCTCAGTCCAGAACTGCAACTCAAAACCAGACACCAGCTACCACTTCAACCTGAAGGGACCTATGCTCTTCTTGAATCCCCTAAGGACCAAGGCTCACACCCTGTACATCTGCTGCTGCTGTTCTCAATCAGAGCAGTGAACCATGCTCAGTCCCTCAATACCAAAAGAAATTTGAAAAAAAAAGGTTTTGATGCTATCCTTCAGGCTGTGGACCCCATGTGGACAAAGGTGCCTCTCTGCAATCCCGGGGAAAGCTCCAAACCAACAGAGTACTTACTCACCACTGATGGAATTTTACCTCATGCCCTCCACAGCAGATCTTCCTGCTTACAGTTTAGCTGGTTAGGATTTGCCTCTGAGTTGCCCCACTCCTCTCACACTTTCTTCAGGAAGTTGAGGCACTCAGCACATGATTCTTCTCTCAAAGGCCAGGACATAAAAATTTAAATGTTGAAGTCAAGGGTTTCTTAATCCTTAAAACAAAATCCTATGATGGATGCAATTTTCAAACTCCTAATAAGATATTTTATTAATATCTTCTTCCTAAGACAACCTTCTTTCATCTCAGGTTGCACTTTTTTTGCTGAAAACTTTGGAAGGGGTTAGTTTTTAGTAAGAGAGATACTTAAAATATTTTTTTTTAACAGTAACATTATTTTTCAAGTATTTTCTGCTCACCTCCCTCCAGCTTTAAGTGTCATTCTGAGCAAAAAATACAAGGACAAAGATGGAATCCATTCTTAATTTAATTTGGGCAATAAATCATTTTATCACAGTTAAACAGTAAAAACGTGCACGTTGAGAAGGCAGCACAGTCCTATTTTAATAAAATAATAGCTCCCTGTCAGGGTTCAGAAACAAGGTGAACATCAGAGACTTGTTCCCACATCTTCCATGCTACTGGTAGTCTCATATTTCAGGGTTTGTGTATGGTTACAGCTCACAGAGAAATAATTTTATCTGGGAGCACCTCCTGTGAGCACAGCAGCCACAGAAGTAAAAGTGTCATTGACAGGACAGGAGAGACACATGGCCAAGGACTGGACTGAAGCTAAAAAGTGAACTTGTGTCCTTGGCAGGGCGAGGAGTGATTTCCCAGAGGAAAGGACAGGCACTGCAGCACGATAAAAATACCAGTTTCATGAGGAATCCTTAAACTCAGGAAAAAAAGTATTGGCAAGATTAAAAAAAAAAGACAGAAACAAGATTGAAATTATACCTGTGGTAAGAGGACTAATTCTGAATGCATTATATGACAGTGGATGGTGCTCTGTCGCCTGGCCTGTTTTGAGGCAAATACAGCCCAATTTTAGCTGCTGTTCTAAGCTTGCTCTGATGACATCTACCCACTTGCAGGAGTCACATGGCTCTGCTTGTCCTTCAGGCAAAAAACAGTGTGCATGCTATTGAGAGATCAGACACTGCTGAAATCAGACAAATTAATAGTTTAATTCTGCCAACCTACCCTTGAAGAGACTTTTGTTTTATGGAGGAATTTAAAAGGGGTTTACTGCCTTTGAAATATTTTGTTTGGTTAAGAAAAAAGCACTTACTTTTAAACATCCTTTGCAGTATCAGGGCACTTAGCAGCTTCTCTAGTGGGTCTTTACCCTCTGTCCAGAAATCATACGGCTATCAAACTTTAATGCTTTTATTTTCTTTGTATTGAATTTTTGGCTTTCTCTGAGCACTGTGGTACGCTGTAACAACAGTAATTTTGAACTGTTACTGCAGTTCATTATGGATATGCACACAGTGTTCTCTCCTGTTTTCCTTAAAGCAAACTAAAATATTTCATTTCAATCAAAATAGATATTCGCTTTTTGCTCTTCAAGGAAAAAAAAAAAGCTCTATGATAGCCTTCCATTTACAATAAATGAATTTATTTTGGGGTGCAATATGAGCCTGAATCATGGTGTCATGGTTTAACCTGAGGACATGGCATGAAGCTGTGTTGGGGAGCGTTTAGGTTGAATATTAGGAGAAGTTTTTCACCCTGAGTGTGGTTGGGCACTGGAACAGGCTCCCCAGGGCAGTGGTCACAGCACCAAGACTGACAGAGTTCAAGAAGTGTTGGGACAACATTCTCAGGCACATGGTGTGTCTCTTGGGGATGATCCTGTGCAGGGCTAAGAGTTGGACTTTGATGATCCTTGTGGGTCCCTTCAAACTCAGGATATTCTGTGATTCTATGATAAGCCCAGCTGGCAACTAAGTTCACTCACTTCCTCCACAATGAGGTGGGGGAGAGAGCTGGGAAAGGAAAAAGAAGAAAACCCATGGGTTGAGATGAAGACAGCTTAACAGGTAAAGCAAAAGCCACAGAAACAAGCCAAGCAGAACAAGCTATTCACTCACCACTTCCCATGGGCAGGCAGGTGTTCAGCCATCCCCAGGAAAGCAGGGCTTCATCATGTGTAATGGTGTCTGGAGAGGACAAACACCATCACTCCAGTTAATTTTCATGCAAAGAACACCCATTACATTGTCTAGGCAGATTGAACTTGACAAGTAGTACTCTAAAGCTTTCTGAAAAAGTACTTAATTTATGTCATTGTTCTGCTTCACAGAGATGTAGATGAGCACATAAACAGAGAATTTGTTAAAAATACCAAACCAAAATATGGTCTAGAACATGGGTTTCTAGAATACAGGTAACTTGCAGCTTGTAAATCTACTTTTCAAAGGTTCTTGTGCTCCTGGAGATCAATATTGCAATAGGTACAAAGCACAACACAGTGTCCACCTTGGAAGCAGCCCTTCCTCAACAAACTTTGAGCATAACAGCTGAGGAAGAACTGAGAGCTAATCTTGAAAACCAAAGACTACTTTTCATGACATTCAGCAAGCCGTGGGGAGAAACTGCCATGAGGAGAACTGCCAGACCAAAGCACGAGTCCAGTCCCGAGCAAAAGAGTCCAGCCTGACTTGACTTAGCAGATCTGTGAGGTGTACAACATTTAGACAAATATGAGGCATTTATGCAATTTGCACAGACATGCAACAATCTTACTTCTTACCTGTCAAGATGAATTTGAACTAAACAAGTCCTAACAAACTCAGACACATGGCAGCTATAGCTCATAACATTACTTCAAAATGGAAAATGGGGGCCTGATTTTCCTAGGTTTTAGACAGTTATTAATGCCCTTATATATTTATATAGTATTTAATATAAGCCCACTATCATCCTAGAGTCAAGCATGATTGATCATTATGAATTATGTATTAATAATGATTAATTGCAATGATTAACTACTGTCGTTCAAGTCAGTGACAACTATAGTTGTCATTGTTATGTTAATTTGCAATATTGTAAAAATGATGATGAACTAAATTGACTTCATTTACTTTAACATAACCTATACTCTGTTTTAATTATTGTAAAATCTGTTCAAACAGTTTTATAAATACCTCGCTGGAAATCATGACAAACCCCATTCTCCTTACTCCTATATTATTAGTATGGCTTATTTAAGTCAAGGTTAAAAAAATGTCTTTCTAAGATAATTTATACATAACAATATATTACCCTGCTTTTCTATTATTAGAAGATGGAAAGGAAACACAGTTTAATTCAAAATCCTTGAATAGACCCAGAACCGGTCATTACTTATATTATCTGCCTGGATGAGAACTACCCATGCTTGCAACCCAGAGGGAATGCAATGACTTGTAAAAGTCAGGTGCTACAGTAAACAAGCCAGTTACCAAAAACTTGAAGTTCTCACTCTGGTAGATGGTTGTCATTTGGACAAAAAAAATCATGCATCTGTCCTGTGTCTGCTTGAAGGATTCAGAAGGTCATGGGACATTAAGGAAAGGGAATATGCACACAGGACTAGAGTGTTCGGGACAAGGAGGAATGGTGGCAGGAGATTAAAGAGTGGTGATCCTCAGCAATGCCACCAAACATGGGATAAATGACACAGAATGATGATATCAGGGATCAGACCACTGTTGTCAGAGTAAAGCAGTCCATACAGTACAGTGTGAATCAGTGGCTATCTCAAACTACTCTGAGATGCAATGAGAAATTTCAGTGACAAAGATAACAGGACGAAACAGATGAGATCCTGGAATGAAGAACTCATCATGACTGGCGGGAACAATGGAAACATACAATTTTGCTGGGAACTTGTACAGCTTGTACTGCCTGGAATAAAGCAGGAATATTTGAAATGGACAGAAGATTTAGAATGTTCAACGTGCTGCAGCACTCTGGTGTGTTGGCTTTCAGCCAAGTCCTGTGTTATCTTCATCCCTTTCTTGCTGGTTTTCCTTTGGAGAGTGCCAACAACAAATGAAAGGGAACAAAAAACCACTCCCTTTTCCCCTATTGTCTCCTTCAATCTGTTTTTCCACAGAATCCTCAGAAACAGCATAAACAACACATAAGGAAGGCCAAGAACCCCTCAGATCAGTGGAAAACTGTCAGGAGAAGTCCAGCCAGTGGCCAAAGTATGAGCAAACCTGCTATGGTGAAATGGAAGAGGTAGAGCACAATCATTAAAGAAATGCCAAAACCCAAAAAACCAACCTAAAGAAAAAAAGAAACAAAAAAACAATCTCTCAGTAGTTAAAAAATAAACAAAAAGTAGATTTCTAAATAACATTCACTAAGAAAACAAGAATGAAAGAATGAGCATATTTCCTTCTATTAGCTTTTGTTTATTATGCGCCTAAAGTTTGGACTGCAGCAACATATCTCATTAGCTAAATTCAAAATAATTAAGGACCATCTGAGGATTCATTTCTGAATAACTATAAACTGAAAAATAAAATATCATCATAGAGCTATAAATTAAAATTATAGATCTATTAACCGTATGTTTCAAAACTATTAAGTGTCTGCCCTTCTGATTTGTACTTAGAAGAGAGATCTATGTTCTGATTTAAATACCCCTAGCTATATGACTGTAAAAAGCCAGCTGTAATATTCCACGTACAGCTGATCAGAGGCAAAATAAAGTAAAAATATTAAGCTATTCACATGCCTTGGAAGACATAACCCACAATCAGCATTTGGCTGGTTGCAAAATGTAGCCTTTATGGATTTCATAGCATTTCCAAATTACAGTCAATTCACTGAAGGTCACCAACAAAATTTGAGAATACTGCAATTCCAGTTTCCAAAGACATTTTTAAAAATTTGATTGCATATGTCAAGAACAGTGATCAGTAAATTTTAGTGGCAGTTTTAGAACATGCATGTAACATTATTGTTAGTTTTCAGTGGGAATGGGTAGATTCACAGTCTTTTCCACATTAGGAAAGGTCATGTGTGGTCATATGAAAAAGCATCCGATGCCTTGTTTAGCCAGGACTATTAGACCACACAGTGACCCTTTCAAAGCCGGAATACAAAAAATGCAGAAACTTGTGTTTGCTCCCAAACAGCCCAAAGCAATGAGGTCAGCTGTCCGGCCCAGTGTCGAGCCCACAGCTTACTTCTCATACTTCTTGATGCCCCAAATTTGGATCTTGCTTTGTAAAGGAATTAATTTTTTCCTATTGTGCCTTGAGGAAGAAACTGCATAGTTCCCAGCTGCAGCACTTTTGTTTTCTTTAGTCTCCTGCTTTTACAGTGCCTTTTTTGCAGGTTGATTTTCTTTTTTTCATTTCTGACACACTGATGGTGCTATTTTTATACAATTATATGAACCAAGATAGCTCTACAGATTAATAATGTTCAGAGCATCTTTTCTATAGTACACTAAAAGCTATTGACATGCTAAAGCTCTGACTACACACATACACAGAAATGTAATATGAAGTCATCACATATCCCAGGACTCTCATTTACAAAGGACTCTCATTTGCTCTCCTTTTCTGCAGTTATAACTTTTCCTCTCAGCCTTTATTAATCAATGGTCCCATGGGGATCAAATATCAAAGCCTGACTGCCTGTCTAAGGCAAAATATCATGTAAATCAGTTGCGTTTGAAGAATAAAATACTAGAGGGTTAAGCCAGTCACATGCCTCAAGATTAGGCTTACTAAATTCAGCAGTGCCAGAAGGACAAAGGTTGACAAGGGGTTGCACATCTCCCTAAGTTTTACAAAATTGATGCATTTTATCGTGCTTGAAATGTGAACTAGTGGGGCGGTTTTGTGGCTTCCAAAATCAGCAAACATCAATATTTTGGGAGCTGTGAGCACTGCTGAATTTACTAGTTATTTCTACTTCTGTCACTGCAGCTTGAAAGAGCTCAAGTGCTGAACCATCATTGTGCTGCACTAAGAGTTGTTTAGCCATAACAAAAACCAGAGCTCCTAGACACAAGAAAGCAACACAGTTAACAAATCAAGTGCTTTTCTGATTTGCCACAGTTAGGAAGAAATTTCATAGGTAAAATGGTTCCTATCTTCTACAGACCTTGTAACGTGTAACTGTTTTCCAGTCAGCGCTAATGCAGCTAGTCCTTTGTGTAGCTTCAGGATGTGACACTGTATGAACAAACAGGGCAGAACAGGACAGAAAAAGGCTCTGGGATGAGCTGCTGCTCTTACCTAATGCCACAGATGAATCTGGCCAGCATTACTAGTACCTGCAGTAACAGGCCTCCTTTCCTGCAGCATTAAATAGTGGGCATACTTAAGCTATAAGACTGTAACTTTGACTCATCTCACCTACTGCCACTGGAGATGGTGTGCCATGAAGCAGGTAGCGCCACATGCCAGGGTAAGGCTTGTCATGACTGTGACACTTGCCCTGTGCTCTGTCCCTTGGTACTTGTACTGGGATGTCCAACTTGCTGCTCCTATTGTAGAACCCACACTGCACAGGGTAGGGGATGCTGCAAAGGCCAGGTCCCAAACTGCTCCTTCAGCTACAAAGAGGATTCTTCCTGAGATGAGTTTGTACTAATGATACCACTGAGGATCCTGAGGATACAAAACATCATTAGCCTTGGTTTCTAAAACGCAGACCGCAGGAAGCATTTCTAGCAGTTCGGAGATTATTAGCAGCTGAAGAATGTTATTGTTTTGCCACTCTGATATTTTTGCCCTCTTAATGATCTCTTTGTAAGAGTTCCTTGAATTCGTATTTTCAAAACAGAAGATGAGAGAAGTAATAAAGTACATTGTCCAGGGCATTTTTAATGTCCAGAGACATTATTATCCTGATTTCCTAAAGAATGTTCAAACATATACTATAAATTGCAATGAATTATGTATTAAAATAATTAATAACGAGCATTAGAGAGTCAAAACATTTCAGAAAGTAGACACTTTATCTGGTAAGCTTGTCATTGCTTGCATTAGGTTGAAATGAATAACAAATGGTCTGAGGTCTCCTATGAGCTCTAAAATACAATATTTAAAAGTAATTTCTTTCCTTGGTAGGTAGGGATTTAAAATACCCCATGACTCTTCAGAATGTAGTCTACAATACCTCATTAAAAAACTTTTTAAATTGCTGAAAATAAAAGGATAGCCAGTAATGCTTTTACAGTTCTTTGCCGTGTTAAACAGTTATCTGTTCCCTTTCTTTAACATACATAAATGTGCACTGTGACTGAAGGAGAACGGATTGTATGTGTGCATACACATACCAAGAAGATACTATACAGGTAACCTTCCTTCCATGGTGTATCATAAATCACATAATCATCCCTAAGATTCAAGTTTTATTTAGCCACTATTATCTTGTTCCAAGCTTTTTCCAAGGTGAAAGTGGTCATTGACTTTTGATGACCATTAACACAGTGGTGGCAGTGCTGACTGGCAGAAAACTACAGGCCTGAGGTTTGCAGTAGTCTTGGTTTATTCTAAGAAGCCAAAAGCACAAAAAAGGGAGATTTGCTCTATTACTCCCACTGACCACATGCTGTTCAGCCTTTGGTTTGGCAGAATGAAAATCAGAGAAGCCTTTGGACCTAGTTTTTTTGTGCTTCTCCATTTACCCCAGCCAGAGGACACAATCAGGACTTGCTTCCAGACACCAAGAAGACACTTTCACTGAAGCCCGAGCATGGTGTGATGCAAAACCACAGACTCCCATGGGAAGAAATGTCTCTTTGAACAACTGCATGTGGATGGAGAGTGCATCTTCTGGGAGAATCACACCTTAAATGCCACCTCTTCTCTATCACTAACCTGGCCTTACTTTGTTGTTCAGAGCAGAGAGGGAGCAAGGACATGGTTATTTTGGACTAGATGATATTCTGGAAAGAAAAAAGAATTAATCATCTCATGAACCTAATCCATTCATACAGGAAAGTAGATGGCTTGCTTTAATCCCATTGTGAAAAGTCAGCTGCAGTCCAGAAAACACTTTTTATTTCTAGTTTTTTCTAATTTTTTATTTTTATTTTCTAGTGAGCATACTACCAATCTTTCTAGTTTTACCCATTTGTACACTAGAGTACCTTCTAGTTCAGATCAGTTTTCTTAGTCTCTGTGATCCTTTTTGTGCTTCCTTGTAGGCAGGCATCAGTATTGCTGATGAAATTCAATGCAAGTAACTGTTGGTTAATAAAATTGAAAGAAACTGAACCAATGCTGTCTAGTAATTGAGTTATTTTAGTGACTGTCACTTATTTTGTCCATATTAGTTTTTGAGCGTAAGTGAATTAACTCTTTCACTCAAAGATACCTCCTATAAGAGAAGACCAAGATAAAGGATTGTCAAATATAAATAGAAGAACTAGACCTGATCTTGTGAAAGTTGTCCCTGCATACGGCAGGAGGGGTGGGACTAGATTATCTTCCAACTCAAGTTGTTCTATGATTCTATGAAATCACAGCATGCCCAATTTCATAAGGTCATGTTTTAAAAATTGTAGCTTATTCTGTATGTTAGCATGCCTGTATAGAGTTTCACCAGTATATCATTACCAGGCTTCATAATTTCTTAGGAAATGATTGTGAATTTCCAGTGTGATGTAAAGGATGCCACCATTACCCTTAGTGAGACGTCAGTAGTCAGTCAGCTATAAGGAATAGCACATCTATGTAAGTTGCTGCAGTTCTGAGGGACCACCAACCTTCTTCACCTCAATATCACAGACTGGCAGTGCCAAATTTCAGTAGTTATTACATATCCTCAGGTCTTGCTAATATTTCATTAGCATAGTAGTCAAATGCAAGACATTTTTAAAAAGGTAAAGAAAATTATCCGATTTGGCAAATTCAAATTCAAAGAAACTTCCGGGGCGGGGGTGAGGGGAGAAGAAAAAAAAAACAACAACAAAGAAAAAAACACATACCTTGTATTCTTCAAAGGAATAGCTACTTAACATTGTGTCTAATAATCTGTCCTGATGATTGGTAAGGAATATTGTTTATATTTGTTTAACTTATGAACTAAGCAGAAGCACCTAAATGATATAGCCATTGGTACCCAGTTCTAGCATCTGAAGAGAGCTGAATCAATTAAATCAATGGTAAAGATTTCATCTGTAAAGCATTGTATTTCCAGAGTGTAACTAATGGGAAAGGAAATCATTGGCTTTGAATGAAGAGATACACTTCATTACCCGAGAGTAGTCCTTGTGAGTGATACAGAGCAAAACAGTATGCAATCAGTTCAATGTTTTATAAGTAAGAAATCACTGTGGGATATGATGCATGCTCAGAGAACATAGCCTTACTGTTATTGTCTCATTTATATTTAATGACTACTAGCCCTTTAAATGATGGGTTTTCCTTTTGCCTATGAATGGATATCCTTTAATAAGGGACTAGTTAATTAGTGATCAGCTACAGCATTTTGGCATTTGGGATACTACAGTCTTAGTCTCAGTCCTTTACAGCTAAAGAAAAAAGGCATACTTGAATGGTTGATATTTTCCCTTTATTAGTCAAAACAAAAACCTGTATAAAGCAAAATTTGGACTGACCAGAAATACAATCTCAAGGCAAAAGAAGAGAAAGTGGTAGAGATTTATTTTCTAGTGAGCATGCTTCAGTTAAATGAGAATGAAGCAGGTTTTTTGTTATCTTTAATAGTGTAAAAAATAAGCTGATGAAGATGTAGCAAGACAATTTTGAAAAAGGCAATAAAAACCATGTTTTTTTAACTTTTCATACTTTTGTGGATTTTCCTCATTTCTGTCTAATTTTAGAAATTAAACAAGGGTTTCACAAATCCTTTTGGTTGACTTTGTGACATATTTTGCAAATTAAGTCTCAACAGCAAAAAATCTTCCAGTGGCAGGAGACATAATGGGAATTTTGCCATCAAACTAATGAGAGAGAGACTGAGCCATGTAACTGTTTTGTATCTGCTTTTTGGGAAAAGGCCAGAATTGGGCATCAGGTACTTTATTCATTTGTGGACAATAAGACCTTTCACAGTCATATTAGAAGAGCAACACCGTGTAGGAGGAAATAAACATGCATACTTCAAGTAAAGAGCTCTATATCTGACAGGAGGACAGGAAGAAAATTACTCTATGGTTACACTCTTCTAGTACATGATTTCCTATAATGTCTTTTCATTCATGTGGCCATTTTCCAAGTCTGAATGGGTCTGATCTGATTGAGCATCTCTGATATTCTCATGCTCCTCAATGCTTACATTTAGTCATAATCACCCAAGGATTTAGTGCAATTTGAAAGTAACACATTATTACTTCAAAGTTCTTTTGCATTCTGGAAACAAACTGAAATAAGTGTTTAGCCTTGTTACTTACTGGCCTGGGTTGCAACACCAAAAATGAGCAAAAGGTCCAAATTAAATAATTCCACTGATTTCAGTTAATATTGAACCAAGTTTCCAAAGAGGCCAGCACATCCAATATAATTACATGAATTCCTTCCTACCACTTTTGATGGATGCATTTGTGCAGAAAGAAGTTCTCTAATGAGACCACAGATGTGATGACTCTCACCTTAGGGCACTACAAATCTAATTTCAGTAAGACCTGTCTACCAATTTTCAAGGACCAGAATAGTAAAGAAGTGAGGACATTTTTCTTGAGCAAATAGTTGCTTCTGAGATCTTTGACAGCGTAGGTTCCATTAAAATCTTGACATATACCAGATCTTGGTATATACATTTACTGTTTTCTTTTTCTGGTATTCCTATACAGAGAACACAAAATACCATGATAAATTTAATGAATGTTTGGTGAATGTCAACATTTTAATGATACCCTCTGTTTTCTGAAGTAGAAGGTATGGAGCTGTCACTAGTAAGGGTAGACAGGTCTCTTATCTGAGAAAGAAACAGCCATTCTGAAGATATTTTTCACATGAAACAGTGCTAAACTAACAGCAAGGGACAGCCTTCAAAGTGTCAGTCCATTCTTAACTCACTCTGTAGTTCCTAGATACTGTCAGAGCACAATGTAGGATATATGAGGCAAAATCTTCAAATAACATGCTGATGGGCTTGGTGGAAGAAACAAGACAGATACATGTTATGATGCAACACCTCATGCAACAGAGCTTAGGCTGCTGTATTTGTCACGGTTACTTATATATATATATTTGGATATGTGTGTATATATACGTATTTGCAGATATATATATACTTTCCCCAGCAGTTTTCTTTCTCTTTGCTTAACTCAAACTCTTAATTTGAGCTCAGCTTAAACATTCACAGAAAAAGATCTATACAAGTATGTGTATATATACACATGTATATATACATGTGTGTATACATATATATACACATATAAAGCACATTTTCTTTAAGACCAGCTCCCTAGGGCTGTGTAAGATACCTAATCTTCCATGCTGAGAGACCTTATTGCAATAGCGCATATCATGTTGTTATTACCTCTTGCTCAAAAGCTGTAGCCTGGGTGCATGTGGTGCACTGAGTACAAGCAAGGTGTTTCCTCATGCAAGTGTCAGGGATGTAACTTGGAAGTCAGGTTACCTCATTCAAAGGAAGAAGGTCCCACTCCTACACACCTGTGCACGTTGCAGACATGTGTGCACACCCCAGGGAAAAAAGAAAGAGTCCAGGGTCAGTGAGGTGCCTGTTAGAGAAAAAAGCCACAAAAAATCATATTCGTGGTTGGTACCTGAAGCATTTTGCTCCTTTTGGATTTTTCTCCTAGGCAATGCAACTCAGTGACAGATTCAATTTTTCTGAATACTAAAACCTGGCAGCATCATGACTAGACTCAGGAATTGCAGTGGTGTGGAAGACCAGAGACATGCCTCTGAACATCCTCTTTTTGCCTCTCCTTTACAGGAGCTTCTTCCTACTCTTGTATTTCAGTAACTTCTCTCATTGATAAGTTGTCAAAAGGCAGTAAGGCAAACAGTTTAGGATAAATCCCCCAGAGCTCTTAAGGGTGGAGTCCTTGAACAATGGAATTTTACATTTCTTAGATGCCACAGTAGAATTGCACTCTTCATCCTAAGGGTCACTTTGCAGCTGACAGAGTAGGTCCAGGATCCCTGAAGAAGTAATCAAACCCCGAGTAATCATGCCCTCTTATCTTTCATTACCACTGCCTTCCCTAAGCACTCTGGGAGCAGTCAGTGACAGCAGCAAGGGTTTAGCAGCTGTGGACCCATTCTCATTCTGTTTTCTTTCATGGACATACCTATAAATCAGGGAGGACTCAATTGAAAAAGCCGTGCATTTACTTAGGCATAAAAGCACTCAGAATCTGGCTTCATATGTTCTATTTGCTCAGAAAAGTAGTAAACTCTCCCCAGGCATGGAGCTGGGCCAAGCTATGCAGTCCTGGCAAGGCATCGCTGTAGAATAAGGAGGGCTAAAATTTGGCTCTAAAAATTTAATCCCAAGGAGTAATTTGATTACTTTTAAATGCAGCTTCGTTTTCAATTATTTTTCTCAGCATGCTCTCTCATCTCCTCCATCCGGAACATGAGCTGTGCCATTATGTGCCTGTGCCCGGCCGGAGACATGCAGACCGCTGCGAGGCAGGGGGTACCAAAGCCCGTCTCCCTGCTCATATGGCACCTGATAAAGGTTCCCTCATCCTTCCCGGGACCTCAGGGGGTCTTGGTTTAGTGAAGAAACGGAACAATGAAGGAGCAGCCCACAAATAATCTGCAAATGCTGTCTGTGGGCTGTGAGTGCAGGGATGGTTCCAGACCCCCAGGTTGGCTACTCAGAGCACAGCACAAGCAGAGCCCCAGAGAGCTGCTGGCTCAGGTCCTAGAAACAGCACAACTGCTGCAGTCACAGAGCAGCCCAGGCATTGCCTCCTGCCTGGAAACTTGCTCATTCAATGCAGTTATTACCTCACTTTACTGTATTTTGTTTGACAAGCATGTTATGAATGATAGAATAAAAAAAGGAATGCTGCTGATGCTCGCCTTATTGTCCTTATCAGTGTCTTAGCATGCAGTTGTGGAGGCACTTGCCAGCACTCAGAAGAAACTGAAAATGCTCAGCACTTTTCCAAAACTCGGAACAATGCAAAAGTCAAATATAAAGGTAATAGTCTACATTTTGACACTCATAGTAGAAAATACATGTTAACTTATTGGCCCTTAACTCCTCATGTTTCAGTTTAAAAATGGGTCAGTCTGCAAAATGAGAATATCAGCAATTCTTTCCTTTTCAGAGTTCAGTTAGATCAGTGTATAGTGATACTTTATATGTATAATAAAAAAATCAGGGCATGTAAACTAATTCACTGTAACCAAATATTTTAATTTTCAAGTTCTAGAAGAGATCAAGGAAAACAATACAATATTTCTTCAGAAAACTACATAAATATTAGTGGGGTTTTGATGACCTTATTTAAAGAAATTTGCTATTGAGGATAATGCCTGAAGCTCTAGCAGATAAAAAGGTAGAAGAAATACATCAGGAAAATTCATACTCTGACTCAGAACTGGGTCATGAATGTAAGTTAAAACAAAACAAAAAACAAAACAAACAAACAAAAAAAAACCCTCCTAAAAAACAAAAACAAATATAAACTCCCAAACCCACCAAACCTCTGCACAATGTTCTAGAAAGTCAATATAGTAATATTAAGGTATCTATCATAATTTTACAGCTATTGAGTTGCAAACACTTAACCACACTAATTCACTTAAATCTCACATTGATCTTCACAGAAAGTAGTCAAAGATGAACTACATACCACTGCACAGCAACACAAAAATGTAATTATTGAACCCTCCCCCAACAGACAGCATTTCTCACGTATGGTATGATTTTTGTTTTTGATTCCCAAGTCTTTAGCAAAACTTCACTCAGTCACACAGCAGTGCAATCTGAAGACTGGCATCCATCCTCTCATTAAGCCAAAAACAATGTACAGCATGTAGTTAAGATGACTTGACAGCTGATGTGGGATTTTGATGAAGAATTTTGAGCAATGTTAAACCAGCACAGCACATTTTTAATGGATTCAAATCAGAGGCTCATTAATGATACAATGAGTTTTTATCAGAGCTCTACAGTGATTAGGTTTTGGCCCTTATGCATTCAGCAGTTCTACCAATGATTTCGAGGACCAGAAAAATCATAATCTAAGTGCTAAACCACAGAAATGGCTGATGCAGCAGAAAATTACCTGTTGGCTTAGACAAATGAGCAAACCCTAAGCACTGTAACACAGCTACATGTAAAAGAATACATCCAGGAATAAAAAGTGTAGGACAC
Organism: Sclerurus mexicanus; assembly: GCA_013396755.1. NCBI lineage: Eukaryota > Metazoa > Chordata > Aves > Passeriformes > Furnariidae > Sclerurus > Sclerurus mexicanus. The sequence continues at coordinate 74,187 of VWZF01004338.1, forward strand.
ACTTATAGGACAGGGGAGTTTGCTTAAGGGACTCTAAAAAGCATTTAGGAATGGTAGTGGAAAACCAACAGTACATGAATGCCTAACATGATGGTGCATCCAAAAGAGTCAATACAGTCCCTGGAAGAATAAACAGGAAGATTTCTGTAGGCAACCAGTCTGCAAGCAAGCAGAAGGGAATTATATTAAGTCTGGATTTGGCACAAAGTGTTCATGTTTGTGAGTTTATGCTGAAATGGGGCATTCGTGATTCATCAGGGATGTTGATAAATTGGAAAGGATTCAGAGAAAATCAGTGAGAATCATTACAGGATTGGAAAGCAAGCCTTTAAACTCCATGACAGCCATGTATTTTGATCATCAAAGAGGTTAAGGGATAACTCAATCTGCATCTTCATGTAATAGAAAACTTTGATAATAATATAACAATATCCGGAAGTAAAAGTCAGAAACAGAGCAAAATTGAAGCTGACATTTCTACTAATTACTGAAACAATTTTTAAAGGATCTGTGCAAGACTCAATTTGAAAATGTTAGCAATAGGCTTGCAGGTTACTCTAAAAGAATTTCTTTACTTAACTAAGACAGGAATTAACACAGGAAAGGTCTATGTAAGTATGAGGTCAGGCTATACCAAAAAATGGTATTTTCAATAAAAGTGGTCTTTTCAAAAATAAGTTATCAGTAAGAAGTTGAAGCCAAGGGAAACCACACATTCAAAAAGCCAGCAAAATCTAGAATTTGGAATGTTTCTGCTCCTTAACTAAGAATTTGAAACTCTGGAGGACAACTATGCTCCTTGCTCCTCTTTTTTGCACAACTGACTCACAACTCCTGCTGACCTGCACATTTCTTTAAAACTGAGCGGTAAGACTTGAAAAACATCCTTCCTGTGAGGCCAGCAGTATTGCCTTGATGATTCACATTCAGAGTGTATTCCCCAGAAGGCAGGATACAAGCTCCAAGTCATACCTCTGCCATGCACCAGAGCATCCTTTTAGTCCCCAGTTGCCATTTTTGCACAGGATTCTCAGTTCTAAATACAGCACTTTGCACTTTGAACACCATGTTATTGATTTCAATTGTGCAACACCCTGATGGTAGTTTCACCTGGGCCATAGTTTCTTAGGCTGCTTACATGGAAAACATGTGGGAATAGGCCAAAAGCCTTGATATCACATCCTTTGCCTTCTCTCAGTACCCACTGGAGGTTCAATGCTGTTCAACAGTACCTTGTTTCAATATGATTTATTCTTGATAAACCCACACTTGCTGTATCTTATCCCTGCCATCTCTCAGTCCTGGAAAGCTCTTTACACTCCCTTAAGGTACAGAAAATCAGTTTGTTAAGTCCCTAATTATCTTCTTCCTCAATTCCTCATTTCCCTTTTTAAAAAAAAGTAAGAATTAATGTCCATCCTCTTGCAGTCTTCTGGAATTCACTCCTCCTTTCAGAGTGTTAATCACTACCCAGCAATGGCTCATCTTAATCCCTTAAATACTCCAAGGATGCACTTCAGCCAACTTAATGACTGCAGCACACTAACTGTATCTAAGTGTTATTTGACCTGAACTTTGATTATCTGGACAGAGTTCTGGTCCTCTCGTTAACTGCTGTTAATCTTATCAGAGGTGCAATTACAATCTCATTATTTCTTAAGATTAAAAAAAAGAAAAAAAAAACCCTGAATGTTTCTGCTCCTTTCTCCATTAAGCAAGAAATTGTATTTTCCTCTGTCTCCCAAAAAGGAACTACATTTATAGAAATATTTTGTTGTTTCTTATGTCCACCACCAGTTGTAATTCAATTTCTTCATTAGTATTTATGATCTTGTCTATGCACAGCCGTGTACTATTTTACACTCAGCCTCCAGCACCTTGTTTCTGCTTCTATTTTCTCTTTGATTTTCATGTAATTCAATAGCTCCTGGTGTTCCATTCTGGTGTTTTAACACAACCATTCACATTATTTTATTATTTTTATTATTTTATTCACATTAGGATATAGTTTTCTGGTTGGCTTTTTGCGTTTTCTCCCCTAGAAACTTCCAACTCTCCTCTTTGTCTTTGTATTCCTCTCTCTCAGAACCTGCCAAACAATTTTCTGGGTTTACTGAAGTTCACTGCTTTATCTGTGTGTTATCACGATGCATGTAAATCCTCAGGCCATCACTGCATCCAGTCGTCTGTAGGACATGAGCCATTGAACTGTCACATCAAGCTACTGCTGGCACATCATGTCCTCTGTCTCTTCCAGAAGTTCTTTTTCTCTATGCACTTCTCTGCCAACACGCTAGTTCCTCCCTCTCGCCTCTTCTCTTCCTGTGCCTTGCCACTATTCCCCACAGGTATCATCTGCATGATCTGAACATTTACCACTTCAGCTAAATGAGGGACTATATTTGCATTAGCTCCTGGCAGTAGCAATTTATTAAATTCTGGAAGATCAGCCACTAGAGGGAATCTAACACACCCTGCAAGCATGTTAATCTCTCTCCCTTTGATCCCTTTCCTCTTACATAGTGGCATTTAGAATGGCTTTATGAATAATGAAAATCTACTTTTACCACCTTTGATAGACAACAACTATTTGAAATGTCTGTTCTCTGAAAATACCCTTGTTGAACTGCAGCTGCTGTGGGTTATCTCTGAGAGTCTATTTCAGTCCTAAAATGAATACACATTAACTCCCTCTCACAGTCTCTAGATGCAGTTCTGTGCTTCCAAAGGCTCAGTTGTCCAGGTATTCCTAATGAAGTGACTTGTGCAGAAGCAAAAAAATCCCAAGTGTATCACAGACTAGCAATTTTGGTTGGTGTGTTTGCCTGATGAGTTTACATGTCCTGCTACCTAAGAGAGAACACAATAACAGTTGCTGAAGAAGTGGAAGTGTCTGCAGCTGGAAAGAGTGAAAAAACTTCAAATGATTTTTTTTTTTTAAATCCTCCTGCTGAAGATATTTAATAGCAGAAACAAGTAGAGGGGAGAGCATAACATACAATGGAGATGGGGCACAGACAGACAACTTTAAAAGATCAAAGTGATTTGAACATCTTTTTGCCTTGAAAATGATAAAAAAAAGAGTGCCCCTTTAAGTCCTACTGACATACTGGGGCTGGTAAGTAACTGCACCCTGTGGTTTGCATTACTTTTTTATGTGTTCCTGTTTTTATGGAGTGCTAAATGGCTTAATTACATTTTACTGGTTTATTCTGCTCACTTGCTCATAACCTCATTAATCTGGCACACACTATTTTTTTCCCAAAATGGAGAATACACAATCATTCTCATGTAATAGCGTCTCTAGGTATTTGCAACTGTCTGACAGGTATAATGTGGTGGAATTCACTATTTATTAGGAAATTATCACCTCTGCATAAAGGTGCAAGTTACGAATAAAAAGCATAAACTGGGCAGACTAAGCTCTTTAGCAGCACGTCAGGATCCCAACTGATTTAAGTACTTGGTGGTGCTGGTGGAGGGGAAAGGATGTATTATTCAGTCTAATTATCATTATCTTACTTTTACACAAGGAGGTAGACTGCTGGTGTTTACCTAGATGATTTCCTACGCCCCAACTGAGTACTTTTCAGGTTTGATACCCCTACTATTTGGCCCAAAGCAGACATTGTGGGATGTCTGGCTGTGCTAAATAAAGAGTAGAGGCATGGGGACTGCAGAGCCACCCCGTAACGGCCTGCACTGGGAGGTAGATTGTATAAAGCAGAGGGATATTTTCCGATGTGTCCGGGATGATGCATCTTTAGATTTTGGGGCTGCAGGTAAAGGAAACTTGACTTCTTTTGACTTATTATGGATTATTTTCTGTGAGGTACAGTACAATGACACAGGCTGAAAGGTCCAGCCTAACAGGGATCAAACACAAGGCCAAAAGGTTTGAAGATGAAGTTGGATAGGTTCTTGCAGTTGCCCCCATTGTTTTCCCCTGTCCCTAAAGAGCATTCACTCATTATTTTGGCTATTTAAACCAAGTAGAAATAGGAACTCAGTGTCTGTCAGTGAGGCAAAACAAGCCCAACTAAACAACTTCTAAAACTGTATTTCAATTAAGTGGTCTTCAGTAGAAACAAAACAACTTGATGACATTTAAATGCTGTCACGTCTCTGATTCCTCCTTTGCGAAATCACCCTGTAGGAAAGATTTTGAAACCTACTGACCCCTTCTGTCAAGAGAAGAATTCAGTGAGTCTTCTCTGAAAGTAAAATGGTACCCAAGAGGACTTGGAACTTCGCTAGAGGTACTCTGTCAGATTATGATGTGATAGTTGTCCTACCTATATCCTCCTATTTTTGCAGCAAGATGGTTTGCAGTTTACAAGCGTGTAAAATATACAAACAGGGTTTTCACATCGAGTTGTGTGGTAAAATTTAAAGACATTGCTGATAACTTAACATGTCCTAAAAATGTTATATGTACTACTGTTACAAATAATCCTAAAAGCAACTACACTTAAAAGTAATGATAAAACTCCTTTCAAACAGTGTTGCCCTTTTCCTTATCCTTTTTTTTTTTTTTTCCCCCTGTGTTTTTGTCTGCAGTGAGCCAGCAGTACACTGGAAGGCAGTGCTTACCTGAAAGAGCTGTCACAGAGTCTTGAACTAGAAACTGGAGATGATCCAAGAAGAGGCAGGGGTGAGGGCAGAGAGGAACCAGATGAGCAGCAGCATTTAAGCACAAACGAGGGCAAAAGGACTATCCATTACAATAAAAAAGAAGGACGCCTGTTCCAGGGATCTGTCAAAGACTCAACATTTTTGTATGAGCCACTGAAAAAAGCCTACAAAACTGAGAGTGTCCTTTTAAACAAGCCATTGAATCTCAGGTAACAGGTTTGCCCTGCGTGATTAAAGAGACAAAGATGACAATAATGGAAAAAATTACCAAATAGAGATTTGTAAGATATGCCTCAGTGTTTTTAAGCTAACTTTAAAATAAAAAGCATCTTCTTCCTAAATTGTGGGGTTTTTTTTCCTGATTGCTAAATTGATTTCTTCTGCTTTTTTCCTTCAGCTATTTTCTTCCCTCATCTTTTACTTTATCTCTGTTTTATTTTGAAACCTTTGATGCCATTAAAACTCAGTTTCATATTTTCCTTTAATCTGATTATATCAGAATGAAGACTGATTTTTTTTTTATTTCTGCACAGCTTGTTAGCTAAGCTCTCAATCCTGCAAACTCATTTTCACAGTATAGCTTCAAATTCAATCGTCAGTGAGCTAAACATCCTGTGTAAAAAGACTGACTTTGTTGTGCTCAAGTTTACCCATCCATCTTGTATATCCTTCTATATACTTTTCATTAATATGTATCTAAAATAGTTGCCTTGCACATAGGATTGGCTATTTTCTACAGCAGTTTATCTAAAGCAATAACAATCACAGATGGCTGTTCTCACTGGCTTGAGAAAGGATGCCTTTAGCCCTCACACAAAGTAACTTCAACTGATAAATTATTTAGAAATAAAAGGGAAAAGAAATATGGCAAACAATGCAATTAAATGGCTTTATGGTCTTATCTCCTCTGTTTTAGAAAATAGAACTCCTCTAATTTGAATTCATAACACAAGGTCAAATAGAAAAAGAACTTTTCCTTTTTTTTTTTTTACATTAAAATATATAATATAGATGAAAGGAATTGCAATAACTCATAATTTAAAACTAAGGCCCAACACATTTGTACCACTGCAGAAGCTGGTCTTCCTGCAAGGGCAATCTCATACAACCAAAACTTCCCAACTCCCATCACAGAGTACTCTAAAGCAAAACACAAGAAAGGGGTTAAAATGAAAAGGCTCAAAAAAAGAACCCTTGTTGAGTCTATGACAATGTTTATCTAGTATAGGATCCCATCTCAAATACCATCCAACATTAGGTGCCTGATGAATAGTATAAGGACAGAGAAGCATTCATTCAATGGTAGGATACTTTCTCTGTCGTTCCAAGTCTTTGTTTTTAACAGTCATTGACAAATCTCTCTACAAAGAACTTGCACAAGTGCCCTCTTGAACTTGCACAGTTGTTACTCGGACTAATGTAAAATTCTGTTTTGAATCTGCCATCTGAACACGCAGGCTTGTGTCTTGTATTGGAAGAGATCAGTGAACAGCTAATCCCTATTTATCCTCAATATAACCTTTAGGATTTAATAAACCTCTGAGACATCCTTCCTTAGTCCTCCTTCTTCCAAGATGATGAAGAAAGCACAGAAGAGAAAAGGAAGAAGAATTTGAATGTTATTTCCATGCAAAGAGGTTGCAAACTACCACCTTTCAAAGAGTCTTTTGCACCACTTCCAACCCGTGGTTCCACTCCTGTCAGTGTAGAGAGTCTTGTACCATGCTATATTTAACCTTGGGTGTAGATCTGAGACTACAGAGGTATCAAAGTGTTGCTAAAAATTTAAAAGCAGCACCTTTACAGCCTTGTTGATTATACAAGAAAGTTTGAGAATGTAAGTTAGATATATTCTAACACATTTTATATTACTTGCTTACTCAAGGAGTAACAAAGAACCTCATTTTCTTTAACCTGGTCTGACAATATGAAAGGCCTGAAAACATAGATCAACCCCCTCTACGCAGACACCATTACAAGAAAATACGTTCGTGTGCAGGAATTCAGCTTAGTACTCCTCAGCTGTCATAGAATAATTTGGGGAAAAGTCCACAGTGGGGCACATCCTCGTGGTTTACTTCCTGAAATTGCCTCTGAAGCAGCCACACTAGGAAACCAAAACACACCTCCAGAGATGCTGTGCCATGAAAACTGTACCACTAATCTCTGAACCTCCAGGCATGGCCCTTCCAGCATTTAACATTGATAGGGAGTTCAAAAACATTATTGACATCACAGCTGAGTCCAGCCTACAGATTTTTTGATACACAGATTCCCTGAAACTAACACACTGGTTTTTTCACCAACCAAACTCATTCTGTCTATTACTCCAGTTTTGATAGCAAAATTACATCTCAAGGTGAATTGAACAACTTTCATTCAGCAGTTTTACAGCCTTTGGGCACAAACAAAAGAAACAAATAATTTGATCAGTTTGTGCTTTGTGAGTAATAATTATTATTTCACATGTGTCCTGATACTTTAGGATTATCACTTAATTAGCTAAATATAAATAGAGTAAACAATCGGTGCAAGCCCCACTGGAGACTGCCCTTGGCTCTATGATGGATCCCCAAAAGAAAGCTTGGCAACAGGAAAGAGACAGCTCTAACAGCCACCTGCTTTGGACCTGGCATGAGTAGATGGACAGAGGCTTTTAGTCTCTTTCAGGATGCTACCCTGCACAGTGGGGTATTAAAAACAGCAGCTGTGGTGTCAACATGGTTCTTTGGAGTGCTTTCAAGCCTTGTTTCTTCTCCTCAGAATGAGTATATTTCAGGAACTATAGATTAATTTCAAGAATGTGCACTATACCAAAGATTTCCTTTATTCTATATACACTTACAGTTGGATATTATTTGCACATATGTTATGACAGAGTGCAGGCTGCAGATACACTGCTGTTTTCAAACCAAAACTGGTTCCCACATGTGCAACGTCATCAGTACAGGTGCATCCAAAGCTGCAGCACAACCCCCCTTTCTGGGCTCTGCGAATGTGCTTATTTGCAAACAACCATTGGCACAGACACATAGAAGTGGGTTTCAAACAATGTGCAACTAAAGTAATTTTCCCCACTGACCTGTTGTAAATCTCTCTATAAGATTAGTGGTTAGTTTGCTTCTCTGTGCTTTCCTGATCTGTGGGAGCCTTAGGAAACCATGTCCTCTGACTGTCACTACCCTCTGAGTTAGAGTGGCTGAGAGGTGCCCAGTCCTCTGCCTGAGTAGATATCTACTTTTACTGTTCATTGACAACCAAACTATGGCCAAAGACAGACAGGAAAAGAGATAACCTGTCATTTCTAGTTCTGCAGGCACTCCAGTCCCTGAGATATAAGGGTAAACCTGGATGTAAGATGGGGCCCAGTTGAATGGCGTGAAGCTGGACCCTTCTGTTTCGCACTGTAGGTGAAATTCAGTAGTGCCAAATGAGATTTGCGATCCTTTCTACTCTGTCATGACATCCAAGGCTGAAGGAACATAAGACCATGGCAAAACATGCAAGAATGCTGTGAAATCAGCCAGACATGTTTCTCACCATTTTAGAGGATAGAAAGATGGAAGTGTACAGGCCTTGTAGTGTGACCCTGAGTATACCAGCACTTGCAGACATTCCATGTAGATGCGTGTACATGTGCCTGCAGAAGAGAAGTGTACACATTAGTGGCAGATCAGACATCTGCCTGGCTGCGAGTCGTGAATCTTTGGTCTTTCAAACCCACATAATGTCAGCACACAATTTCCCTCACACAAATGTTTGTGATTTAATTACAAAAGTCTGGCCCTTGGTATTTTGTGAGTGAGGGATATGACACTCACAGATGTACCAATAATATTGGTGAAGGCAGGAAAAAATGGAGACAGGAAAAACACACAGTAAATTTTAAGTCTTTGGCTTTAAGAGACCTCCTACTATGTCTTTCTAGCCCTATATGAAGGAGCTGACAACCATCATAGAAATGGATTTTAATTGCTTTGTTCACTGTATTTTGTTAAGATAGCAATTTGTGTGCCAACTAAATGGAGTCTGAATTGAAAGGTGCCCTGACAGAAACTGCTATGATAGTAGATCATTCTGTGCAAATATAGGTATTCAAAATTAGATCAGGACATTTTTGACACTCGCTTTATCTCTAGCTGCTAGAACAGCGCTAATAACGAGTTTTGAAATCCTCTCTGCAGAACAGCATCTAAATCACAGAACATTATTTTAGTTTCCTTAAATGAGCAATTAATATTAGTCACCCAGGAGAGCAACACATCATAACTCTTGCAAGTTCTCTTTCCTCTCTCATACATCTCTGGTTTAGGCACAAAATACGTGCTGATGTACTAATAGAAGAGCACCTCCACAAATGTGCTGCACACCATTTCCCTCCTGCTGGCGCATCCTTTGCCAGGCAAATGTGAGAAGTGGGTACATCATCAAGGTCTTTGCTGCCAGTTTCCCTCCTTCACCAGCTGGGAAGAGTGAGGGCAGGGGCAGACAGGACTGAAAGGTTGGTCCTCATCTCCCCAGCAACAAACCTGCCACTTTGCTGATGTTCCACTTGAGTGGCCTGCTGGGGCAGACAGGAGCCTGTCCACTCTCCATGGGGGCCCGCTGGTCATCACTGCTCCACTGACTGGCAGCTTGCTTTGCTGGTGTGAAACTGAAAATTAAAATCGCAGTGAACTCTTTTCTAAGTAAACTGAATTAAGTAGCAGGCGAGAGCACCTCGGAGCAGCTTCCTGTGATCAGAGCACTTAGCTCTCATCACCACTGATAAGGAAAGGCAGGCAGAACTGCTTTTTATTCTCCCTTTGTGGGCTTGATCTTATTACAGAAAACAAATTTACCAAGCATGAATTATTGCTAAAATTCTTAATGCTCTGGCGGAGAAGAAAGTCTGAGGCAGACGCCAGTAAATATGTGCGTCTGTGGGTGAGGATGCCTCTCCTCGGCACACTGCACTCTCCCAACTTTTGGCTATGTGCTGCTGCGAGAATTATTCAAAAGACAAGCTGCAGAAAAAGGATCAATTAATCTGCTAAGCGGGTTTTTGAATCCATTCTCAATGCCGCTGACAGCCGGAGACCCCCTCCCTGCGCTTGGTAATTACCCCAATATTTCCTGCACGCTTGTTTAAACGGCTTACACTTGGGCTGCCTGTGAAGAAGAGCTCTCCCTCTGCCGATCTGAGGCAGGGGAGAAAGGCGGCTTGCCTTATCGCTCTGCTTCACTCCATCTGTAGCCAGCGGGAGGGCAGCCTAATCGTTGTCCCAGGGACAGGGACGAGCAGGCTGGGGGATGCAGATAGATGTGACACCAAAGGAGACTGGGACTTTCCTACCATGCTAGTGCCGCAGAAAACTCATCATGCTCTCGCTGTTTCAAAGGCAAAAGAGGAGCCCCTTTAAACCAGAGGCCTGTCCCTTAATTATACAAATGCAGCGATCAAAGTTATTATCTGTCCTTACAAAGGCTGGAGCTTTAATTGAATGGTGTGTTGCTACCTTTGAGAGAAAGTGTTCAGTACTCCTGGAGAGCGAAGTGGTGGGAGGGGGGAAAATGGGAAAAGAGAGAGCAAGGAGGAGGAAAAGAGCAAGAGGAAGAGAGATGGTATTTAACAAGGAGGCTGCTTTATATGGAAATGTAATGAATACAGTTGATAAAAAAAAGGGAGAGACAAAAGTTGTGAAGTTTCAAGCTGTGAAAGAACTTCAAAGTGTATTCAAATGTCACATTGATTTTTCTTCAAATCTCTAAGTAGTAAGTGTTTCAAAAGAGGAATATGATCCCCTATTTTATCCACTAATGTTTTATCTATAAAAAAGGGGAGAAAAAGCACAATGTTTTCCTTTCACATGATATAATCCCTACATTGGGAGTCTTTATCTTTTTTTTTGCCAACCAAAGATTTTTCCTGTGTCTTTGAGAGTGGTGATGTCGTCACCATATTTGTGCATTGTACGTTTATCTCTGGGGAATTTTGGGTCGGAGACCCTGCTCTAAATTAAGCGGAGGTGAACCATACCCTGATGGGATGTCATTACCACAGTACTCCAAGCCAACTGTAGCAAGACAATACTTCCTTTCCTGGAAGGAAACGATGGGGCAACTCTGGGAGCAGTCTTCAAAGATACATGAACCAACAAGTTTTTGTATTATGGTAGTAATATGTTGGCAAAGTAGCAGATTAAAATTATGCTAAATATTAAGAGAACAACACAACCCAATATGAACAATTTAGTTCTAAATCTAAACGGGCAGAATGACTGTATATCACCTTCAACGGCCTGCAATGGATCTAGATACCAGGAAAAAAACATTTGATGCCTCAAAAAACTGATTACCAATTGTGTTTTATGTCTCCTGCTTTCTATGATAGCTTGGTAGAAATTCCAGATAGCACCTCTGAGAAGCAGTGCATAAATAATGCCAAAAATCATTACTGGGAACAAAAGCCATTTTATGGTGAATTCTTACCTCTATAGCAGTTCTCACAACATGAGCTCCTAGAGCAATGCAAAGGAGAAGCTTCTGCAGCACTCACAGTATAGAGATTACTCTGTAAAAACGCAAACCTCAAGGGAAGAAGAGTGCAAAACAAAACTAAAGTCTTATATTTTCAGAAATCATGATTTCTAAGTTGATCTAAAGTTTTGGTGCGAGTGGCTTCATAGTCTTCCAAAAAACAGCCTTTAGTAAGAGAGGCTAATTCAGACTTTGATGATTCTCTGGGAGCCCCTTGCATATCAAACAAATTCTGCTGAAGGCCATAAAATTATAATACCAGAAGGATAATATGAGAAGAAAAATAAGGATCAAACTGAATCATGATGGTTGTATCTTTGGCTTGTAATGCATCTTTCAGTCTTGGAAATAGGAGTAAACCATGGCTGCCTCTTGACCTTGTAGGGGCTGCATCCCCTGGCAGACTGAAGAGAAACCTATGTGTGAGTGGCATAAGGAGCACTCCAGCGCATCTCTCACTTGGGATAATCAAGGCACTAGGACTGCATGGAGACCACAGAGCACACCTCTCTCAGGTGACTCACATGAATTCTTATACCTGGCAAAAGAAACTGTCATTGCTTGGAAACGGTTTATTTTGTTGGGTTTTGTTGTTGTTGTTGTTGGTTTTGGTTTGGGTTTTTTTTGGGGGGGGGGGTGCGGGTGTTTGGTTGTTTTTGGTTCATTTGTTTGGGGTTTTTTTTGTTTATTTTGTTTGTTCTTAAGATTTAGCTATCTTTTTGAGAAATCACAAAAAAGGAATACATTCACTTCCTTACTATGTCCAGTTCCACTGCACATGGATTTTCAGTGCAAATACTACTAAATCCAGGCAGAATACGCTCAGATTTATGTGGGAAATGGCCCAGAATTTGGATTTCATACTTAAAGAGATTTGCATTTGGGCATTCAGCTAGTAATGGGAAGAGTGCCTTGTTCAGCTGCCTAAGATTGTTACTTTGTGGAAGAATCCTAACCTAAGGTAATACAGGGACAGGGTCTCAACTATGCTTCTGGTTGAGACTCTGCAGCTGTGCCACTTTGTGGAAGGACAAGCAGGTGTAAAATATTGCAGTGCTATGCCAAAGTACTTAACAAATAAGGGTTTCTTCAGCCAGAGGAGAGATGAATGATTCTGTCTTTTAATGAGTATTTTGAACAGTAAAAAATACTGTTGTACAATATGGAATTTGTAGTGAGAAAACCTGTGGATACATTTCTAGTTAAGCAGGTATGAATTTTTTTTTGGAAGACTTCAGTAGCAATCATGCCTGGATGGAGTTCTCCACTCCTTCTGCTGGCAGTTTTGAAGTCAAAATAATCACAGTTACAATTTGTGCCACGGGAACAGTGCCAGTACTGTCTCTGTGGCGGCCTTCCAGGTTTGCTTGAGGAAAAGTTTTGTTGGGGTCAGTATTTGCAAGAATCCCTTTTTACCCAAGCCCTTTCAGTAGGAGTAAAGCAGGCCTTCACCTTTATCCTCCTGGGTCATCTGTAAACTGTAAATCAGTCTTTCCACACAGGGATTCCAGTGTATTTTCTATGGGGGCTCAGACTTTACCTAGTGCAAATGCAGATTGGACATGTAAGTGGCCAGAGCCAAGCTGAACATGTGATGCCTATAGAAGATAAAATGAATGGTAGGAAGGAAGTTCCGCAGATACCCTTGATGGCTGGTCCTCCAGAGATGGATCTAGCAGAACATATGGAGTCACCCTGAACGAGACCTAAAGAGAGGAAATCTACACAAACCAAGTAGACACCACAATGACACAGCAGAAATGAAACGAATAATTTACCTTTCCTTGCCTAAAGCTTTCAGATGAATGAATAATTCTTTTAAAGCTGTCAGTCCTCTTTGGCTTTTTACATGACTCCCAGCAGCTTTTTGTGCTTTTCCGACTGCTTTTGCTATTTCTGCTCACAATTCTGTTCCTATAACTTGCTCATGCAACACTCATCAGGGAGATTTTCTCAACAGGTAGTTCAAGCCCCAGCAATACCTGCTAAATTTCTAACATAATTGGAGATAAGATCTGAATAATAATAAGTGTAATTCTTCATCTCTATATGGAAATACCGATTTGTCTTGCTTCTGCTTTGTAATACAAATACATGCTTCTTAAGAGAACAGAAATACGCCCTTCTTTGCCACATTCTGAGTTACGTATGAGATAATTTGCAAAAACTTCACAGAGGGAAATTTGTTATTTAAATTCAACTGATCGAATATTTAGCCAAAGCAGAACAGGGTGCACTGAATTTCCTGTGGTTACTGGCTGAGATAAAGATTTCTTTTGGAGGCCTTGGAGAAGAAAGACCATCAGACCTAGGGACGATCACAAACCTTAACTCGCTCATGCTCCATTTGTTAGGTGTATTTCTTTTGCTCTGCCTATTGTAACGTAAGCACATTGCATTTTAAAGTGAAATAAATACCTTATCATGACAGACATTACTGCTGCAGGTTTGCACGCCTGGTGTGACAAACTCCTTCCCAGCTGCCTCCCAAGATATTACATCCCATTAACATTGGGAGCCCTCAGTTACATTATCTGGTTTAGTAAAAAGCAAACTGCCCCTCCCCTCTTCCACAGACTCCTTTCCTGAAGCTTTTTTAAAAATCCAGGAATGTTAGAGCCATTCAGTTATACATTTTTCTAGAATGAAATCTTCTACACAATTATGGCTGTTTTTCTTCCAAAGATTTCGCTCACACCAGAGAGCCATTATTTACCCCTGTGGGAGATGCCATGGTTTGGTCTAAAATTATAATCATCTAATACATGGACTGTAGTTAGATTGCTAGTAGATTTCCTTGAAGCTGAAATTAAGCTCATCAGTCTGCAATTCTTGAAATTGATATTTTATTCAGTTAAAAAAGAATAATAATTTTTATTCTAAGTACAGTCTGGATTTTCCCTTTTAAAAGGAACAGCTGCTATTTTTAATGATTTATTGTCAGTATCTTCCCTCTTTCGCACTTTATTTCTTTCAGAACCCCCCAATGAATACCATCTGGTTCAAGTGATTTACTGCGCTTGCATTTCATGAGCTGCTCCGCGACATCCCAAATTAAGACAAGGAAAATATAGTCTGAGTTTCAGGAAAATCTTTCTGACAGATCTATTAGACTACAGAGTAATCTTTCAGTGGGAGTCTCATTGTCTGAGACATTTATAGCAAGACTGGACAAAGCATTGATAAAATATACTGCAGGGGACAATTTTGCATTAGCAGAAGGATAGTATAGATATATGACTCTGAAATTGAGCCAGTCAGAAAAAATTTTAAGGGAACCATTTTCCATCAGGAAATACAGTTCTGACAAAACTAAAAATACTTTGCTGAACTGTGAATTTTGGTGAATATTATTGCAAAAAGAAAAAAAAAAGTGAGGGAATTCTAATGTCAGAGTGTCATATTGAAGTCTTCTCTGAATAAAGGATTTCATTTTTTAATGAAATTTTTATTTATCCTATTTCTATACTACATTTTGAAGCAGAAAACAAAATAAATATTAAATATTTCCAATAACCCAAATTTACTATTCTTCCCTCTAGAATTGTACTTCTAAGAGAAACACAGAAAAATGTAGGTGGTTTTTTTTTTTAGTAAAAAATTAAAGCAAATAAGAAATATTATATAGCTTGACCACTGAAAATTGCCTTCCAACATGCCTCTGAGAGTTTTCTATGGCAAACGACATCTCTTTATGTTCCATGTTTACAACACTTTTCTCTGCATTTGCCCTTTCACTGTGTCATTCCAATGCTTAGTGCCTCAGTTCCTTCCCGATTAAAAGCAAAATAGAAATGTATATTTTGCTCTGAGAAGCTGGACTGAAAGGCATTTCATAACAGCTTACATTTTTATTAGTGAATTTCTTTCTCATTCCCTGTGGTTTGTCTACTTTATTGTCCTCAGGTTGCTCTGCAATTTTGTTCTGCTTTCATTGATGTGTTTTATCCTTCCAGCTGTAATGTAATTGGAAATCTTAATCACAGTTGAAATCACTCTAACGACAGACATGGAGAAGCAGTCCAGCTCTGAGGTGGATTGTACAGTTTTTCCTAAAGCTCACCTGGTCACAATAGTTTATCAAAGCCTTTCTGTCCTCTTCAAGAGTAGCAGGCAAAACATAGGTTCCTTTTATAAACAAACCAACTTTTCAAAGTGTCAAAACACCATATTTAATCTTGAAGTCCTGGGATCTGGCCAGATCAGAAGCAGAATGTCTTTATATTTGAAGACTAATAGTTGCTTCATCTTTCTAAAGTAAGTAGCTTTCTGAAAGTGTTCAGTTATTTCTTGATCTATGGATGCTACTGGGTCTTCCCCTCCTTTAATCTCTATTTGAAGCCTAATATCTTCCACAAACTTAAACAAGAATCTGCAAAAAGCAAACATGCCTAGACTCCCATTTACATTCCTCCCACAGTGAGTTTTTTCCCTTTTCTCACAAAAATTCTCTCTTCTGCCACCAGAAAATTATCTCCTGCTCCAAGTGGCAAACCACCTTTCTGTCTCTAATGAGCCCTGCAGGCTTCCCACACACATCTTGCCTCCTTGGAGATGATCTGAAAGACAGGAGGGTTTCCTTCCTGTTCTGTGGGCTCCATCTGTGTTCCACAGAGGACTGGCAGAGGGAAGCATTCCTGTCCCCATCTGCAGAACCAAGCCTATAGGCAACTATAATTGTTCAGCGATACCTTAGCAACTGTAGGATAATATTTTGTAAAGGTAAGGTTGCTAAGGTGCCCTGGCTACCACATGTTGTTTTGAGGATCTTCATCCACTCCTGGGTTTTATCATAGTAGAAGGTGGATGCAAACAGGGCATCTTCTGGCACTACTTATGTATAACAAGCCTCTTTTGCTCTGCATCAAAAGGACACAGACTTTTAACAGAGCATGGTGAAAGAAGGTGCTCAGTGGCCCTATTTGGCAGCTTTTTAACAAAGTGAAACCTGAGAAATAGCTCCCTGGTAGCTCACACAGCCTTGAGAGAGAAACTTTGCTGAAGCTGAGCTGCAGCATGGAAGGTCAAAGGAGATCTCTGGATTCTTTTACAGGCAGGTTTCTTAGAGGAATAATGTCTCATGGGTCATTTGGTGAGAAGTGAGAGAAAAGGGAAAGTCCCGGACAGGTAGAGAGGGGTAGGAAATGTGAGTGAACGACTTTCTGAATGATTTTTTGTCATAATGCAAATAACCATGCCAGGCTGCAAGGGAAAATCTGCTGTAGGGCTCAAATTACAAGGACTTACCTGTACTTATCATAACATAAATGCACACATTTTCAACACGCCCCTGGCAATATTTGAATTTGTTGTATAGCTTTTATTCTGCATATTTTGCACATATGGGAGAGGTGAAACACATCATTGATATGTAAATACCAGTACACTGCGCACGTATATACTCAGGTAAACCTTTGCATGAATACAGCCAATATTGGTTTTGACTCTTGCTGGGAAAGGAGTGAACCTTTCTGATGGCTCTGTGCCCCCAGAAGGGAGCTGTGCCTTCCAGTTGTCAGCCTGCCCATATGAAACTGCTTGGTATCAAGTGATCTGAAAAGTTTTTACTTTTTGCATCCCTGTTGGTTCTAGTTGCATTTTCCTTACAGTTTTCAAACCTGATGTTCAGTGATGACACCAAAAGAGCCTTTGTCAGTAGGGGATACAGGAAGGTCTAAGTCTTCCCTCAGAGGCTGGGGTGAGGCAGTTCAAGGGACCACTGCCATTTCAAGGGTGTGCTGTGCAGAGAAGACCTTAGCTCATATTTCCACATTATGTTCAGCCCTGTGATGGTGGAGCAGTGAATTTGATGCAGGGAAGCGTGCTGGATATTACTTATGGTTCCCATTTTAAAATCAGAATTAAGCAAATAATAATTAAAAAACCCTAGTCAAGAATGAATCTATAAAATACTTCTAGCACAAATAGTACAGTCTGCCCATTATGAAGTAGCTGTGCATATCTGTGATAAAAATAAAGTGTCATTAACCTGCTCATTTCAAGCCCTTCTTTCAGATCCAACACTTACTAATTACCTTTAACTACTTCTAAGACATTACTCTTGCTCACATGTATCCACACACTAAAATGCCTGGCATTTAGTAGCAAACACAACAGAGATTGATTTTCTCAGGACTGAGCTCATCTGCTGGACAGACTTTTACACTGCTCAATGGGAAGGAAGATATTTCAAATTCTAGTAGCCTTGACAATATTTCAGTCCTGAGTTAAGCTCAAGATTCCTTTTGTAATGGACATTTAACACAAGTACATACAAATGTTCAAAGTTGTTGCCCAGAACATGCTAGAAAAAGGACTTCAACTCTTCCAGATTAAGCATCATCATATCCTGAACTAGTAATATTTAAAAAAGAGAGTAAGCATGCAAATGACACAGGAATAAGAGAAAAATAGTTGAAACTATGTGCTAGAAGTTTAGTCAGTGCATCAAGAAGTGTATTCTTGTTTCATTTTTTATTTAAAAAGCATAAATGAAATCACTTGCCACTCCACTTATGCAAAAGCAAATTAAGGCAAATATTAACAGTTTTGTTGAATCTGCATTAGGAAGGCCAAGTCTCCTGTGAAAACAGTGCTGAAGTATAATTGACCATGTTACCTTCTAACTTCAGGGGCTAAGTTATTGCCAGATCAAAGAGGTCAAGTTGTAAGTAACAGTGGTTATTTCAGACCCAGGGAATGCCATTAAAGTTAAAAGCAGTTGTAATGCAACTTAATGCCTTTGCCTGTTTTATTTACATCTTATTCCTAGCATGTAACAAAAGGTTACAGAAAAAATAGCCACCTGGAGGCAGAAAAGAATTTCATTATGATCTCACTTTTAATTTTTTAGTGTTCAATGGTTAGATTCTGACACTCTTATTGACATTATTGCCTTACTGCATAAATACTTTAACTAATTTCGACGATAGTATGTCTTTGCCTCCATAAAATCAAGAGGATGGGTATTTGACTTTTAAATTCTGCAGGAAAAAAAATCACTGCATTTTATTCTGGATCAGATCTCCTGATTGATGTTTACAGTTGCACAGTGAACACGACTAAATATTTCTAATTTTTCCATTGGGTAGCAGATGTCTCTTTAGATACATAGCAGATTCAATGAGTGGGCACTCTGTCAGTAAAGAATTATCTTTGGATATATATAATTTACTGTAACAGAAATATTTTATTAGCAAGCTAAAATATCTGCCTTTTTCACTATACAGGAGAGGTGAAAATCAAAGAAGAGCATTGCAACCTGCCTGCAACTAGCCACTCTATTCACTGATCATCTGTAACACAAACAGAAAGCACAGTGCTCAACAAGCAGCCTGCCCAAATCTGCCCACTTCCCTCAATTCCAACATTCTGTGAAGCTGCTGCCAGATTACATAAGGGAAACCCAAAAATCGAAACAACTCCATTAAATACCTTTGTCTGTTGAAGCCAATTAATTTGGAGTGGCAGCATACAAGTAACCTTATTTGTTTTATTTACGAGTTGCTTGTCTTGAGTCTCACCTTCTAATAGGAACTTAGGCTGGTGCCTCTAAATACGTGGTTTCTTGAAAGTGAATTTTAGTGCTCCTGAGGGGTATTGCAATTTGATTTCTGACTCCAGGTCACAAGACTATCAAGTGAATTTCTATTTTCTCAGTTTTCTAGGCAAGCAGATCAGGGGGTCTCTTGTGAGACTGATTAAAGTAGACAAAAGTGGAACATGCTCTGGTCTGGATAAAAATCATGGTGGTAAAAACTAACACTAGTCCAAATAAGTCCTGTAAAAGGCAGGAGAACTGAAATGTTACTGGCTTATAAGAACATTTTAATTACTATAAATCTGTAATTTCATCTATACAGAAATACTATAAAATGCCTATTTGAATATTTTCATGCCACATCGAGATTCATTACCCCATTTAAAGCACAGTGCTAAAACCAGCGCATTAGCTGAGGTCATTAATATACCGCTATCAGATAATTTCAGTGCTTACACTAATGATGGTATTATAAAAGAAGGAACCCATCTTGTGAGGCTAAAAGTCTCAGATCCAAACTGGGCATTCCGGGTTGCTCGTAGAAAGCTTTAGGGTGGACAAATTACGCTCCTCTTGCTGCATGTCCCCTGTCCCCTGTCATGTCCCTGAAGAGGGCTGCCCTTGCTGTCATCCAGGCAGTGATTCACCCTGCCACCCAGTCATCTAGGTGTAAGCATAAACATATTTGTAGAAGCTGGTCTCCCAGGCAATACTGATTTACCCCCAGAAACAGAGATTTACTTTTTTTTCTCCTTATGTTTTTTTCACTAGCACTGGGGTAAAATGGGGAAAAAATGCTAGCAAATGTTAAAAGCCCATTATAAGATTCCCTCAGGTGCCACTGTCCCCTTTTGCTACCACAAGGCCATAAAACAGTTCACATTAAACCCAATGCTACGCTTTGTTTAGAATGCAAAATTTCTTTTGCTCCTTGCATCATGGTTAACAATAAAAAATCTCCTCTGTTATAGCTTTAACTTTTGTAAAAATAGCTATTTTCCAAATTCTTTTGATGTACTGCTATTTAAAGACCTACTAGAGGTTATCTTGAATTAAGATTTATATACTAAAGCTGATTGGCCATAATAGCTAGTTATTTACAAAGAAATCACCATGTAGGTAAGATAAAATTAGCTTCAAATTCTAAGTTATACAGAGAAAATAATTTCATTATGGAATTCATTTTTAAAGCTTCACAGGCAGAAAAAACAAATAGAAAATGAAAATGACTCATCAGTTTTTAAATATATTTTCTTCATGAGAAGTTACTGGAGCAGAACATGAACCAGCCTGTTGCTAGTTTCATGGAAAAAATGAAAATGTAATTCAGACCTTCATTTTCAAAGAGATCATGTTCTATCTTGTACTCCTTCTTTGATATATTGTATCAGGAACATAAAAGCTGTATTGGTCATGATTATAAGAGATTATATTATTTAATAACTTCATACACAGAAAAGTGTGGTGTTCCCAAGCAGATTAGAAAGTATACATAGAAATTATGCAATTTCAAAGAAATGAAGAACTGATTTTCATTGAGTTGAAGAGAATTTTAATGGTGAGTTTATAAGTGGAATTCAATATGTATCAGAACTTCATAATTTGGGTTAAAAGTAAAGACACACTTCCTTAGGAGGGAGGTCTAGATGAGTTTCTGATAACTGCTTAGGTAAACTAGAGTTAGGCAGGATTTATTTGAATTAAAAGAGAACCACATACCCTAACATGATGCCTAACTCTGGTGCCACTGTATATTAAGCTGGTGTAGAGTGTGGGAAATTTTTTCTGGGTGGTTTGATTTGGTTTTCTTTGAGCAACACATCTAATCTGATATAAATATTGCCATGGATGTCTTGGAGCTCTTATACATGGAAACATTTTCCCACCAGCTACAGAGTGAAGACAGTTTATTCCCTTAAACCTGTAACAGTATGATTTCTCCAGATGGACTCCAGCCCGTAACAAGGAGTGGGTCTGAAGCAATGACTTTGATTAAAAAGCTCTGTTTCGTAACCAACTCTAATCATCCACACTCCAGAATTAGATGTTTTTATTGCAGAAGGTGTTAGCAATCATGGGTCAGAGAAAAAGATGGGATCCAAAAAGAGTCATGAGTCAATTAGACATAAAGATGCTGTTGCAGATGGTGGACTCACATATATCTTCTGTTCAATAAGAGATACCAAGGAAAAGCATGGGAAAAAAAGCGTTCTGGTGGAAAAGGTTATAGAATGCAGGAAAGACTAGCAAAAGAGGGAAATATAATTTAAGAATAAAAATTAGTGAGCTGTCAATTTGATAGGTAGAAGAGAGTCACTCAAGATCAGTGGCTGGGTTGATGTGCCCACTAACATTGTGGCACCACAGTGAAGTTTTAGTCCTTCAGCTGTGGGAGGGACAAAGGGCAAGGACTCCATGGAAACAGAGTAACAGAGCACATCATTTGTATGATTTTCTTGTGGTTGGATGTTGGGGTACCTCTAGGCTCTCAGAGCACAAAAGCTCTGAATTTCAGGCTTGGGGACACACCTCAGCTGTGTCTGGACTCTATTGCATCAAGACATGAATTAAACTGTCCTACCACTAAGGCTAGGTGGCAAAACCATTGAAAGGTTTGGGGTACACAGCCCAAAACTAGCCTCGGGGCATCTTATTAGGCAACCTCTTTTGAACAAGGTGGTGATAAGCACCCTTTGGCAGGCTGTGCTCCATGCCAGCCACTGTTTCTGTTCCCAGCAAAAGACAGTAGGAAGTTAAAAAAGAAACCGAGATAGCAGCTCAACTTCTGACCTTTAGTTTACCTTGGGTTGCATCCAAGAGTCTCAAAGGAAAAATGACATCTTAAAACTTTAATTCAAAGGCTGCGTAGTATTTTCAAATACATTCAGTAAAGGGGATAATGTCAATATCAACAACATTTAGAAACACTTTCAGTAGAAATTTGTGTGCACTTCTGAAATAAGTGTATTACCTAAAAAGAACTGTTTCTCTGGCCAATTTCTAACTGAAACATGCCCTGAGAGTGTGAATTTTAGGCCCTTCGGAAATAGGATGACATTTTTGTACAAGTGTCCATAAAGTCGCGTCATTCCATTTATGGAAATGACAGCAGAACCTGCTTTGTTTGTTTGTTTACAAACTCTCTTTGGTATTATCTGCCAAACCTCAATTAAACATACTTTGGTATCATATAGAAAGTATGCATATGCACCAACTAAGCAGATGACTTAATTAGCTGAAATATGCCAGCTCCATACCAAGGGATCTATGAATATTCATTGGCTCCGTTACAGAACAGGTAATCAACTATTCCCTTTACAAATTATGTCAATAGTGCCATCAGTTGCTGTGTATTTTCTCAGAAAGCAGTTTTTAAGAAACATTCCAAGTCCATAGTGCAGGACTTTTGAGAAGTATACACACACCTACACACACATAGATGTATTTAGAAGTATAAATATACCTACTGAAAATTACTCTGGAGCTTCTGAACACCACAACACATTTAAAAATGTGAGAGTTCACATGCTTCTTGAGCTATCAATGTCATACGGTACATGGGGTTCAGCACCTAGAGATTCAACTTGGCAGATCACACTGAGTGTTCTTCATACACTCAGGACCACACTTTTTACAAGCCCATGGGACACTTATGCAACCAGATTCAAGGAATGCAGTGTCAGTATTTGTGAGAAAAGATGCTCCTTCAGGCTAAAAAGGGAGTAGGAAAGTGGAGCCCTGCAGAGGGAAAACTAGTTCTCATGCAAAATTGAAGAACTATCCAAAGTTAAAAATAAACCCATCTAAAATTTTGCTTTCCTTGTGGTCATTCTGTATGGATAGAAGTCATGTCTTTTTTCACCTTTCATTTCATGGAGTTAAGATCTACAAGCAGCTCTTCTGCCCTAGAGTTCTGCTGAAACTTGTCATCATTTACTCCTGCATGCCACCACTTAAGGCTGTTGTGCTATGTGTGAAAATCACCACAAAAGATGACAGAGAATGAGTCCCCACACCTCCTTAGAACTAATCCATATTTCTTTGGCATTTTCCCATGATAACATTTAGATTCTTTCTACTCAAAGCCCTGGTGATTAAGAATTAAATTAGTTGTAAGGACATGCTTTGCCTCACTGAACTGTTCTTACAGACAATTACTGAAAGGCCTCTGAAAATTCCCAGCAGTGGCCAGTGTATTTCTCTTCCTGTGGGCATTTGTGACACAGCTTCAGGACTGCGAGAAAAGGCAACAGAGGAAAGCAGAAACTGTGCCAAAACCAGAACAAGTTACACCTAAAGCGCTGGTGGCTTGTGGACAAAAATGAGCAGGCAAAATGATACCCCTGTCTATCTGTCAATATAACTCTGTTGCATTGTTAGCTCTCACATAGATATGTAAATATTTATTGCTCTTCTACAGATTAAAATCTCTTGTCTCCATAATTTCTCAACAGGCACATGATCAAAATGTGAAAGTTCATTTTCATACCCACCATTGTGCAAAAAATGCAGTGTAATTAACATCTGGTTTATATGGTCTCTATTGAGGACTGCAGAGAGGTGTTACTGGGTCTCCCTAAACTGCAAAAATAACAGTTCTCAGGAAAAATGTTAAGTCAGGGTAACTCGTATGCTTCTAAGAAAATAATATAAATATTGTATGATTTTTGGGATTCCTTCCAAGTTTGTTTGAAGATTAGTGAAATTCAAAGTATTCCTAGTATTTCCTTTATTGGCAGGAATTATTGTGTTTACAAATTCTTTTTTTTGCATTGTGGCAGTCAGGCTTTGTTAAATCAGTTATGATTTACCAGTTCTTACAGAGTAAACAAATAGTACCTAAGTTTGCAATTGAAGGTATTATAGAACCATTAAGGCTGAAAAAGACCTCTGAGATCATCAAGTCCAACCATTAACCTATGGGGAGGAAATAATGTCCCAGAAGAATGTTTTAATGCTAACACATGTTTAATTTTGAGAAACTGCCATGTATGGGCCGGAGAGAGAAAATAAAGGGTGTGTGGCATTTCACAGGACTCAGAAAAAACAAGCCATTCCCCTGGATCTGCTCCTCCTTCACACTGCCTGACACTGGGCTGTGAGTTCACAAGAACACAGGCAGACTGAGGTTGGAAAGGACCTGTGGAGGTCATCTGGTCCAACCCCTCTGCCGAAGCAGGGTCACCTAGAGACAGCTGCCAAGGACCTCATCCAGATACTCTTTGAATATCTCTAAGGATGGAAACTTGCCACGGGAGTGCTTACTATTGGGCTAATGTCATAACTGACAACTCCGTAATACAGTTGTAATCCTGTATGTGGATCAGCGCTGTTAGGAAATGTGAACCATAAATATTTAATGACAGTAAACGAATGCAGAGAAAAGGGAATTGGTTCTATTGCTGCTGCTCAGTACAGGGGAGTCCAGTGAGTACAGGCACTTCTGCTTATTTCCCCAGACTTCGATCTGGCTCCCTTAGGTTTACATAATTTATCCCTTGAAAATCTGCAATCAATGCCCAGCCTTTCACAGTCCCTCAGATCCTTGCATTCAGTTTGATTTTTCTCATTTTCACCATTTTCTCATGTTCTCTTCCCATTTGCTGCTTCCCTGCTCTTAGTATACTCTTTCTTTACACCCAGACATATACTAGTCAAACAGATTTTTCCATGCCCACTTACCACTGGCTTTTGGCTTTCTTTTTCCCCAGCTGTCCAGTTTCCTTTTCTTTTTGTGTCCTATTTCTTCTTTCTGTTTCCTCAGTTCCAGCATGTCCTTGATGCCTTGTATGATTCCTTTTCATCTTCTACCTATATTCTCATGTTCATTTTCCCCATTCCTGAACAAATTTTGTGTCTTACAAAAATGCTCTCACTTCACAAAACCCAGTTCCAGTCTATCCTAATTTCTCTTCCTACCTCCTTTTCCTTGAATCCAATAGCTGATTCCTTTTTTACTACTGTCTTTTGTGTTACTTGGTTCTTAAAAAGATCTCAACCCTGAAGTTAGGACAGATTTTCTGACGTGCAAGCTTTCAAATGCTTATAACCTTGGGTAGCCTTTCCTGTACTGTAGCCCTCCATGCCCTAAGTTGTACTGACACAACTCTTCGTTAAGCTGCACATTAAACCATGTCACTGAAGCCTCCAAAACAGAACTGTTAGGCTGATTCAATGCTTTCCCTGAGATATTCAAAGAGAAATAATACCACATAGAAAATTTCAATCTTCATATTGAAGAATTTACATCTTAAAAAGTTGAGAATGTTATCCTATAGTACACGATGTTGGACAGCCTTAAATTAAAACGTCCCACAAGATACTTAGTAAGACAAGGCACAATTTATAAAGTCTTCTCTTCTCTGTTCATCCAATACCCTTGACTTTGCTGTAAAGCAAATCTGTAGTTTAATGGTACAACCTGTAGTGTTAGTAATCTCCTGAAATAACTGAGATTACTGAACCAAGGAATATCTTCAGAGTGCATGGTCTGTTACCACTCAAGGAGTAGCATGAGAGCCGTTCCCTTTACAAATATATAACTTTTGGAGTACATGCTTGATCTCAAATGATGAGGAAGAGATCGTATGGATTTTCTGCCTTCCTGTTTGCACTGAGGAAAATATCTTCAAAGCAGAACACAAGCTCTAAGAATTTGTGCTGAGAGGTATGTTGTTTGCCTACCTAACAAAAATGAATTGTGCACAATAATCCCAGTGGGGTTTGGCCTGGACAAAAGCTCTTAATATTAAGAGAGAATATATAGAAATAAAAAGAAATTCCAAAAGACAAACATGTCACTGCTGTTTCATCTTACCAAACAGACCATGTAAGCAATGATTAAAATGCAATTGTTCCAAAAGAAAACCTGCAACAATAATGGACTTTTTGGAGGTTTTTGTTGTTGCCATTTTTTGTTTGGGGTTTGTTTGGGTGGTTTTTTGCCAAGTCAGAAAAAGCCCTTAAAGACCTGAGATAGTCTACTGAAAGAGATGAGAATGCAAATTATTTTTTTTTTCTTATCAGCATCTGCAGATCATGGCAGATAAGAAGACTACCCATTCTATACATATACGTGTTCTCAAATGCATTAAATGGTAAATTTATTTTCAGTTTCAAAAGATCTGAAAACTCAGCAAAACTGGTCATCAGATGCAAAGATGTTCTTGTGATGTTTGTGTTTTTATCAAAACTTCTTAAAATTCTCAACAGAAAAGTACAACCTAAAGAGACGAGCATACTGCTAATTTAATAGAAGGAGATACTGAACAGCTAAGGAATTTAAAGAAATAGGAATTATCTAATACTAACTTACACAAAGATAAACCATAGTGCAAATTCTTTAAGCATAAAGAAACCAAACATAAGAAAATCTACCCACCAAAAACATCAGTAAATAATCAGCTCTGTTCCCTTCCACCTCCAAATTCCCACACACATGCTGGTATTTTCCAAGTCATTGTAAACAGGTGTTATAATTTAAACAGGAAGAGTAATTTTCATATAGTAATTTTGTATTTTAAAAACTTGTGTAACAAGTACATTTGCAATGAACATCCTACTCATCTTCTGTGTAAGTTATGGAAGAGAAGTCATCCACTGTGTGCTAGAGTCCTGTTTCTAAGCTTTGTCCCAGTTTCTCTGTAAACTAGTATGGTACTTCAGACCTGTATTTAAACCAAAGCTAGATTATGATGAAATTCAATACGCAATAGTGCAGATACTTTGCATACTTCCTCTTTAATGTAGGTTCCATTATTGGCTCTCCATAATTGTGTACATGTTCAGCCTGGTTCAAATGCTTCTCCTAACTTCTGTTTTATCAAGCCTTCTTCCACAGCTATTCATCTTGATTTCCCACTCAGCTTCTGTCTCCTTGTTCAAATTAATGTCCATTATTTACCTCTCTTGTTGACATTTATGCATCCTCCATATTACAGAAGAAGATTTCCTTTAGTTTCTGCTTGGGTGTGCACAGTGGGTGCGTGGTGGTGTATGTATGCAAACATGCTTGTCTGACTCACCCAGCCTTTTTAGAACTACATATAGGATTTTGAGAAAAGGTTATGGACATATAATAAAAGCATTTTCTTTAAAAATTTCAATCTTTTGTCAGTCTTATCCAGATGATCTTGCTTTGTCCAATGGCAAATAGACAGTCCTGTGCTGAAAATATGTGCACATAGAAGGAGATGCTATAATCTGAAAGTCAGTTGTAAGAAAGACAACTGTATCAAAGCAGGATTAAAATTTCTGACAGATAAGGCAAACATAACAAGATTACCAAATAGTTTCCCACCTTTTTTCCTGCAGTGTAGCATGTTATTATTTTCTTTTATTTTCTTTTTTCCTATTTTGCTTACAGCGACCCTTTTGCTATTACGCAGTATTTAACAAATAATTCTTTACTGCCTTCTTAGAATTCAGTGGAAAATGAGATGAATAGATAAAGGTCTGAGAATAGACATAAACAATCTCTCTCATACTTTGGGAACTGCAGTTCAATGGATGTATTTAGACAAGCATTTTTATAATAAAAGCCATCCTACGAGTGTAGTACTGGCATCACTGTATGAATGTAAAGCAAAATTTAAATTCAACAGAAAATATTGCTAATGAGGAAGAACGCATTTCCTTGCTGAGTTAAAAGTTGACTCTCCCATTACAGAGTATCAAAAATGCACTGAAATGAATCCCAAGTAATGCATCTCTGTGATTATTAGTCATTTAATTCACCCTTTCTGTCAGGTCTTTTCCTCCTATTAGGAATTATTAATAACTCACATATAATTTCACACTGCTTACCTCTTTTACAAGGTTGGCTGATCTGCATATCAGCTGTTAACTAAAATCCTTACACTGTTGAAGGGAAAAATGAATTTCCTTCAACTATACAGCAACTTGTTTACAGAGTGAATATATTCTAATTGGACTACTACACTGAAAAATATACTTTAATATCAAAAGGTATAAAGTAAGTTTGAACTTGAACCATGTAGGTACATCTGGAATATAATGTAGGGTCTGGAATGGACTGTGTGGAAGATAATGTACTCTTGTAGTGGTCTGCATTAAAAAAAAGCCTCAGGAATCTGTGCAATTAAAGCTAAATCTAGGGATACGGTTAAAGAGGAATAAAGTTGTATAATAGTCCAATTTTAGTTTGATTTTATTTTAAAACACTTCCAGTTAAAGGCTCTAACGATTGCTTTGGAAAACCATGCTTCTAAATTATACTACCTCCGAATTATAAATGGCACGAAAGGAGAACCTGGACAATAGCTGAATGCTAAATTTTTGTTCCCAGTCAGAATTGCCAATGAAGTACAGTTGGTTTTGGAATATGCCTTAAATGGCATTCAGAAATAACCCATCTGTAAGGAGGGTTTCAGAATATATTTCCTCTCTACAACACCTTTCATATTGGACTACTTCGACCAAATGCTTGACTCAAAAAAATCTGAATAATGAAGAAAATTAGGTTGGGTCCGGATCTTAATCCTTAAAACTTAGAAATACCGGAATGGCAACTTT
Source organism: Sclerurus mexicanus (assembly GCA_013396755.1). Taxonomy (NCBI): domain Eukaryota; kingdom Metazoa; phylum Chordata; class Aves; order Passeriformes; family Furnariidae; genus Sclerurus; species Sclerurus mexicanus. The sequence continues at coordinate 102,415 of VWZF01004338.1, forward strand.
GGGGTTTTTTCTCTAGCAGGGACACAAAGCTGAGATGTACAGGTATGGGGCTGACACTGCTGATCAACAGTTTATCAGTTTGTAGTTTTTCCCTGCTGGGGGACAGGCACACTGGGATTCTGCCGTCTTGGATCACACTGCCTGTACATTACTGTTTAGATACAAAGCAGATGGACAAAGATACAGGAAAAGTACAGTAGGTAACATTTATACTAGTCAGTGTGTAACTTTACTGGGCCTAAAATGTGGGTGAGCTCCAACAGCAACAGTTGACCCAGCGGGTATTTTGCTCTGTTGTTACTGGCACTATTCACAGGAAAGTGTTATCTCAGGTTTGTGGTGATAAAGGAGTCTAATACACAGAGGAAAATATACTCAAAACTCATAGAAAATACAGAATATCTTCTACTTCATAAAATGTGAATAGGAGCTCTATTTCCACTTAGTGGAACACAATTCACATTAATGGTCTGGCAAAAATTCAAATTTCCTGGAAAGAAGAATGAGTACAGGCTCTGCATATGGGCAAATATACTTCCGGTAGCAGTAGCACCTTAATTGATTCTGATATACTTGGAAAATTCATCTTTGTATAAAATTATTTCTATTGATTGTAAAAGGCACACTCAAGCTGCCTTTCTGCTCTCATTTATGTCAATGGAATACCATTCAATTCAGCAAAGTTGAATGGAGAGCAGAATTGGGCCCCCAATGCCCAAACCAGGAAAAGGAACTTATAACTCATCCATCAATATGGCATTTCTTATCCTCAGGCATCTGAATATGATTCTGCCTGTAACTTCAGGCAAAAGAGAACTTGAAGAGAATATTTTTCAGTTTATGTTTGTCTGATGCCTGAGAAAACTTTGCAAAAAAGAGATTTATTTACACTAGACATAAATTCAGGCTGGATCATTAATCAGTTTTACCAGACTCTAGATACACAATTTTGATACACGATTTCCCTGCACCTTTCGTCTATGAAGTTCATTGAAAAAATCAGTAATTCTGGATTATTTTGTTAGTCTGATATGAAACCACTGCTTCAGGGGTTCTTTTCAAAAAGCATTTTCCCAGATAAGTGAGTAGGTGTAATGCAGTGCTGTTTTTTAATCTAGATATTAAGCATACCATACTTTACTATCTGCAAATCCTTCCTTATGTGACTAGTGGCAAACAGCAATTTTTAGCATTATATTTTTATAGAAGTGATGTTAGGGATGTAGCTTGCTTCTGGCATGTATATAGGCTGTTTGGCATTAGCATGCTAAGGCAGCACAAGCTGGCATTGATGCTGAAAAGCAGCATCCTACTCTTACCTTGCCTGGGCCAATTATTCCTCTGTCTCCACTTACCTGTTTCTTGTGCCATGCAAAGAAGCAAAGTGAGTGACTAGCTTGCTTTAAAACTAACTCAGAAACTGACACAAAATAATCTTAACCCAGAGCAGATCTTCAGCGTAACTCACAACAAAGGCTCAGAAGTATTTGTCTGACATAGAGGAAGTGTGGAGCAATACCAGCCACAAGTTCAGTGACAGTGCTGGTGTCTGGTGACCCAAAGTGCATGTGCATCACTCGTCCCAGTATCGGCAGAAGGCATTTGCCCTTTCTATTTCCATCCCTTGTGACCGCATCAAAAACTTCCAAAGGGGAACTGAGTAATTCAAAGCATGTAAGAATCTTTCTGTGACTGTGAACCAGAAAAGTGATGAAATATGTACTGTTTCTGGTCACCATAGTGATGTACTGCTTGAAACAACACAATAACAATAATAATAATAATAATAGATTATAAGACTCCTTTCAGGAGTAACTTGCACATGTATCTCAATTTTGTGTGACAGTTGGGTAGCTGAACACACCTATGAACAATCCAAGGAATATAACCACAGTCTTGATTTTTCTGCTAATTCACAACATAGCAGTAGCATTATTAACTCAAATTATAAGAAATGAAGACTATTAGACAATTCTGCCAGCAAATTTTTGGGCACAGATAAGGTGGAGGTCCACTGTTCTGTAAATGTGCCTGTAGTAAAAGATTCTATGATTTTTCGTGATAAATGATTCCTCTTCTTTTAAATTCTCTCTCTCACCCTCTAAATCTTTCTTATTACACCTGCTCTGTGCCAATTCCTCTACAAAGCTATCCCCTTCCTCCTGTGCCTCCTGCAGCTTGTGCACCACACAGGGATTTACTTTCCTCCCAGGGTTCTCCTGGCCCTCTGTGAATTCCCACTCCCAGAATGCGTCACTTAACTTTGTCTCCTTTTGTTGTACTTTTTTTAGCAATTAAAATTAATTGGTGCTCCTGTCTACAATTTTCTCAAATCCTTGTGTCTCTCAGTCTCCTGAGCTCCTCTTCCACTGCATCCCAACACACCACTCAACCACCTCAATGTGGTAATGGAGAGTGCCCAGGGCTGTCTGGGCAAGCAAACAGATCCCCTTTCTGCTCACTTAGTTGTCTTTCCCTCTTCCACAGGGAAGACTTCAAAGTGGAAGAGTGCAGAGAGAAGGTAGGAGGAGAACATAAGTACCCAACAGAGCTCAGCCTGGGACGTATATTCATATCCTGTAATACAGTCACACCAACCAAGAATGCCTACACTCTACACAAAATATTTCAAAGCTCCTATTTTTTGTCAGAGCAAGAGCAGCAAAGAAGATGAAAAAGAGACAAAACACTAACTCTTTTGGGAAGACTCCATACACAGACCACAAGAAAAAATGTCCTGCAGTTTGTCTCTTTGCAGAATGCTTTGACAAATGCTGCTTTTTATAAGCCTTGTATTTTGTATAATTCTTTTGAAAATGACTCATTTTGCCTTTGCATTCAAAAAAATAAACAAAAACCTACTACAAAGGCTATATTTTATCAGTGCCTATTGCGATCTAGTTTTTTTTCCTGTAGTATGAAAGGCAGAACTAAAGCTGTATGTATCTCTTAATATCCCAGAAAACCCTTGACACTCTTTTTATTTCTACTAAAATCATTGTTGCTTCTTGTATATTTTTTAAAAAGGTTTTCTTGTTACATGAAAAATACAATAGTTTCAAATTCTGGCACATAACAGTTTGGATCTCTAGCAGCTCATGTAACCCATTTCCTCCTGCTCTTGTAGATAATTAAATTGCACCAGGTAAACAAAAATTTAAGTATTGCTAAGAGTTTCAAGGAGCTGGATCTAACTTCCTCATATCCACTGAAATAATTTCCCAAACTCCTTGATAATGTGCCTCACCTTTCCATTTAGCAAACTTTGTTTTTCTTGTTGGTGATGTTTTTGTTTGTTTGTTTAACTTCCAAGGTTAAGAAGACTACTTTTTCCCTCTCTTTATTGTCTTTTACTTAACTATAGGGTTTTTTGCATGTCAGTATTTCAGTTTTCTTTCCTTTCTTTTTTCTCTTGTCATGTGTTTTCCCAAAAAGAGATGCTGAAAGAAAGGAAGCATAGATACTGAATAAAATGACAAAACAATAATTTAAATCAATTACTGTTATCAATGCTTTGCATTAGTCATGACTGTAGGAAGGAAAGTATAGTTTTGTCTGATTATTTTCTCTCAACCAGATTCTGTTATGCTTATTTGGGTGGAATATTACTTTCCTATTCACAAAATCTATTGAAATTAGCAGGGTTATCACTGCAGCAAACATTTCTCATACTGAAAAACATGGCAGAATCTAGTCTAGAATGATTTTCATATATCATAACCCACGGTGTTCAGTACATTATTTGCTCCTAAACTGAAATATTTGTATGAAATAGGCATTTGCTTCCGAAATGTGGATCATCTTCAAACAACTGCTTACCTTTTATTAGCACCCTACACCAAAAAATACCATTTTCGCTCTCTAGCCTATGACTCTGATATGCAGAGACACTTTAATTGCTCTGCATTCCTGAGTAATCATTTTATGATGGGTTTATTGCCACCCCTCCCTTATCAGGGCATGGCACTGTTACAGACCTTAGTGATAAATTATCCTTTAGAGAGGGAGAAGACTGTGCCACTTTAACAAGTGCAATAAAGCACTTTTTATACCGTAAGAGTTCAGTGCTTTTCCCATTCATCATACACCCTCAGTGATTTTACACAGATTTTACACTGTTGATTAGCTCATTAGTGGGGTTAATTGGATACATTAACTGGCAGAATTACAGCTTGACTATGAACCAGAGGCTGCAGCATTATAAATGACAGACAAACTACAGACACGCATGGCCAGCCTGAAGGAAGTTCTTCTCTTTGATTAACTTTCATTAGGTTTTAATTCTTCCCCTTCTACTTCTATAATTGACTCTGCCTGAATATTTACTATAACACAAAATGAATAAGGGGGTAGATTCCATGAATCTGCATTTTCTATGGCCGACTGTCCTGATGTCGCAAATAATCAGAAGACAACAACTAGAAAATGAGCAGTAAGAAGACTGCCAATAGTTAGACCCTACAATTAAAGTGTAGAAGCAGCCAAATCCTAGCTGCCTTCACATATCCTGCTACAAAACAGTGCCCACAGTCACACATTTGGGGCCCAGCCCTGTTCCTTGCACATAGCCAGTATTTTACAGATGGATCAGTGTGACATAAAAAGACAGGAAACATTTGTTGTCTGTGGGAAGCAGAATGGAGGCACTGAGCAGCTATCTTTTTAGCCTAAATTCTGCAGCACATCTGCAGCTGCTGCAAGGATGTTATTTAAGGAGTCTTAGTTGTTGCATCTCACAGATGCCCACAGGATACCCAAATAATTTTGTATGCAGATTACTTTCCTATGAGGCTAAGATGGCTTTGGACAGTGTTGGCTAATAATCATAGAAGTTTAAAATTTAGTGATTTAAGCTATACCAATGCTTTTACACTGGTTTTCTCATACTTAGCTCTGACCATGTGAACTGAGGTTTATCCACTTCAGGTATTTTATCTGTTAAGAACTCAGACTTCTTTTAGTCTGAGTAGCTCAGAACGCCAAAAGGGAAGAAACCGTGTATACTTCATCTCCAACCAAACCAAAATCCACTACTTTCTCCTCCTAACAACACTGTATGTGAGCAGGTAGTGGCTTGGAGCAGATGCAGCATACAGAGCCACTTTGACCACCCTGTTTCTCTCCCCCAAGAAGATCCCCCTGCATTTGCACACTCTTCCCTGGTTTACAGGTAATATCTCAAAATGCTGTTGGTAATCAAAACAAGTTCTGGACACCTACTTGAGCATTTGCTATGGGTGCCATTTTGTTTCATACACCTTATTTCTTATGGGTAGCGGATACAATGTGTACATATGAACAATTCGTATACCCAAGAGGGTATTTTAACATGCAAATATGCGAGAAACTAATGCCTCAATCTGTTGAGAACATGGCTGAAAATGTGGAGTGGGACCTCAGGCAAACACATTTGACTACGCAAGAAGGAATTACTTTTAATACCTTTCTATGCCTTTTTAGGCCAAAGCTCTTAATGAGATTTTGTTACAGGGTTTTTGTTTTTTCACGTATGCCTGCAATTGTCAGCTTAGTATCACTGGTTGTTCTACTAGGATGGGTGAAAGAATATCGTAGGGAGTGAGTTTGACCTAATTAGTATGCACAGTTGAGTTTGTGACCTTCATTTTCACTTTGGCTTGCCCATCTGGAAGGGAATATGTTCCTTGGTCTTTTTTATTGAATAGGTCTGATTTCCATCACTGTACATTATCTTAACTTTTCTTATTTCAGTAACATAAGCCTCTTTCATTTGCCTTTTAATTCTGTGTTAAATAATGCTCTAAGTTTTGGATTGCTACCAGTCTCTGGATTTTTTGTGTCTCTTCTGGATAGACAGCACTTAGTCGTGAGTGGTAACAACATCAAAGCACTCTGGTATATTCCCTCTTAACTACCTATAAACCATTACTTTCCACATTATGTTATTATCTACAACAAAGTAACTACAAGCAATTTGAAAACTGAGGATGAAGTCTGTGGGTTGTAAAAGCCATGCCTACATCAGCGTGAAAAAAAGTAGTTTTGTTGTTGATTTTGTTCCAATAGCTCCAGTTTCTGATGCTGAAACACCACCTTATGCTCAGAGACAATTATAATTTTTTTATGAAATAAAAACCTTAATAAAGAGGATTCTAGGCTTTAGAGGTAAACAATTTATTTAGTCCTTAAAGTATGTCAGGATTAAAGCAAATTAACAGAAAGATGGACATTTTTCTTCCTAGTAGGCAGTTTGTCATCTTAAAACTGAGGGAGCAGCTCTCAGAAATATCTGAGATGAGTATTTCTTCCTACAGCTGTAAGAACATCATCCCTGCTTTTTCTGACAGTAAGTTGGTTCCTTTTGGTCTTGTGGCTTGTCCCTTTGGGAACAAGATTAACGGCACATAAACCAGCAAGTGGTTACTATTATCCCTTAATTACTTGTAAAGGTGTGAAGCTGAAAAGTAATACTGTGTGGCTTGTAATATGTGTGTTATTAGGCACTGTGCTTGCTGATGGGGAGATTGATTCTAAGTCTGTTTTAGCACCACCAGAATGGAATGGTTTGGACTGAGATTTATTCTGTCACACAGACATGACTACCCAGATCGTGATGTTTTTACTGGTGAAGTAGCACAGCTTTGCAAATGGCCCCACTGAAGTGAAAGGAAATGCCAACAGAGCGAGGTAATGATACTCAGCATAAGTAAACATATTTGATCTCCACTCAGTGTTTGCAAACTCTTCCTCTGGAAATCACAGTAGGCATCAAAAACTGAAGTAACATGGTGTGACTGCAGAAGTAGGCTTCTGGCTCCCTACACCCCCAGGCACAAGAGTGTGCCTTATTGTAAATGCATGAGAAGAGCCCTTCGAGTCAACAAGATTGTTCATGCTCCTAACGCTAGACATTTGTGCAAGCACCTGAATTGTTTGCATAGGCATTACGCATGCTGCTGTAGTTTCAGAGCATTCCGAGATACTTGAAGCACAAAAGAATCATCACGTTGTTGACCGTCCCATGAGTGTTCCCCTCACCCTCTAAACTGAGCACATCAGGGCACAGGTAGGGCAGAGCACATCTAACTTCCTGCTCTGACAGCTTTTTTCTACTCACAGCTGCTGCATTTAGTTAAAAATCTGGAACTTCCTAAGCAAACCAAAAGGAAAGCACAAACAGAAGAGCTGTTTGCCCTGATTTCTGGTCAATTAATTGCTACTTTTACTAAGAGAGGTTTTCTTCCCCGTTAGTTAAGGTCCTTATGCTAGCAAACTTCGACATCACCATGTGGGCAAGAGGGTGGACAGCAGGCCTGAAAGAGGTATGTTTACAACTGCTTGCGCAGGTAATATGGTTCCTCAGTTTGCTCCTGAGTCTCCTAACTGGCTGTGCTACATCTACATTAGTTTTCTTCCCAGTCTCTTTTGAAATAAATTGACTAGTTAGTTATCTTTGGGGCAAATACAGATGCAATTTTGCACCTAGTGCAATAACAGAAAGGCATCAGTCTGGTGGAATACAGCAAAATGTTTGCATCATTTTAGATACTGTGAATATAAAAACCATTGACAAAATTCTCTTAAGGTTATAAGGGAGCAGGGGGAGATCCAAGGAAGATGCTCAGTATAGACAACAATTACTAACACTGTTATTATTGTTGGTTTTGTCATCATTATCGTTATTGTTATATTTCTTATTATATTATGGTAATAAGAAATCATTATTTTATTACTAGAACTACAGTGTGCCTTCATGCCAACTGCCTATTGAGTGTAGTCCAAAGTCATGCTGAAGTTGGCTCTACCAGAATAATAGTCCAGATAATCCAGGTCCAGCACTTGAGAACATTACCTGGCCCTGGTTAATTCACTCCTATGGATAGACAGCATGAGGTGGATAACTGAACCTCTGCCCTGTGCACAGGGACATTCAACAGGAGAGATGCCTTTAGCAAACACCTGGCTTAACGTGACTCCTTTCAAAGAAGCTTGCCTGAGTCTCTGGTGTAACTACTGGCAGATGGTCTTTGAGAGCCGTTTTTGGGTTTAAATGTTTAGCAGCTAGCTGTATGAACAATAATTTGTATTCAGGTTGTTATATGAACAATAATTTGTATTCAGCTTAAGAACCTCATGAATAAAAAGCCTGGAATAAAATGGTAAATCCCAGGACTTAAAAAATTAGTAAAAGCCTGTATTTTTTGACTGCAGTCTGATTTACATTTTGAAAGTTCCAGCAAAAACTTTCAATTCCTTTTGCCAATGGATTTAGAATAAGGACATAATGTGATAATATTAAACCTTAATTCTTCCATGGCTGTTGGTTTGGGAGAACTAATTTGTGATTTTACCATGAAAACAAACAGTGTGAAAGGTATGAAACTGGCTGGAATCTATTGCTAAAAGGAAGAAAAGAACTTGCAGGGAAAGGCTCCACACATAACTGGATGAATAATTACATGAAATAAGATACAGAGAGTCAACAGAGTATCTAAAGATGAGAATGGGAAAAAAAAAAGAACTGATTGACAGAAAAAAAGCTGTTTCTTTAGGGAAAAAATGCTGAAGAATTTAGTGAGAGTTATGAAAAGGCAAGTTGAACTAGGGTAATCAAGTAGATTAAAAGTACCCCCAAAATGTCCTTCAGACATGCTAAAAATTGGGGGGGGGGGGGGGG
>VWZF01004338.1:111103-454108 GCA_013396755.1 Sclerurus mexicanus
ATTGGATTATGTAATGAGATATAGGATAGAAATTAAGGATAGTGCAGCCATGAATGAAAAAAACCCGGACTTAAACACCTTATCTCAGTTTTCTAAAATGACACTGACACAGTCTACTGGAGCCAGTTCAGGGTGACTGTGAATTCTGAAGCCCTGCCAAAACAAGGATAATACTACCTTGCTTAGATAACAAAGAAAGGGCCATTAACTAAGAAAAGACAGAAAATAACCAGGTATCTGTTAGCCAGAGTTCACTTCTCAAAAATTTGCAAAGCTGGAGAACCACGTATGAGGGAAAATCTAAAAAGGAGGTACATACAATATGTATTTACTAGGGGCAGTCTCATACTAATGTGACACCTTTTTTGACATAGCAGATGATCTTCTAGGAAAGGGAAGCATGGTACAATTTAGCATCAGTGTCTGAAGCCAAGGCTGACGACTTTTAAAAATAATTTGTTTCTTAAATGTGATAGTTATTTATTCTCTTCTGGATGATTTGAATTATATTTTGTTGGTAGAAAAACACTAGGAATAGACAATTTTTTCAACAGCAGAATTCTTGTAGGGTGTCCAGTCTTCCAGTTGTTGCTGCTGCTTCCTTACATATTTTGCTTTCTAGCTACTCTATGATTCATATTCCATAATGCAATTTTGGCCACTTTTCTTCCCTCTGAATTGATGTTTCTTTCCATTGCTGTTAGCTAACATCTTATTCAAATTCAAAACATTATTATATTTCTCCCTCTCTTGCTGGCTCATTCTTTTTTTTAAAGATCAAACCTTATTAAAATCCTGGCTCCAATTGCTCCTATTTTTCACCATGCATACAGTATGTCTTAGAGTTTTAGAATGGGAAAAAAAAAAATACTTCCCCCTCTCCCACTATTTAATTTATCAGGGAAATTTAGTTTCCAAACTTCCTGCCCTTCCCTCTCCAGTATCTTGCTTTTTACACCTCATTAGTATGATGCAAACACACACACAAATACTCTGTTTCTAGACCAAGACAGACATTTGTAGCTACTCTCCTCCACCTCACAACTGTGCTCTCTGTTATTTTAGTACTGTAGAATTCTCTTGATATTTTGGTCCCTTACAAACTGACTCATTCTTTGACAATTACAATGTATGTTCAAATTGTTCCATAGCCAGATTTTAAAAGTTATTTTAATCAACTATACAGTGCAAGTGGCTGGAAATAGGAGCCAGAATTATAAATAAGTTGACAAAGTAAGTTTTTGGTCAAAAAGAATGGCTTTTATAAGCCTTGGTCCTCACAAAAATATAGGTTCCTCTTAAGATCACTGTAAGAAAATATCTACAGTCTGAAGACTTTAAAATACTGACCTTACTACTATGGGCAGATTCTTGATTATTTGTTTTTAAGAACTGGAGCTGTTGTACTTTATAATAAGGTTAAGAAATTTATAACCCAGCCTCAATTAGCCATCAAAAGGGACTCTTTAGAATGAAGGAGATATAAGGTATATTCCCCATTAGCTTCACATGTCAAGGTTAAGTAGTTTGGATGGATGATAAAGAGAATATACAGAAATTTATCAATGCAGCTATTATTTATGATCTGTGGCACAGTGCACTCAGCAGCAAGCACATATGTGGAGCCAGGCATCACAAGCACAGTTGTACAAATCAGTCCAGTTCAATTTAGCTCAGCTGGGAGATGCCACACCATGCCACCTCTGAGCTCACTGCCTTCTCTGAAGTTTGGAGGGATGAACAGTGTGGTACTGCCCAGCAAGTCCTCAGTTTCTTCTCCCTGTGCTTGTTTGTGACCTCAGAAGGAATGGCAGGAGGCCATTTGCTTTTTCACAGAGCGTGTCCTTGGCCATGGATTAGCTTTTATTATTTCTGTTGTGATATCCATCCTATCTATTCTCTTGTTATTTTTAGCCATTTGAATTTCAAATAAGCCTTCCTTAAACAATGACTATAGGTAATAGAAAAAAGGTAAGTACAAAGTGAACCAACATGATTGCAACAACTGAATTTAAATCTATCTGTGCAGGTACTTCTTAAAAGTCTTGGCTAACATGATGATATCTGTCATGTCTCCTCAGCCAAATCCCAATTCCTTCAGGTCTGAGGTAAAAACTGGGGGAATACCTGAATCATGCAATGCCACCCAAAATCATCAGCTCTGAAACAGAGGGCAGCAAGCTCCTCTTTTTGTAATGCAGCAGCTGCCACTGACAACCCTTGAGGTCAGCTTCCTTCCTCCCTTGCCAAGCCATGAAGGTGACGCCCCCTGGGAGACTATCCCAAGGGACAGAGGTGATCTCTCAAATGGACAGAAATGTCACTGACAAAAACATGCTCCCCTGCTTCTGAGACCTTAATGCGAAAGGGGAGGTGTGACCCATCCAGCCTGGAGTGAAAGCCCAGACAGGAGAGAAATGAAAGGTGACTGAAAGAGGGCAGAGCTGCATGGTTGTTTTTCCTGATTACAAGCTGGACCTTGTTTTGCTGGAACATTTCCTGTTTAAATCTACTCAACAGAGCAGAGCTGGTCAGCACAAAACTTTTAACAGGGATCAGTCTCTTCTGGAGCAGTGCAGTGTGCAGGGGAAGCCAATGAAGAGAGCAACCTGTTGTCTCTGCATCATGACTTGCAGGTTTGGTTTTCTGCACGTTACCAGATACACTAAGGAAAAACCTCTGCAAAAAGTGAATGTCAGGAGTTTTGAATGTCAGGCACTCATATGCTCACTACAAAGCACTGTCATACCTCAATACTAAGCTCTTCCATCTATCTCGCTCAAGTTATTATCAGATCACACCCCTTTAGCAGGGCTTATGCATGACCCTGAAGTCCAGACTGTGTGCCCCTAGCAGTCACTGTTCCTCCAGCTTTTTAAAATATCATGTGGATAGCTTTTACCAGTGGTTTCCCTCTGGAGTTGCAAATGGAATAACATGTTCCCAAATGGACTCCTAGGAGAGCCAACAGCAGTTACTCCATGTGCCTTCTCCTTAAAAACGGTTGTTCTCAATTATTCATATTCTCTCAGGTTTAAACAAGTGCACATGCATACAAATATACAGACAGAGGATGCCTGAGCCCATAAATCTGACTCACCAAATGTTAATACAGGGAATAACAAGTTCTTAACAGGAATATGTATCTGTGCTTTTCCTTCCCAAATGTGTTGTTCAGAAAACAGATTCAAGTTCAGTTTCATTAAAATATCCAATCAACCACAATTAAAAAGCAAGAATTTAACTGCTGCTAATAGTTACATTACTGAAACTGAATACTAGTAAAAAACTGATGCATAACCTATCCTCTTTCAGAACTCTGCAGATGTGAGAGACTGAAATGTTAATGGTTAATGACTCAACTGGCCATTTGTAAAAGCAGTGGGTGCTTTGCTGATGATGTACGAGGTTCAGAGAGGGTGTGCACACACCACCAGAGGCTGCAAGCTGGGTTTTGAGCCAGATATGGGAGAAGACCAACAAGAAGCAGGTCCTGTGGAGGTGGGATAGTGTTTTTCATCATGTCAATGTCCTTTCTTATACAACTGTCTCAGATGTAAAACTCCACGCTCTCCCCCAAGCGAGGTATTGGGACATTCACACATGGTCCTGAAGGTGCTCATCCCTTCTGATGGGGCATAACTGGCTCAACTACAGCTGTCATGTCTAAAAAGGTGTCATAAACCATCAAAGACCCCTGAAGCACCCACAGACTAATTTCTGGGTTCTTCCACTGGAGGACTACACAAGGCCCACAGTGTTGCAACAGACAGTGTAAAACTCCTCCTACCTCTCCAGAGGAGGTACCTGGATATACCCACATAAACCTAAGTGTGTATTAACCCATCGCACTTTGTGTTTCATGGGTTTACCCCACTCCTGAAAGATCAAGACAGTAACCATCGCTTTGACCAACAGACATGGAAATTGCAACAATCAAGTCTCATCACTGGATGCACAGGTGGTATCATTCTATTCTTATCCTTTCTTTCCCTTTCTTTTCCTTATCCATTTTCTTAAGTGTTATTTCTATGCTTTTATATTGCTATATTACTATAGATAATAACAAAAATGGCTACATACCTGCTTTCCATTGCAACCAAATTGTTCTAAAATAAATCCTACATATATATGTATGTATATATAAACACCAGCCATTTAGTGCCATTTCACTCTAATCTGTTATTAACAAGAACATCAGTTACTCTTGCCTTCAGGTGCAGGTTGTAGCAGCAGAGAACAACTAAGAGACTGCCCTTCACAAGAGCAAATACCAGGTAGGGGAAGGGACTTGTCTTCGCTTCTGCTAAGCTGCCATTTAGCACTGAAAACCCATATTTGCAACTTCACACAAAGTGCTCAGTGATCAGTGCTTGCCCACTGCTATCCAGATTTTGTCAGGCCCTCACTTATGGTGACAATTACCTGGCTCTACCTACTTGCATCACTGATGTCAGTGGGAAGCACTGATGGCAGACCTGGAGTGTGTGCCTTCTGTTATCAATACTAACATTATGATCCTTACACTGCTGATAAAGTTATTTCAATTATTCTGGGGTATGTTTTCTCTACTTTGTATTTTGCATGCAAGACTTTACACTGACAATCTAGGCAAAGTGTGTCTTTTTATATTTAAAAGAAAAAGCAATTCCCTTGAAGATCTTACAGTGTTTGTATATGTCAGGGGAGATTTACACACAAATTATAGTTTAGTACATTCTCACTAGAACTGTACTCTTAAAAAATTCAGAAACACTGGGAATATAAATCCAGAAATTTAAAGTAATATGTGGCATGTTGCTAGACTTAGAAACAATCCAATAATTGTCATATTTTGGAGGTAAGATACTTTCAGTCTAGCAACATCTTAAAGCTCATAGCTCACGTTACTAAGTTCATATTTCATGGAAGTTACAAATACACAGATTTCAGTTTTGCTACAAATCTGATGAATTGCAAAAGAAGATATCACATCCAGAACATAAACACAAGCAGAGAAAATGTGTTTCAAAGTGTTACTTTTCCTATAGAATTCCAAGCATCAGCTGTAATGCAAAATTACGGTGCAATAGGCACTGTGCTTAATATGAGACACCTGCTTCAAATGTAAAACTTTGGGATATTCACTCTTTCAAAAAACCTGAACACATTCCACTTGCCTTCTGAAACTATGTATAAGCCTATGACTTAGTTGGTATTCAATACACTTCCACTAAATTAAGTAAAAACTACACAGGAAGCTACATACAATGGCAGTAATGCATTGTTAGACATTCACTAGAGCATGATATGACATAAGGCCATGTAGGTGGACAACCCTAGTAATTACATTACTCTTCTCTGGCAGTACAAATCATTCAGGAAAGTATCTTGATGTAGGACATCCTCTGATGTTGGCCAGTTTTATGACATTTATCCTCTCCCCTCTACAGTCAGCTCTAAATATATTCCACAAGAAAAATAAAGATGAAGGAAAACCAAATTGGATACTGCTATCTAACTAGAGGCCACAGTAATAAAACAGTGTTTTGAATACACAGCTTGATGAAATGGGGGATCCAGGGATTTGAATTTATAGCTACATATGTAGACTGACTTGCAGATAACGTAAACATACATGTAATTACTCCGAGGGCCTGGGGGATGCAAGGTGAGAAAGAAGGGGAAAAATGCAGAATGACAGGACAAGTATCTAAATTTTAGCTGGCTTTTGACAACTGATAGTAAAATACTGATTATTAATAGTCTTTGACATGGGAATGAGTTCTCTGCTGGAACCTGTATTTAAGTTGTAGGAATATAAATATATATTTAAAGTGAGAGAAAATTGTAGGAGGTATAATACCTTTTTTTTTACCAAGTAGTATAACTTACTGCAACTGTGGATATGCTAAGCACTTTAATGATCCATACTTTTTGCTCAAAAATTGAATGCAGAAATGCAGAACATAACTTCTTCACAGCAATTCACGCCTGTGTATAATTCTTCCCTGAAAGACCTGCCTTCTTTCACCAAAGGCTAGTGTTAGATGCAAGCTGGCACTGTTTTACTGAAAACAGAGCTGTAGTGCTGATTTACACCAGCTAAATACAGATATTCAAACAGCATCAATTAAATATCACAACTTTTGCAACCAGGAAAAGTACATTTCTGCTGAGGAGGCAAGCTTATGTTAATGCTGCCCTAGGCAGAGCAGAAAGGTTCTTGATTTTGAAAGTCTGAAATATTTAAAAACAAAGCAAACTGCAGCACCACAGATTTTGCTGACAACATTTCTAAAAGGGGAACTGAGTTTCTCTGTAAGATTGTTGCAAGTACTCAAGTATCTATGTCACTCATTAATTTAAAGGGGTTTTCTTGAACAGAGCCTGTAAATGTGACAGCCCACAACACAAACTCCACAATGAACTGAGATATATTTCTCTTACAAAAAGAAGATCCGAAGAAGCACCAGCGTATGAGAGAGAATGGAAGTTTAATATTGCTGGAAAGACCGTTTGAATTAACTTCTTATTACAGGAAGAGATTGAATCTTTCCATTATAAAAAAGTGCAGATTACTACATTTTGATGAGCCTAGTTTATTATGGGATTCTTGCATTGTAGGAGGGAGTAACACTGTTATCTGCTTTCTTCAGGATTTTGATAGGGGGAACAGACAGGTTTTTCAGAGCCTCTTCATCAAAAATGCAATGACAATGACTTTCCCTGTAGCCCTCACATCCACCACCTCCTTTTTTCTATTATGCATCCAACATACAATGCTACAACTCAGCTAAGAATGATACTTCTGTATCAGAAGCCCTACATTAAAATTAATTTGGCTTATGGTTTTAAAACTTACTTTCTAAAAATGCCCTTTGTTACTCAATAAGCCTTTTTGCAATTCAAGTCTATGTCTTCCTGAAGCCATATTCTTCAATTCTAAATATAAAAACACACTCTGCATTTCATCCTACTGGCCACACACTTGAAGGTGGCGCTGGATTTTCTTCTACCTTGGATATCAGGAATTACCTAAGTGAGTCTTAACTGTCTGGCTGTTGCATGGTTTTAGAGGTGAGGAGTCCTGTCCATTTACCTTTCTAAGTAGTTAATGGTAACATTAAAATTCAAGCTAGTAATCCCTGTAGCTAGTGATGCTGTTCTTAAATTCTGTCTTTACCATCTCTCCTTTTAGATGATTTCTCACACGTTTATGCATTCACAGACACAGTCATACACAAGTGAACCACAGCATGTCTGATTATACTTGTACATGGCACAGGGTCAGGTTTAAGGCACTGACACTGAGGGCCCAGTAGCAAGAGCTCTGCCTTGAGAGTGGAAAGAGGTGGAAGGGCATGTTTTCTGAATGAATATCTATGGCTACAACAAGCCATTCATCTTTCGTGGGATTTGGGGTCTCAAGTGCCGCAGGATTTTTTGTTACCCCACTGCTAAAGTAGCAGTCAGTTCTAACACTGACTCAGGGTCTCTTAAGCAACAGGAGTTATTGCTGCCCCAAGGCTGCAGAGGTCATAGCCCGACCGCCAGTGTTATGCTGAGTGTTGGAAAGAAGTCACCCTCCTTTCTCCCACACCATCCCTTCAGGGCTCAGCACACCTGGCTGGAGAGTGCGTGGGGTTGACAACCTGGGTCTATAGGTGAGACTGTTGAGTTGATTATTTGTTGATAAGTCTGGTATCACTTTCCCACATGTCAAATATGTGCCTATGCTATGCTCTTTGCTTAGAAACACTGGCTTCGAAAACAAAATAGAACAGCACCTGGTGTTCTGTTACAGAACAGGGAAATCAGAATTTAACTGAAATACTAAGGCACAATTTCTATCACATCTCCAGCTCACAATCAGTTAAATGGCACTACATTTGATTTACAAAGATCTAATTTTTATTGCCTCTCTTATACTCTCAGACTATTTTAATGGGGACAGAATACTGACAAGAAAAACCACATCTACTCATTTCACCAAATTCAGAGGTTCTGTTGAAACATCTATCCTTTCACTGTGCGATTTTCTTCTGTGAGTGAAATGTCAACTATGCTCTTTCTACCATTGAAAAATATAAAAAAACCCAAACTGCCCACCAAGTCAACTGCACTTTTGGCTGAGATGTGAATAAAGGATCAGGCTCATTATTTGAAAAATTCCTGTTTCAATGATATGTAGTCACATACCTGTTATGCAACAGATAGTGATGTATATACAGTGCTCAGTTACAGAACCCAAGCCATATAACATATAGAATGGCTTTCATTTGGAAATACAATCCAGATATAGATATCTGATTAAGTAGATTTCACATTAATTCATTATGATGATGTGTCAGTATATGTTATCCTCCCACTTGGTTGGAATGGCTATTATCAGTATAACCAGCATATTATTGCTGTAAATCATAGAATTTAGCACCTGGTTTGACTCTCCTCTTCCACCTTTCTTTCAAGATAAGAAATCATAAGATGTACGTGATGATGACTCTGAAAGTCCAAAAATACATGTCAGAATGTTAAGATTAACAATATCATAAAAAATGCATGCAATAAATTAACTCTAAACCTTCAGGAAAAAAAATGGGGTTTGTGGATGCAGGTGAAGAAAGTGCAAAGTTTTTAATACCTTGTACTGAAAAATATAAAACACAGAAAAGCATTAGTACCATGAAGAATTGCCTTAATTGCTTTGACCCCAAGGGTAACACACTAGAGCTATATATTCAGTACAAACAATGGTGCCCTCAAGCAGAAAGCAGCCTTTTCACTCTGTTGCTTTGATTTTGACCAATGACTTTAGTGTAATCAACTATGGCAATGCTTAATATTGCATTGTTACATCTAGATAATACAAACCATCTTTACAAACAGAGGAAGATTTGCAACTAATAACTCATTCCTTATACCAGATGCAGGGAAGAACAATTTATTTTCTACTGCACTCCATAGTTAGAAAAACATACTGTAAGAATGAAATATCTGTCTAGTTTATAACAAATTTTAAAAAAAAGTGCTCAACAAATATCAAGAGAAGTTCTAATCTTGCTTTAAAAAGTACGCAACACTTAGCTCTTACTGCCTATGCAAGGTGAAAATGCGACAGGCATTCATAATAATAATCTAATAATCTAATAATAAATAATCTAAACTTGGTGCACTGGATGCATGCTTGACCATTGTGCTGGTTAATTTATTTTATACTTGCATACATGTCATGAGTCAGAGCATAGAAAATGGTCATTTCATTAATTCTTTCAATTTCCTCTGCCATATCAGCCTGTTCCAGTTTTCTTTTTTTTCCATTGAATTTTGTGACTGTTTTAAAGACAGGCTCATTTCTGGCTCTCAGAGGTCATCTTAAATGCCTCATGTATCTTGTTTGGCCTTTCAACTTGGATATGTCTTTTGCATATCATTTCAGCCTACACTTACTAAGGAACAGAAGTCTCAGATCGGAGTGTTTCTGTATGTTTGCAGCTAGGTGGCTTCTGATGTTATTTTATTATAAAGAATAGCAAGCCTCTGAGAATTCTGAGTCATTGGGATCAAACAAGACTGTCACGAACCTTTGTAATGTGAACACAGACATGCCGTCCAGCTCTCAAAATTCCTTAGGCTTTTCATTATGTTATTATAAATGAATAATAACAAAAATGATAGTGTGACTTCACCATAAAAATTACAAGTTTGAAACTGTTTTCATGTTTTTATATAAACAGGCTGTGATTACACGAGCAAACTGGGCTGTGATGAAGTGCTCAGTGTCCCAGAATGAATGAAGTTTTGTCCTGTGTGAGTGACTGCAGTAAATGCACACACAAGACTGCTCTCCATGGGTAGGATATAAATTAACCTTGAACCCACACTCGGCCCTGCTTTTCTTTCTTGTCTGTAAAATGGATGAGCAGGCGAGGGGAAGAAAATATCACCCCAAATAAAATGAATCAACTTCTTAATCATCTTTGCAGAGAGTAGGATATTCCTCTTCTCTAGGACGCTTACTTTGGACTGAGGAGTTCCCACTCTCTTTTGATTGACAGATTGGTTACCTGATATGCACGTTATTGAAAGAGAAGACCACCCCTAGTTTTGGCTGTGAGTGGGGATGACTTGACAGTCAGCAGTGTCAATGTATATTCTCTCATATTTGTGGAGGCATCGAGTCCACAGGATCATTCTGCAGTTGGCATAATGTGGATCCATCTTCTGTTTTGTACATCATATGGGCAAATTTGGTTACATAGTATATCAGTTTGGCAATTACTGGCACCTAGGAGCATGGCATTTCTAATTCAGAAATAATTTTGACTTGTATAAAATCAACTCAAGCAGGCTGTCAAAATGCTGTGAAAATATATAAGTGGTTCTGATGGCATCCAAAACATTTTGCAACTACATGCAGAATATGTGGTGCATCAGATGTCATCACAGTATCTTAGAGTTTTCAGAAAGGTTCTCATTTTATCTGAAGGTCTTGATACATCTTACAGTGGTGGTTGTTCCCATTTACAGACAAGGAAACAGAATCACAGGGAAATGAATAAATTCTCTGAAGTCACTCATGGTGGACCAGGAGAAGACTTGAAAAAGGTGGTCTTATCTCCCTGACATATTGATTTAAGCAAAATACAGTTGAAATTATTTGGATGAAAGAAATTCTTCCAGAAAGCTGAAGAAGAAAGGCTAATATGAACTAATTAAATCCTTTTCTCCATTGTTCAATGGCCTATTCCCACCTCTATGGGAAAGGACAGGGCTGCTCTGATCTGCTGAGTTCTTAGCCGCACGTATTTGCTTTTTGGCGAGGATCTTCTGTGATGCAGGAAAGCAAAGCTCACTACAGTTGGCAAGAGACCAAAGCCAGGACATGCTGTTCAGCCTTCTAGATTAAAAAATGGTATCAAAGTGAAATGAGTCACTAGACTGTACAAATTTAAGTGGCACTCACAGAATGGGAAAGCAATACCCTGAGTATTCATCATAGTTGTGTCAAATCTAATGTGCAACAAAATTATGATGAATTCTGGATGACAGATGACAAATCTTTGTGAGTGAATGTTTCCCTGGGGGCAGCAATGAACAGAGTGAAAAGGCCACAGAAAAGAAAATACATAAATGCATGTTTCTGAATGCTAGGAGTTAAGACTCTTGCCAGTCAAATATATCCAGCCAGAGACCCCTTGATATGGGTTATGCTGACCTGAACATAAGCAGGCTATTTCTGTCTACAAAGGCAGAGAGAGGGGAGGCAAAGAAAGCAGGTAGAGACTTAACTATGTCTCACTACACACAAAAAAAGTGTCACTAGGGGCTCAGCTGATGCTCACACGAGTAGATACCAAAGTGCCACTTTGGCATAATGCCACTAGTGTTGCTTTAAGATACTTCACGTGGATTCTGGCTGCCACTTCAGAAGACACAGGTCTCTTATACGTCCTATTTCTTTATCTGTCAGCTCCATATGATTGTTATCGATACACTAGGGAAATCTCAAAAATTGTTAGATGCCTTATGTGGAGCAGGGAATTCAGCCCTAAAAATGTCAAATATGGAGTAGGTCAGCAGCAAAGCTACTACTCGAACGAACAGTAAGGAGGGGAGGAATGGCTCTCTGATCCCTAAGCGATGGCTACTACATTAGCTTCATACAGACACAATTCAACACGACCAGCCTTTAAAATCCCAAACTGCAAGTAGCTACAGCAGCTTGTGAGAGGTGCTAAATCCATGAAACCATAAAAAAAAAAAAAATTACAGTTATTATAGAATATCTTTTATCCTAAATGGAAAGAAAAGCTGAGGTAATCTTATTCCCACTGTGTGATAAACACTAACAACTGCTGACTTTTTAATGGTGAGTACTTTAGGTCTGAGACTTAGATAGATGGAATAGATTTCCTGTATATATTTGAATATATTTGTTCTCACTGAATGAATATACACATGCTCTTTTTCTCTATGAATATATTTTTAATGTCTTTCTACACTTATTACTGTACATGATGAAACATTCAGTTTGACCTTTTAAGCTAATCTTTACTCGTCAAAAAAAATTATTTTAGACAGGGAAAATATCTAAATCTCAGCTGTCTTTTGCCTTCACTGTAGTGCCCTGATGCTGTCAAATATAATTTAGAAAGTCATAACACATCATTCCAACAGGAAGGCTTCTGTTATCCTGCATGGATACATCTGTGGCCAACACTTTCCACTTATGTATTCTAAATCGATCATTGTATCTTGTAACTGAAATCAGCTTACCCTAAATTTAAGAGAGGAAAAAGTAAAATATTTTTTAAAAGGAACACTTTTCAAGGGTTTGCATTATTGAAAATTAGAAGATTCATATGGTGTTTAAGAAGAGGGAAAGGATTACTAATACCTATGAGGCTGTAAGATTAAGGACACGTTAACCACTTAATCTTGGACCAGTACAATCCAGGCTTTTCCATGCTTCCCTCATCAGGATTTTCTCTCTCAGCACAAGAAGCCGCTCCCGTATTCTCCCTGCAGCAGAGAAACCTTGATGGTGGTAATACAGGTGCAAGCTGGACTCTGCACACTTTACTTGCGAGCAGTCAGCCCAGTGTTCTCCAGGAAAGGAGAAAACCCTCATGGCTCAGATAGCTCTGCTTCAGGACATATGGGACAACCCACATTTATCACAGCTTTTGCTTCCATTCCTCTGCAAACTCAGGCAGATTATCTCAGTGCTAGTCACAGTTCAGAGCTTTTTATTCCACCCATGGATATGAACTACTTACTCTTAAAAAAAAAAAAATAAAAAAATCCACTAATATCTCATGGCCATAGGTGTTGTGGCCCTTTGCCAGGACTCCAGTCTCCCTGCTTTAACCCTGCTCTGAAAAAATGGGAATTAGAAGGTAGGGGAGCAGCATACTTGGTCCTCTGCTGCGAAGCACCCAAAATCTTCACCCACATTTGCAGTCCAGGTGCACTAAACACTGTGTGTGGTTTGCAGGAGTCAGTCAGCTCTCTGAAATGGGTTGTGAAAAAAAGAATACTGGAATTCTTCACCTTTGTTTATTTCTTTAGCTCAATAGAGCTACATCCAAAAGAGAGACCATGGATACAAATGTCCCAATAGTACATTTACTTTAAGGATTTCTCTCTCACCTGCAAGGTTGTGAAAAAAGGGTAAATTTCAGATAACTGTACTCTGACACTAGTGTTTTTGAATCTCAGACACAACTGGGAGAATATCTAGGGTGTTCTCTCTCTCAAAGCATCTATTTCTAGAAAATATGGAAAGGAAAAAGCCTGAAGATGAAAAATTAGGCAGCCTGAATAGTGACATTTTGATGCTTTTTCATAACATCTTAATTTTGTTGTTCATGAGCACCACAAAAAAAGAAAAAAAAATAATGTGACTACATATACCAGATTCCTGTGTTTAATATCCCCTACTTTGCCCACTCCTCAAAGAACTATTTTAATCTCTGAGACTTCAATTAATTCTCTGAATAATATTTCAAATCAGATTAACTCATGACCACTAGCATCAAGGAAAAAATTCATTTTTAGGTCTGGTTAATTTTAGCTGCATGTATCAGGGGATTTAATCGGCTACATGTCTAATAATTAAAACCTCCATTTTGTAAATTCATATGCATGCACTTAGTCTTAAGCATGTAAATAGTACCATTGAAATCTATAGAACAAGCCACGTGTACACCTGCACCTACAGAGAGTGAAACTCAAGCTCATCTCCAGTGAAATCTGTTAGGGCCAGGAAACAGTTATTAATATCTAAAATATTATCCTAATGAATAAATGTATGAGTTTTCTGTTCCCTGTAGTGTAATTTTAAGTAGCTCACTCTTTTCTTATTGCCATACAGTTCTGAAACTGTAATTTTGGTATCTTTAAGAAAACCATCACACACTACATTGTTTGTTATATCTATAATCATCCACAAAACACATCTGTCAGATGTTTGTAATGGACTTTGAATGCTGAATTTCTTTACTGGCAAAATACTCCCATTGAATGATATTTCTTTTCATGCCTTCAAACAATACATAGCCCTATAAATTAACCAAAGACAACTGGTCAAGCAGTATAGTACCTTTGAAACCTCAGAGGGCTAAGAGTTCATGTAACATAATGGGGAAAAGAGGAAAGCCACACTACTTCTACCTTTTTTTTTGTTTATAATTACATAGAAACTGAAGGTTAGGCAGGGTATCCTTCATAAAGTGGAAAACATTCTTTGTCACCACAGAGTTTTAATAGGCAACTCATCTCTATTAATAAGGGCACATCTGTTCCAAAGGCTTGCATTATGCAGGTGTCTGTTCCTCTTGTGTTTTTTGATTATACAGTAGGTAATTAGTTAGACATGATTATTTGCAACCCCCATTTGGATCACTTATCACATTATCAAAGGCTTTAGTTTCTAATTATGAAATATGAAACAAAAACCTTAACTTTGGATGACTATCACTCAAATATATACCTGTTAGAAGGATTCTCAGAGACTGTTTCTTTACTTAAAAAAAATTAGCACCAAGGTTAATGACAAAAGAGGAACTATTTTCCTTTATAACTCTGTCAGAGGAAAACACAGCCTTTCCTATTCTTCATAATAACTACAAGGGCCTTAAATAATATCTTATTACTTAATTTAGGTTTAAAATACAGCTTTTTCAAAATCTATTTGATGAATGTGGCAGACCCAGATCTTAAAGACCACAATTTCTTCTCATGAAGTACATATTTAAGTACTTTCTCTGACATTCTATTTTGCTATTCCAAAATTTTCTCTCTCCATCTAAACTAAAATCACATTCAGTCTCTGACAGTCATCTTTGGCAGTGGTGCAGCTGTTAGTTTAGGCTCAGTACGGCTAAAACAGAAATACTGTTCTGCCTCTCAAGATTTACATTTATACCCTCTGTCAGAGTGAACAGTGCAATGCCTATTACTGTCACACATGTATGGATGCTATTTTTTGTCTGGACCTTTTTCTAAATTTGCACATTCTCTCTGAGTAATATTGCTAAGGTTGTGCCTTCCTTACCACTCAAGCAGAGAAAATTACTTCCTGAAAACTTTTGGGTTTGTGTCTTGGCTACTGCACTACTGCTCTCTTCAAAAGAAATGCAGTCCTCCCTGTCCAATGTCTATCTTGAGTGATACTTTAATCTAAATAATCCCACTATCTCTCATTCTTCATACTCTGCTAATTGCCAAAACCTTCACTTGTCTATTAACTCAGGCTAGTTTCAGCGGCTCACTTATTCAAACTGCTGTCCTTGTGCATGCTTGGTGATACCTCTACAATTTGAGAACCCCCTTATGAAGCCATTTACTTACTGAAATATCTAAATAATACTCTTAAACTTGACAAATTCATGGTAGTAATCAAGAAGTATGACTCAGTATCCAAGCAAGTTAGAATATTCATCATGGGGAGAGGCAACCTGTTAGTCTGGTCTCTGCTGAGGCCAAGTCCATTTCACACCTCTTCTTGTATAACAGAAAATGCATAAACTGTTGAGGTAGAATCCATTATAACCATTCCACCCACTGGCCCTACTGAAAATTGCAATGAGTGGGGATGTTGGGATTTGCTCAGGGACTTGTTGCTGTGGAGTAGGTTTGCTCTGGGCACACCTAGCAGATAAATTCAAGCTTCTCAAGTGTCTGCTTTTTGCTGCTGTTTCACTTCACCCCTGACATGCAGCAAAGGGGCGTCTAAGAGCTTAGGATGTTTCTACATATGTGTGGACACCTCCATTTAGGCTTCTAAAGGTTCTGACAGTTGCTAGTGGAGTGACATCCACATAACTTTTCATTTTTTATTTAGAACTAAGTATTTTTAGATTATTTTTGATACTCAATTTTCAGAAGAGGGATATACACTTAAAAAAAAAAATACTACCATGTTGTATTATCACAATTTGGGGCCAGAACAGGGTCCTCAATGCTTAAAATATAAAACTATGTAAGATATGTTAAACAGTGTCATTCTTTCAGACTGCAGCTCTTTCTTTTCTAACACATCCGGCATTATCTGCTCAATTGCATGGCTTCTCATTGTGCAACCCCATCGTAACACTCATAAATTCTTGCTACCAATTTCAGTTCCACAAGTGCCTAAATGAGCACCCTACTATGTTCCCGTCTGCTACTCAAATCTGGGAGGCCTCTATGGATATATTTCTCACAAATACCTGTATTACAGCAGGACATTATTTAGAATACTTATGAATCTGAGCACTTTCCATGATTTTTTTTTTTTTTATTCAGGCCACGTGGTCAAAACTACCAATGTCTTACAACCTTTTAGGGACAATCAGATTCAAAGCTAAAATAAATTTTTTTCCTAATACGCTTCATGGATTCAAGAAGATAAATCTTATTTCTATGATTCATTTTGAAGTACAAGCAAAATGGATGAAAAATAAGATGTGCTGTAAAAGGAACTAGAAACGTTATCCTGTCTGCAAGGCAGACTCGAAAAGATTGAACCATTTGACTAACAGTGCTAATGCAGAATATGATGGGCATAGAGTCTGGAATAATTAGGCAAAAACAGACAGAAAAACGACAAGAAGAAATGGATAAAACAGAGAAGTTGACTGTCAGGCAAAGGTGTATGAAACTTCTTTCTTACAACCCCCAATTCTTTACTATTCTCTGCAAAGTCCCAGGTTTCTTTATCAAGCCTACTGCAATAATTTATTATTGTTATACTGACAGATTAAATTCCACCACATGCCATTCATGCCTATAAGTTCAATTAAAATGACAAGACTGACATGCATGGGTAACTTTTGTGCAAAAGGGAAAAGAGAGGCAGCTCTTCAATGAAATTAAATTCCAATACCACTTATGACAAGGTATTTCTGAAAGCACAGAAGAAAAATTGTGGCCCTGAGTTTTCATCCCTGGAGACAGTTAACCAATAAAAACTATATCTGGGTTTGATTAACTCTGCATGTTTTTCTTGACCTCATTAACAGAGTCAGCTGATGGATTTCTAGATCAATTTGCATGCAAATGTAAAAGCAAAGGAGCTGTGCTGTAAGCACAAGATATCCACCTTTCTAGACTCTTCTTTACCTCATTCCATCTTTCTGTAGGCAAAACTGAGCAATGAATGGGCAGAGGAAGAAACGTGCCCTCTTATAACTGTCATTTTCTGAAGATCCCAGAATAGAATATTTCACATTCTAGTATCATGGCAGCTTTTTAAACCAGACTTGTCCAAGGCTTTCAAGAAATAGTCTTCCCTTGTCAGTGTATAGGCGATTCTTCTTTTCACAATCTTGAGGTATATACAAAGCGAAAACTAAAATAATACAGTTAGTGGAATGAGTAAGCAAGCTATTTTGGTCATATTTTTCAATTATGTAAACAAAAAATCATTTATGGGATCGACTAATAAGTGCTTCTTTACATTGTATAGGCTTGGTAGCAGTAAAAGTACAAGCTCAAACCCCCACCTCACTAATTCACTCTCCAGTTTGAACCAAATATCTGAAGAAGCCGATGTTTGCATAATGAATAAATAAAGATTTAAAAATTCAGGACCCATCCTGTTACGTTTTCTAAGAACAACAGAAAAATGTCCCTTTTCCTGGAATATATTCTTTTCAATGTTACTTTCTAATAGCACGTAAATAAATAAAATGAAGGTACACAGACACCAGCAAGATCATTGTCATGGTTTAACTCCAGGCAGCAGCTAAGCCTCTCAGTCCCCTTTGTTGGAATGGTGGACAGAATCAGAAGAGTAAAACTGAGAAAACTTATGGCTTGAGATAGACAGGTAAAGCAAAAGCTGCATGTGCAAGCAAAGCAAAACAAGGAACTAATTCCTCACTTCCCATAGGCAGGCAGGTGTTCAGCCATCCCCAGGGAAGCAGGGCTCCATCACACATAACTGTGTCCTGGGAATACAAACACTGTCACTCCAAATGCCTTCCCCCAGCTTTATATGCTGACCATGACACTTTGGTATGGCATATCCCTTGGGTCAGGTGGAGTTAGCTGTCCTGGCTTTGTCCCCTCCCAACTCCTGTGCACTCCCAGCCTCCTCGCTCTTGGAGAGGTACAGGCAGAGGAGCAGAAAAGGCTTTGCTCAGCAATAACAAAATCATCTCTATTATCAACACTGTTTCCAGCACAAATCCAAAACATAGCCCATGTTAGCTACTATGAAGAAAATTAGCACTATCACAGCCAAACCAGCACAATCTTTCAGGCTTTGATTCTTGACCAAAGGTTCACATAATTCTGTGATTCATATGATCTTTATAAACACAGGACACTAGGACTCATTTAGAACTCAGTTTCACTACTGAGACCTTGTATTAATATAGAGATAATGGAAGCAGGCAATGTAAATAGACGAGGGCAGGTGAAACTGGAGGGGAAAAAAACAGGTCTCTAAAGTCATATTGATCTGTTTCTAGAAGGTAGACACTTAACTATTAGCTACATTAGCAAAGCTTTTAGCCACTGGATCAGTCACAAATATCCACTGACTTACAGTAATACAATATCTGCATAACACTGGCTAGGTGTTATTGATGTACATATATAGCTTCTAAATTCAAGCCAATTCAGAAGAAAAGAGGCAAGACAAAACCTTCCTGTCATTAGTTTGTTGATCAGCAGACTAGTGTATATATATATATATATATATATACACACACATGTACACACAAGGTTTTTCTAGGCAAAATAGAGATGCCAGGAAGGTACTGCTGAAAGAAAGCTGGGCATCACAAGGGCAAATGAAATTCACTGTTGAGAAAACAAAGGGTAGCAGAGAATAAGTGAGAGAATGTAGATAAACCAGTCACTTTAATATTAATAACAACATACATGGCAGTGTTCCTCTACCTTGAATACTATGTTCAATAACACTCTCTCTCTAAACAGGTGCAACATGCATGGAAAAGTAAGGGAAGGACATGGAGTGATCAGAGATATAGATTTTATGCATAGAAAGACTGAAAAACTCTTCTGAAACATTTTACAATGAGACCAAACTTCTGTTAATAATCCATCAAGAAGAAAGTACAAGAAAAACACCTTTCAGTGGTTTCATTTTGAACCCCTACCAATCTAAAAAGTGATAACTTAGATGCATTAACAAAAATATAAACAATCTTTCTGAAACTTCAGTAACACTTGGGGGGGCATTTTTGATTTGTTATTGTATTTTAAATATGCCTAATTATATACACATGTGCCTCTGAAGGGTGGAATGACCATCCACTGACTAGCACAACATGTTAGAAACAATAGCAAATGTTTGGATTAAAACTTTTCACTGGAAAAAGAGTCTGCAGAAATACTTTTGTCAGAAGTACCAAGGCCTAAAAAGTCATCTGCTAACTTAAAAGAGGATGAATATAAACATTCAAACAACACACCATCAAATGATGGCACTAGAAAGACCTTAATGGAATCAGATCATTAGCCCAGCATCTTCAACTCAACATCACAAGATAAAGAGGAGGTTTGTCATCCCCAGAGCTGAGCTTTGTCAGCATTGATCTGGATTTATGAGCCAGTAAGATAATCCTTTGTGATTATCTGTCCTGTTGTTCACCATTACCACATCTTCAAGGAGGCCATTTCATTGTATGCTCTTCCTGTCATGCTTAGCTGAAGTATAATTGACTTGAAGACCACCTGTAAGTACAGGTTATTCATATACAAATTAATGGATGCTGGTGATGTTGTTCATCCATTAAGCAGAGCATTAGCTTTCACGGCATTCATTTACCTATCAAAGATACTTTATTTATCACAGGTTTTTCTGTAAGCTTGTTTACTAAGAGATCATGCAGAATATTGCTGCTCTCAATGAATTTTATGCCTTACACATAAAATTTGAAAAATGAAAACTCGTATAATTTGCCTCTCAGTTGGTACACAACATTTATAAGCTAATGACTTTTCAAATTTCTGTTCATGAGAGGAACATAGTTCAAAAACTATGGATTTATTTCCCTTTCTGTTTAAAAAAAAAAACCAGTGAAAAAAGCTTTGATTAATTAATTAATTAATAACAGTAAGCGTTAAACTTAGAATAACTTTTATCACATTAAAATACTCTGCATTCATTGATCCAAAAAGAGGAAAAAGACTGTGAACAATTTTAAAACTTGATTGTCAGGAGAAGCAACTGATGAGTCCATTTTCCAGCCCTTCTCTAGGTGCTTATTTTGTATTCAGATTCATACCTAGAGCCAGCTTTCAAATTTGGGTAGAGATAGAAAGTTTTGAATTGGAGACCATCATACTCTGTCATTATTCTATGCAATACATTACTTGGTTGCTCATTATCATTATCTTCACAGGGGTATCACTCACTCAGAAAATCCTTCTTCATCAGATTTCACAGAAAAGATTCATAAAGCCGTCTCAGTGTTGAAAGTCCTGCTAGGGTTAAGGCATTGGGTCCAGCGCTTAGCAGTCTGGCGTTTACTAATGCTTATGCAGGATGTTTGCTACCTCAGGGACAAGTAACACTGTAATCTTACTGATGGCTATGTAACTTCAGAAATTTGTCATCTAGGCTGAAGTCCTTGGGCCAGATCCTTTAAGACAGGTAAGTGTGACAAAATGAACTAGATTCTCTTATTATGGAATTTCATTTGCACCTCTAAATTTGGTAAGTTTCAATGTACTGACCTGAAATTGTCTCTATTATTTGCAGGGCGCTTCCTTAGCTTTTACTGCACCAGCAGTTTGCAGAAATGGGAGCAAACGTTTTGTCCATTTAAAAAAAATATCCCTGTGCCTTTTTACACTGAGAAATCCTAGGCAGTAAACAACTTGTTGGAATGACTTTGAAGTATATGCTCATGAGCTTGATTGTGGCATTTCCTGATTGCAGATAGTTTGGCTTTCCAATTCAAAGACACTTTTGTTCCATCTTTTCACAAGTATACTTTTTTCCAACAAAGCATCATGACTTCTCCCTAAAACAAAGCAGCATGATTCTTACTTAGCCATACTGATCTTGACTTCTGGTTTCTCTAGCTGCCCAGGAAAAGACAGAAGATATGATACATTTTAATACTCTTGTATTCATGTGAAACATTTGAGAAGAAACTCATTCATATTCTGCATTTGAGAAACATCAACAAGCATTTCCACTTGTTTGACTGCTGTTATCTTCACACCTTCTTCTACAATACGCAAAGATATGAAGGGTTACACTGCAAAGCATTTAATGCTAATTTGAATATGAAGAAGTTTAGATACTCTCAATCACCAATTATTTTTAGTTGATTCACTCACCTTTTTCTAAACTAAACAAATTCTAAACTGAACAAATCCTCTAAATTAAACAAATTCTAAACTAAACAAATTTTATTTCTCTGTAAATTGTCTTTTGTTTATAAATCAACATTCAAATTTCACTTGTAAAAGCCCTGTTTGCACTACATAGAGATGCTATCTAGAAATAAAATCACTAGAAAGATCAATCTTTAAAAACATCTTCATCCATGCTGTCAGATTCTAACCTCTCACACTGACTTGAAATATGTTACAAGAACCATTTAACTAAATACCCATCATCTTTACTGATAACTACAAACTCAACGAATTTAGTCAGGGAAAGTGTGTTTTACCAAGCTTATATGGCACTGACAGTTTATAGCACATGTTCTCAATGACTCTGATATATTTTATGCTTTACAATTCTATGTCACATAGTCAGTAATATCTTAGGGCCAGTGCTCTTTAGCTTGAGACCAGACAGAGAGAGACAGATAGGCTCAGTTCTGTGGTGTTATTAATTAACAAAACAAATCCATTATGTTTGCCTGATTTTAGATTTGTGTAGGTACCTATGCCTCAAGGATTTAAGTTTGATAGCTCTCTTGTGACCACACAGCAACATGAAAGTGTTTAGGTATTTCGAGACTGTTTCTTTCATACTTGCACTTCTGAAGTTCATGGGAATGCAAAAACTGGACAGCTTATTGAGCAGTGATTTTGCACCCTGCACAAATGGCATTGACATATTCAGGCAATATTAAAAAAAAAATAAAAAATCGAAAACTAGCTGTGTTGTCTAAAGTTACTCCCCCACATTAAGCAGAAATCTGCAGTCCTGTGTTCCTAAAGAGGACCCAAATCAGTCTGTGAGTGAAGCAGTAGTGCTACCCATGCAGACACCAACTACAATAAACTCCAGCCCAGCTTGATGCTAAACTTGTAGTTGTGCTAACTCATCCTCATGATCTGCGCTGCAACCAGTGTCAGTGGCACAGATGTAACATGGTATACCGGAGGAAGGACAAGAGTGTGAAACACCCTTTGACATCTCCAAAGCCTGTGATCACCTGCTTGAGTCAGGCAGCTGGGACCCACTGCTGTCTTTGCCATTACTGTGTTATATAATTTAGACTCCTCATTCTGCAACTGTGTTTTTATATTTATACACACACATACAGCTGAATACACCTTTATGTCTATATATATGCAGACAAATCATGCAACGTTATTGAGCATATACAATTCATTGACTCGTATGTGTTTGTAAAGTGGAGCCATTATAGATTTCCTAAAGACAACCATAAGTTTATTCCATATATACGATGGCAAAACGTACTTGCTCAGGTTGGTCACCTGCAGAGAAAATACAGAACAGATAGTGTGTATGGATGTTATCTCAAGAACAAAAGCAGAGGCTCGGTAGGTTTTAACTTTTGAACTGTTTTACAAACAGTAACCACTTTGTGGTATTTTCTTGAGTGAATGGTACCTATTTACATCTGTTCTTACTGAGGTCAAGAGGAGTTCTGTCACTTATTGCAGCGTTAGCCCACTGCTGCTGTCTTTTGAAAATGTCGTGTGTAATAAATATGCAAAAGATTGCAGTAATTTTTTAAGTCCATATTAAAAAATCTAAATCCTAAAGGGTATCTGCTCATCCTGTTAATTTTTCCTTTTAGCTCCTAGAGTTGTGACATGTTTAAATTCATGCAATGGCTGTTTTTCCAGGTAGCTCCTCATAAACATTGCAAAATATTAATGAAGTTGTTAAGAAAGCAAAAGGCACTCAACATCAACAGTCATCACATATTTAATTCACTGCTTTGTTCATTCTTTCCCCATTACAAATGTACTAAATGACAATATAATTATAACCTAAAGCTGTTGGTAATTATATGCAAAGTGCTATAATAGCAATAAAACCCTAATGCTGAGAGAAAGAGTCTGAGGGAAGACAGACTCAAAATAACCATTACTCATTCTACTCCTGGGTACCCCCTAAAATTGTTTGATTCTGATGGGTTACCCAACCTGCAAATTACCTGAAAAAAATTCAGGTCAGGTAAAGAGAAAACAAATTAATTACCAGGAAATTACTTGCTGGTGTTGAGCCAAGTATTAGCTCATCAGCATTCAGCACCATTAGAAGAGACTAGAGTGAAGGAGAACAATACTGACTTGTATCAGAAGCTGGAAACAGAGAACAGAAAATAGAAAAGTCTATTAGGAACTTAATTTCTAATGCTATCACCTTTCTTTTAACCAAACTTGAGCTCAGTGTCCAGTTCTTGAGTGTGTACTACTAGCAGACCACCATTCTCCTCACCTTCCTCCTGCTCCAGACAACAGCTGCAATACCTGCAGGAAGCCAGTCTCTGGCTCTCCATAGGGCCTGGGAAGAGCTGTCCTGGCAGGTACCATCTCTACACCTTCTGGTGTCTCATGGGTTCTAGAGGGTCCCACCTGGCAGAAGAGCTCTTCTACTCCTTTGCAGTTTGGAATAATTCCACCAGCAAAACAGCCAAGACCAACAGTCTCAGAGCTTAGATGTGTAGTGACTTAGATAGTCTCTCATCTCAGCTAAACGGATTCTTTTCTGGATAGAAATGAGAGCCTTGCTCACATAATTTGTCAAGGGAATGTTTGACTTGTGCTTATTCTGTGTTTGTTGGAATCAGAAAGAAATGCCATATAGCTAGTGCTTCATTAGCAGAGCAGTAATATGCAGGAGTGTGCCCTAGAGATGGAATTTAATTGAGATAAAGCACATAAAAACTGTGAATTACATGACAGGCAGAATTGGCAGCTTGTGATAGTGAAGGAAAGTTACTGTTTATCTTACTGATATATACAGTATGCTATAGCTGAATTAGTTAAACTTATACAAATACCTTCAGAAGTTAGAGCCCCTGCTACCCTACCTGCTCTTGTAGACTTGCTGCCATGTTTGAATTTCTCCTGCTAAAACATATTCAAAAGAGGATAAAAAAATAGCACCCACAACAGAAGAGAGCAAAAAGCAACATGACTCAAAGATTTCATTCAGAACTTTGCTTACTGAACTCTTGCTATACTAAGTTATATGACTGTCCTAGTTTCAGCTGGTTCTTCCTAATTGATGGCACAGTGCTTGGGTTTGGATTTAGAATGAGAATAATGTTGATAACACACTGATATTTTGGTTGTTGCCAAGTAGAGCTTACCCTAAGCCAAGAACTTTTCAGCTTCCCATGCTCTGGCAGTGAGCAGCTACACAAGAAGCTGAGAGGGAGCATGGCCATGCTCTGAATATAAACCATGGGAGGTACCCGAAAGGGGGCCTATTGCTGCTCTGGTATGAGATGGGCATTGGTCAGCAGGTGGTGAGCCACTGTATTGTGCATCAATTGTTTCTCTTGGGTTTTAGTTCTCCCTCTCTCCACTTTTCATTACTAGTAGCAGTAGTAACATGGATATCAGTAGTATTATTAGTATCTTATTACTATACTACATATTTTGTTTCCATTAGTAAACTCTTATGTCAACCCACAAGGTTTACGATTCCTTTCCCATTCTTCTCCCTAGCAGTGAGGGGAAAGTAACCAAGCAGTTGGTGGGTGGTTGTTAGTTGCCAAATGGGGTTAAACGCAACAATGACTTAAGAAACTAACATAAACTAAAAAAAAATTAAAACTGTTTCCATTGTACAGCACTTGTTTTATTTTGTGTTCACCCTTTCCCTAGCTGGCAGCCGAAATGATCAGCTACAAAGGGTTTGGGTTTTTCAGACAGCTGACTGAGCCCCGCTGGCTTCCTCTCTCCATGCACAGGAGCACTGCTTTGCAGCAAGACCCCTCTTGCATGTGCTGGGAGCTCACAACGCTCTTCCGGTCTCACCTGCGGAAGGAGTGAATGTAAAAGTGCTTAATACCACTTGCTGACTGCTCTGTCTCTTATGTGGCACCCGACACACATGTGTACCTCATAAACAAGGGCTTCGCAGGTGGCTTTTAGTTGCCACCAAATGGGAACTGGGATTGTGCAGCAGCAGACATTAAGGAAAGCTCATTACTCCTCTAGATTGAACAAGTTCCCCACTACACCAGGTACTTGAACGGGGTTATTTTTAAAAAAAAACATGGGCCTGAAATTCACGAAAAATTTTCAAGCAAAATCATCTGCATTTTAATATCCAAATACTGATTTGTTCGCCTATGTGCTCATTTGGCATGGTGTATGGAGTAGACAAGCACTGAAATATGTGACCATTAGTGCAAAGCAGCAGTAAAAATTATTGAGTCTGAAAGGTTGTGACAGATATCTGGTCTGCACTGATTAAGTCCTGGATAAATTATTATGTATGATTCACAAATACTTTAACCAGAAAATACAATTACAGTCACCAAGTATGACTTCTGTCATTTTGGGTGCAGACTTTTATTCTCTCTTTTTAGCTGAATAAGAAAATGTTTCTGTAAGCAATAAATTGTATAAAAACGTGAATAAAGGACAAAATTATTTAAAGTCATCTGGGCGCCCACCCAAAAATGAACACACAACCCCTGAACAAAAGGACTGCTCTTGAATATCTGTTGAAAAAGTCATGTCTCTTCTGATACAAGATATTATACTGTTTATACTTTTCCAAGGTTTCTGGGGTGAAGGGACATTCACTCCTTCAGTTTGTCTGACAACTGACAACTTACATATTCTCATAACAGAACAAGAAACCAAACCCCTCCTCCACCTCTCCTCACAGCACAGGTATAACATGTGTCCTCCTGTTTAGGCAAAAACGTGAGAACATATTGGCCCTCAAAGTCACTTTAAAGCTCAGGATAGTCAGGGCTTTTTTCTCCAGATTTAAATCTAATGCGACAGGAATGAT
This sequence comes from Sclerurus mexicanus, assembly GCA_013396755.1. NCBI lineage: Eukaryota > Metazoa > Chordata > Aves > Passeriformes > Furnariidae > Sclerurus > Sclerurus mexicanus. The sequence continues at coordinate 137,247 of VWZF01004338.1, forward strand.
AAACAGGAATCACTACAGCCTTGTTCCATCTATATTCTATGTCACACGATGTCCTCAGCTCATTTCTCTCTCTCGAGTCACTCCTCTTTCTGAGAGCTGCTAGCAGTGGTTGCTTGTAGGCAGGATTTTCCACTCTGGTGAGTGACTAGCAACTTTGTGTGGTGAGACAGCATGATTTGCGGACTCCCTGAAAAACTTCTGCCAGCCTTAGACATGCCAGTGAACTAACAACAACGAATATGTGATATCAGCAAGCATACATCAGGCACTCTACTTAATACCATGACCATGTGTTTGCAGACAGGTCAAATCAGGTCTAGATGTGATTCAAGACATCTTGAAGAATCACGAATCAAAAACATGATAGAAGACTCAGGAGATGAGCTGCTATTATGAGAGGCCAACAAAAATTATCTGAAGACTGAAGTGGGACAGGAAAGAGGGCAAGATAAACCATTGTGGGATGAAAGTAAGTTTACCACTACAGTTTTGCTCTGTAAGGTACTAAGTAGCAATGTCATTGGATATCCAGATTTGACAACTCTACCAGTTTTCACACAGGCAAGTAGAGTCATAAAGACATATCTCACATGACATGGCATCAGATTTCTACATCTCGGGTGAATGGAGGCATTTTCCCTCTGTCTTCAGTTTTTGTTTTGTTGTTTGTTTGTTGTTTGTTTGGTTTTTTTTAATCTGGTAGTACAATTTATAAAGTTCTTGTGCAAAACAGTTTGATGGACATTGTGGAACAGCTGGTTTTGCTTAATTCTGTGATTTTGACATGCAGAGAAAGTATAGATTTGTTTTGAATGAGTGAAAACTCTTTGGGTTAAGGTGCTAAAGTATCAATGAGTAAAATAGAAAATATACATGAGATACCAAAGCATCAGTGAAACTTGTCTAACAGTCTGCATTTATTTGATGGGAATACAGAGTCACTGACAGTTTTTTCAGACTGCTCTGCCAAAGAACACTTAATACCTACAATTACAAAGCAAGGCTAGTGCACCTTTTTTCTTAAAATACCAAACTCTCCTAGTAAATCACCTGGAGTTCCATGTGCAGCTCTGGGGCTCAAGAGCACAAGAACACCTTAATTACACAGTCACTGTCACCTACAATAGACACTCCAATTCCAAATCCTGCCCTTCCCCAACAAAAAATCACTTCAAACCTCTCCCTTTTACTTAACCTTGTTCTCTTTCTCATGCACATCTGTTTGTGTGTGGGGAGACAATCGTAAATCATATGTTTAACAGCAGCAGCACAACTTATACATAAGTTATAATGATGGGTTAACTACAGCCTAGAAAAAATTTTGCAGTGAATCTCTGAACTTACACAAATTAAAAAGCTAGAAAAATGAGGACAAACTGTTCTAGGAGCAGTGGCCCTCTCGACTACCGCCTTGGCCAGCTTCATGGAGTTCTTACAGGAGTTTCTATATGTAGATGGGATGGGTTCCCATACCACTCAGCAGGCTTCTCTCACTTTGAGTTAATGAAAGCACTCCCTATGCAGCTCCCTGTCCCAAACTGAAAAAAAACCACCTTGACTTTTTACAGTCTTCCAGATCTCAACTGCCAGTCAGTCAGCCTTGCACTGGATGATCTAATCATTAGGCAACCAGCCATGAAGGCCACTTCTCCTTGAGGATGTTCATTTATTGTTTAAATGTATTTCATTTCCTTGGAGGAGTCGACTGTTGTTTCACCTGACAACTCTCTTCTGTTAGCCTCATGCTGGTGGCCTTTAGAATAATTTCTTCTGATGGGGAAGTAAGAGAAAGACAGAAACCTGACTGCACAGTCAGAATGAAATTTTCCATGTGAATAAACATCCTGTAATCTGAACAATGTATGTAGCTGAATAATCCTATTGATTACAATTACTATGGCACATCAAAAGGCACGCAGCATGGTCACATTTTCACTGTAAGTGTAGATCAATAACAGAGAAACTATTTTTATGCTACCCTAAGCATTGTAAAAGGTACCCTCAGACCTTACCTAGCTTCCACCTTGGAGAATAATTGTACCCCTTGGGCAAAAGGCTCCCAATTACCATGAAAATGGAATGAAACATCCCACAATGATGGTGAAGATCATGGGAAAACTGCCCTTCTTCAGGAAGCTCTCCATCTAGTACCAGACAGGCCAGCTACGCAACACTTGACTCTCCACTTCTATGAGAAGCCAAATAATGCAAAATCCCTGACTCATACGGTGGCCAAACCACCCCAACACAACACTGCAGCTGGAGCTGTGCCCTTGGGGCCCACAGTTGCTCTGTGTGCCCTGCTGCAACCCCTGGGAGATGGGGACAAGAAGATTGCACAAGGCCTCACTGGAGAGAGAAGAGAAAGAGCTCTGGAGGCCAGGAAAAAAACCCCAACTAATTGACTAACAGTAGTATGGGTAGCCCACATCTTCTTGCTGAGTTTATAATTGATAAGGTTCAAATCTGGCTATAAAAGCTGCCTATTTGTTGTTACTGTGCATTGTTATTTGTCCTGAAATAACTTACCTAACAAGGCTGCTTTATCTTCAGTTTGTTTCTGGGATAGCAAATCAGTACATATCATATCTAAAAAATGAAACCAAAAGACAAGGCAATAGCCCTGAAACTCATTTTCTGTATTTCTGTTCTTTACAGAACTATTCTATAAACATCAGCTGGAAGACAGATAAATCAGTAGTAATTTTGTCAAACATAAAATAAGAATGTATACATGTGGCTGGTTCTTTCTCTTTGCAGAGTCATTTCGATCACACTAATGAAATTATAATCAGTGTCCTTTTTTTCAAGACAGGACAATTAAGAATCAATTACCTTTTACACTGAAATACTGACTACTCTGTAACTATTATGCAACTGGGGAGCAGCTATATTGTCATTTTTATGTAGTTACACTGAATTAAACAATCATTTAAATGGAGTTATACTGAGAAATTGCATGTAAAGTTATTCATATTAAGTTCTGCAACTTAAGGACTCTTTGTGAAAAAACTGCCCACTTGAAACAGCCTTTGAATCTAATATGCACAACCCTGTGACAATGAAGGGAAAGAAAAGCCTCCTTAATAAGTCAGAAGTGTTATCATTAGTATCTTTTAATGCAAAGTGGTTACATTCTAGTGAATTATTTCAATTACTCTATTATATTGCTGAGCTAAAGAAAAGGAGCAATTGATAAAATGTGGTGAAAACTTCACAATATGCAGAAATTAAGAACAGGGCTCAAAAAGCTATTACTGAGTGCATTCAGCTGGTACCTTCAAAATTCAAAAGATACTTAACACTAAATGGGAGAACTAATTTAGTTCACAGTGCGCTTTGGGGATTTGAGTAACTTCTTATTTGTAGAATGTCTCCATAATGCTGTGAAGTTAAAGTTGAGCAAGGGTTTTAATTTTTGCTTGCAGCACAGTGAGATATAAAACACACCTACAGTGAAGCAATAATATAAAGTTTTCATTTTTGACTGATCCAAAACATGACCCTTAGGGCCTGAAAAAGAATGAAAATGCGGTGCAAAAATAAACACTTCAAAGGAGAACCCCACCTGAACACAGAAGAAGGAGGTGTGTGAGTCAGAAGGGGCTGGTTGAATTCATGAAAGAAGCTGACAGAGACAATTTCTTGCCCTTCAGGGGACTGATAACTCCGATAAAGTTTGAAAATCTGAGGCTGATAAATAGAAACCTAACCTGAGCAAGGTTAGGATGTGCATTAAATATAAAGTATTCTAAAATATTTGTCAGTCCTCCATCAATCTGGCTATGGAGTTAAGCATAACTAACAGGGGAATACAGAAAGAAGGTACCACCATTTTGAGTTGCAGTAACTACTTTTTCCTCAATAGAAAACTCTCTTTTTTAAGCAAAAAGTTTAAAAAATAAATATAAAACCTAAATAAAATTTTTAAATGTTTGTCTTCACACATAACATTGCTTTTCCTGTTGAGAGCAGAAAGGTGTTCAAATATCTCAACTTTCTAGCACTGTCTGGTAAAGGTTAGATGCAGATGTAAATACTGAACAATCTGCTTCATTAGGCACCATGCATCAGTCCGTCTCCTCTTCACAAGAAGACACATTTTAAGTAACAAGAACATAAATTTCACTGAAGTTAATCTAAAATCCTCAATGTTATTTGACTACATCTGTTCTCAAGTTGGTCCCTTCCACGTTTTGTTGGGGGTTTTTTTTGTTTTTTTTTTAATATTTTGGAGAGTAACCACTACCCTTTGCATTATTGAGATTATTACTTTGTATCTGCATCAGATAATGCCAAGGCAAGAGATGAGCTTCTTTCTCATCTAAGAACAATGCCTTCTATCCTGCAGGCTCCAGAAAAACTGCATTCGGCTTGCCCAGAATAAAATCAGGCTTTATTGGAAAATTCCTTAATTAGCAAGGAAAGTTGGAAAACAAGAGGTATTTTACAAAGACACTAATTTGGTTGGACCTTATGAAAAGGACTGATAGAGGAGAAAAAAGATTTAATTAGAGTTTAGTAATATTACCGACAATGCTCAGAACTGAATTTTTTATCTTATTTTTTAAGGTTGTCTCATGGTCTGCATAATTTGAGGAAATTGCACTGCAATATGTCTCATAAATACGATTGATTCTCTACTTTTTCTACCACCCATCCATCTCATGAACAAAGTGACAGCTGATGCATAATGTTACCTTATCAAAGCATTTTGCTTTGATTCATGGGACTGGACTGTTTCAACCTTGCATAATCTAGATAAATGCAAAGGTATTTCCCAAGTAATATTTTACAAAACTGCACACAAAGTGTCTGACGAGAAACCCATCCTAAGTATTGAAGCTTCTGAGAGATTTCTTAATGGACTCCACACCTGTTTTTTGAAACGGTTTCAAAATTTGTTAATGATGAGACCAGAAAATGCATAGATAAACTCAGGACTAAATAGCCTGCTCTGAGCTGATTTATGGTTGACTTTCAAAAGCTACCTTTTCTCTAGCCCTCCTATGGAAACACAATACTATTAACTGGCAATAAAGTTCTTAGCAAGCACCACCACTGGCAGTACTTCTGCATTAATGGAAATACCATTTTCATTCCAACAAACTTTTAACATAGAGTTATTTAAACACTGTTTAAATCTTCACAAACCACTATTTTTGCCAGTTTCAATTATTTGCATTTTACAGGTGGGTAAATTGAAGGACAGAGAAGCTATGACTCCTCTAAAACTGAGTCATATTGACTTTCATCCCTTGGCTTCAACTGACAAAATATGCTCTGTCCCTTATGCCCCAGAGCAAATCAAAGCAGCTTTTTCATTAAGTTTCAGACATGTCTCATCCACACTGTTGTCTGCTGGTCATGGAAAACATAATGAAGTAAACTAAGTTTGCACATGCACCAAAGTGACCTCAAAATTTCTCTTTTCTCTTTGTACTCATGCAAAGTATATTGTCAAGAAGATTATATCAAATTTTAAAAATTACCCAAGAGAGTTTCTTTTACATAATAGAGCCCTGAAATGGAAATTCGCAATAAAAAATTTCTGACATGGTCTTAGTTACAGGCACTAGCAAAATTCTCTGGTCTGTGCAGTCTGACTAATTCATTGGTACATTTTATATTCACTTATTCTGTGTACCTTCAGTTGATCTCATTGGCACTTGACATTCTGGCTAAGAAATAACATAGAGAGCAGTCAGGCATTTTACCCCTGTCCAAACCATATGACAATATCAACCTCTACATTGATCATTAGATTTCTATCAGACATCTAATGCAGTGTCCAGCTTAATATTCTGGCTAAAATGGAGTAATTAAGATTGATATAAAGGGTGCAAAATCTTCTGCCTTCTTGTGGGCATTAATGAAATAGAAAGTGGTTATACATTTGATCTCATTCATTCAACCACTACAATACCCATGTAAACAGTTTTTTGACTAAATATACCTGTGCCTAGTAAAATGTGGTTTATATTCTCGCTGTGCTTCAAGTAACTGTAAAGAATTTATTACACTGGCAATCTGGACCTAAGTCTATTGAAAATCTATCCATGCTTTCTGTTCCATGAAAACATGTTTTAAATTATTCCAGTGATGTTTCCTTTCTGCAATATTAGTCGACCAAAGCCTCTATATTAGCTTCCCTGAGTGATGAAAAATGAGGTCTAAGCCCTTGGTAACCCACAAATCACTTCATGTCATTTGTGGCTAAATGAATGCATTAGCCAGTGAAGTTGTCCCCAGTTGACTCAGTGGAGATGTCACAAAACAGCGTGATCTTCAAAGATAATTTTAGCAGCCTTGCTATGTCTGTATGGCATCACTACTCAAGGTCACCAGCAGCATTAGTTAAGTAGTTATGAATTTATCCATCATCATGAGCAATTTTTGCAAAATCGCGGCTAATTTAAACAGGTCTTATGTATATTTTAACTGAGCTGCAGTGTTGACAGCAGTTGCAGCATAGACTGACTCATCATCATTAATCCTGGAAGCTTGAACATGCAGAATAGCTTTGAATGCAGTTCTGTGCTGTGTAGAGCTAATACAGACATATGAAATAGGGTGGCACCTTGGGCCTGCTTCCCTGCCTCCTTATTTCTGTTCCTATTCAGCACCAATAAATCTCTAAAATACAAGTTCCTTAATGTTCGGCTCTGTAATAAACAGCTCATCTGCAGAAGTGGAAGGGAGTAGAGGCACAATAGGAGGTGTGGAACCTGTATATCACGCTGCCCTGGCACCACCAAGGCCCAGCACAGGAGAGCATCAGCCCATACAATGAGGCAAAGCAGGGGAAACCTCAGTAGGACAGGCAGAGGAATGAACAGCTGCCTAAGGCATGTCCCAGCACCAAGAGTCTGTGGGAGTGGCTGTCTGGGGCACCTCATGAACTGAGTGGTATGGGGCACGTTATGAGATGCAAGCAGCACCATTTTGCATTTATTACAGAACAAGTGCAGGAAATGAGGGACAAGGGGATAAAAGGAGGTAGTCATTAATCAGCAGGGTGCTGGTCAGCACATTTTTCTGACCATGCCCTGCACCTGATCAGCACAGTCTGTCTTCTTATTAAACTCTGTTTTCTTGGGTGAGGGAAATCCCTAATCTATATACATGCATATGCATGGAGGTGTAAGTGCCAGCAGCTGGACTGGGGACCCTGCGTCTGGGGTGCCAGCAACTAAAGGTACTTCCCAGTGTGTGACTGCTAGTGAAGATCAAACCAGACTAGCCAGCAAGTAGGACACATGTATCTAAGTTCAGCTCCTGGAGTGGCCCAGTGGCCCTGGAGTGGTAAATATGTATGGATTTCCCACTAAGAGCTCTTCATCCTGATCAGCAAGAATGGGTAACAGGAGCAGACTGTTGGGCAGTTCATTCCTCTGTGAATACTGCATACTTCTGTCTGTGTGGTCCACTGTGTGTATGTGTATTTTACACCTGTCGGCACATGTACCTGTCAGGATTAAATGCTCAGCCTCACTACTGCTTGGACCTGGAGCACTTACCTTGCCTCTGTCAGGATTGCCTCTACTGGCTGAATATGTCAACTCCGTAAAACTGTATCCTCTCATGAAGTTATTTACCATCTATTGCAGCTCTGCAATGTGTAGTAACTGACAACCTAGGCCTTCTTTCCACACCAAACATGCAGACAGCAGTTCGCTGCTGTGGAACTCCCACTAAACACCTTTTCCCACAAGTCTGCGAACACTGCCAGGCAGACTACCACTAGAAGAGCCATTTTCTCCCCATTTCTGAAACTATTCCTCCTGTGAAGTACAGTAAACAATGCAAACACAAACCAAAAAAATAAAGGGAGAGACATAGCCTTCAGCAAAATTCTTTTGAAGTTGATAGGACCCTTTCATTATATTTTAAATAAAAGCTTAAAGCCTCTCTTAGAGATGAGCTATTGTCTTTTGGTCTCCTTTTTGATGTTATTTTGAAGACCCTTGAGGACACTTGATAATAAGGCACTCTATGAGTTGTATTACCTTGTTCTGTATTGCAATGTATTATTAACACCAAATGTCAAATGAATAATGAAAACACAAGCAGGAAAATTACGTTTTCTTCTTCCATTGCATGTTTTAGCCTGATCTAAGCAACTTAATAATTACCTTCTTTTTGATGGTATAGATTTAAGTTTGCTTAATGTAAAAGAATGCATATAGCATCTATCAATACCTATTACCAATAACAATACCATTGTCTTTCTTTAAAGGAGGGATCTGAGGCAGACGGTGTTGCTTGCTGGATTTCACGGAAGCTTAAGTATTTTACAAAAAACATTCAAAGTAATTTTCTAAAGTAAAAAAAAAATTGTACATTAGAAATTTTTGCCCTAGTTTTGGCTGGAAAAACAGCACAATTCTCTTATAGATGCAATTTTCTAAAGATGCAAGTCTAGGAAAGCCATCCATAACAGCATTTTATGCTAGAAATACTGTGCCAAGCAGTTAGTGAAAAACATACCATGAGAACAGAATTTTGGATGCTGTCCCTAAAGAACATTAAAGTTAGTCTCCAATCTGATGCTCAAATTCTTTCATATTTTGCCTTCTCCATCACATTGTGTTACTTAAGACTAATTTCTAGCTTCAGGCTTTCAGGTCTCATAGAAATTGGCTGGGTTATTTTGTTATCAAGAACATAAACGCTTTTATTGGAACCAGGATTTCATCCAGGATATTTCATGTATAATGTAATTAAAGAGGTAACTTAGAAAAGCAACAATTATATAGGAAATATACGCAAAAATATTCTTACAATGCTACCAGTAGAGTTTAAAATGGTAACACTGGCCCCTGAAAAACCACACTCTGAACTTGGCATTCACACTTTCAAAGACCACAAAAAGCACTTAAACACCAAAAAATGTCCTGAGCCTGTCTTTGAGTAAGGGAAGACAAGATCAAATACTTCTACATACCCCTGACTTGAAGAAAGCATGTCTGGGATGAATCAGCTACCAGGCAATTCCTCTTCACACTAGGCATATGTAAATAAGTACTTTACTAAAATTAAAATAGACTACTACTGCTATGCTTGGAAAGAGATGTAGAGAGATGAAAAAAAAAAATGGCCTTTACAGGTAACTAAATATTAATTCATCTTCATGGGATTTCTCTGTGTCTTCCAAACACAAAGTTACCAGACGTTATAAATGGGATTCGATGTTCATGTAAGACACTCTGGATGATGCTTTTTCTACAAGGAATACTGACCTTGGCATATGCCAATTTCTGCCTGAGATTAAAGTCAGAACCTTATTTAACCCATTCTTCCAGGATCTTATCTGACTTGCAAACTTGAAACTTAATCGAAATATCAAGCTGTAACACTTCTCCAAAGATATTAATTTTCTTCCCCCTTTTTTTTTTTAATTCTGATTTCCCGCAATATTAGACACACTGATATTCCTTGAATTTGGATAGCTAAAATTGCCTACCATGCAGAAACAAAGGAAAATTCACTATTGAATTTGCCTGAGTCCAAGGGTATGACCATAAATGATTGTTCATTTGTGCCTCCACTAAGAAGTAACTGAGTAGACAACACAGCTAACTGGCTGAAATATCAGAGTGAAACTGTCTGCTGTGAAAACAAATGAACAAACATACTATTTCAACCGTACAGAGAGCAGTTCATAGAAACAGGGAAATTATGCCTTCAGATCATTGCAAATTCTCAACAGAGACTAGACATAATCAAAAACATCTGAGGAGCAATACTGAACAGAGGGGCGGATTCAAATTTCAGGGGACTTGACAGACATGAAATTTTGAGTAATGTTTGTACAAAGGGACTTTTGTTCTTCCCCTATCTCCTGCACACCTCGTGCTTAAATAGGAGTTTAATTCTTGAAGCTCTCAACTTGACTAGGGAAAGGGTGTCTAAGTACTAAAGAGTCTTTCTTTTTCCTGAATTCTTCCAAAATACTGTAGAGAGAAAACTTAGCTTGAAGCTTGAAACACAGATCAGGCAACTAAACAAATCTTCAGATATCTTCCTAGCTGGGAAAGTTTCCTGCAGTCATGCTTGTGTGCCATTTGTCATGGCAGGTCTATTTAGCCAGTGCACAACCTTTGTAAGATGCTCCCCATTTAACCACTTCACTTAAAATCACACCTGTAGTAACAAACTAGAGAAATTACCACCTACTTTCTTTGACGGGAACACATTAGGATTGTAACAATTCATTTCTGAAGAAGAAAGGGCAAAGTCAGCAACTCATTTTCACTACACACCAGTAATACCTCATGAGACCACATTTTGAAAATAGCTGCACTGCTGTAAACTGTAATTAGTTTAGTTATGAATTTACAAATACATTAGTGAAATCAGAGAGCTTTTAAAAACTTTAACCCAATACTGTAGATAAAAACACTGCCAGAGATCCTATAAACTTTATACAGTAAATACTACTTTCATTGATTTGCTTAGAACAGTAATGGTATTCGGAAATTTCCCAATTCAGATGCTTCTAGTGGAAGTAGATGTCATTTCCTATTGACCAGACTTTCAAAAAATATTTTATGGTAGCTTAAAACTACTACACAGATATCAATCAAAAATGATACAGCAAAGAGACAGATATCTCAAGGATATGTTTAAAAAAATATTTCATAGCATTTTGCAATTGCAAGATTTTCTCAAAGTCAGAAAGGGAAATTAGTTGTCCAGTTCCTATTAAAAGCTCACAGACTTCAGGCATCTTTTTCCTTTGAAAGGTTCTCTTTTAAATTATCTTGACATGGTTATCTTGGTAATGACAGTTTTAAGTTGAGACTGTGCATGAAATCTAGTTCTACACTCTCTTCTTGTGCTTGAATTGCTACATATTTTGTCATGGGGGTTTGGTTGAATTCCTTCTAGAGCACAATTAACACACTTTCTGTCATCATGTATCACGCTCACTGTTCTAAAACTTAGGGACTGGGCAAGCATAGGAACCTGTTTCCTTTGTTCTGGAAGTTCCTGGTCCTTTTATCAAGGATAAAATGCAGATTCATGCATATGTGATTTTGTCTTATTTGTGGTTCAAAAGAAGGCAACAACTTGCAGCTGTCTTCCACATATTCGTGGAAATATATTCATATGTTCAATGCCATTAATCACATATACAAAGCTGATTACTTGCTTAAGAATTACATTAACTTAGAATATCTAATGGAGTCTTTCCATATTACTAAAGGGCTAATGTTCAACTCCAAGGCACAAAGTATCATTGAATTGCCTCGCATAAAATTAAGGAAAAGGACCTTGTACAATCTTTCGATTTTATATATTTCAATTTTTGAAGTTTTATGTCAACACATTCCATGACAGAATCCTTATTCTATGTTCTGTTGAAAAGTCCAGCTAAAATATAGAACAGTTACTTGAAATATTGAAAACAGCATACTTGGCAAATTTCTCTGTTGTGTAACTTGTACAACAAGATCAAGATAAATTTGCATTAAATTCTGGTTCAAAGGAGTCAGCATATTTATCTAGAGTCAATAGTACTTTCTTTTATCATTATTTTACCTTTTATCTTAAAATTCAATGGCATTCTATGCCATTGTGAGGATTAGGTAGGTCTTTTATAACAGATCAAGACAATATCTTTCATGATATGATGAGGTTTTATTTTCATGGACTTCTCAAAAGATACTTTTCTCATTTTAAAAGTGGAAATCGACAAAAATATCTTTCTGGTTTGGAATTTTATGATGCTAACATTATTTTTTTATAAGAAAGTAATATCTCAGTATAACAAACACTGACAAAAGCAGATGGGAAAAGTTTTTCAGAATCCAACTTTTTCTAGTTTATTTATTAAAATTTATATTTAAAAAAATCAACAAATAAATAAAAAACATTCACTGCTTTAGAAGCTCCATTATACACTTAAATTTCACCAGTATTCAAATAATCATTCTAATGGGAACTCTGGCAACCAGATATGACAGAATTTTTTTAAAATTCTTCTTTGTCATGGGCTGCATATCACTACCCTTCTCCCAGGCTCAGTCAAATTAGCAATGCTTTATGTTCTAAAAGGAACAGCTACTGAACAAGCATGCAGATTCCTATTCTCTAACTCCTCCAAGATTTGCAAAAATTCAGTCCAAGTTATGATCCAAGATATGATTTCAACCCCTCAAGTATGCAGGTATATTTAGTTATGTGAGGAAAAATCATGCACATGCTTCAGTGTCTGCCACGTGAAATATTAGTTTGCATAATTCCCATTATGCAATGCAGTACCTTTACTGATTAAATATATTATGTGATTACCTCAAAAGGATGATAATTTTAATAATGCAGTGTAGTACTACTTAACTTTTTTAAAATGAGTTCATCACTGGGACACGACCCAAGAGTACATAGAAAATGAGCAATTCACAGCCAAAAGGAAAGAGAACATTAACGGAGAAAAACAGAATAAGGAGTACTATGCAGACAGATTAATTTCAACATTTAGTGAGCAATGCTTTTATAAAAGATTATTACCTACATTATTTTAATTCTCACAAGGTCAAACTAATTCATGAAATGAGTTCTTATTAGGCATTCAAAAAAGTACCTAGCGTAGTTTTAAATCACACAACCATTTTCTCCCAAATTTTAAAAGTTTTTTCAGAGTGGGAATTTAATTTGCCAATTAATATTCACAAGTTATTTTTTATCCTATTTCAACATATATTTATCAAGATATATACCAAACCCTAGGAAACAAAAGCTGATTTTAAATCACTTCAGAAAGAAATACCAACTTTTTTTCAGTTCTTTTTCATTTAGAAAAAGAGTCACTTGTGAATTCATCTGCTTTAATTCACAATGCTGGTCCTGAGATGATTTTTTGTTTCAGAAGCAGACAGCTAAGCATAGGAGGTGAAAATTAGGGCAATAGATGTTGAAATTCACAAGAAAATAAATATTTTCAATATCTTTCAAACAGAGCTGTCAGTTTCAGCCAATTTTTTTTGTTTTGTTTTATGATAACATATATCTTTCCAGACAGTTGTTCCCTATTTTTCATTCCCTCTCTATTAAAAACATTTTTGTTTGCTTTCTTTCTCTGACTTGTTTTCAGATTTTTTATTAGGCAAAATGTCAGAAAAGATTGATCCTTATTTATCCTTGTAAGAGAGGATGTCACAGTTTGCTTTGTCTTTGACTACTTGTTTATGTAACAGATGAAAGAATATCAAGCAGCAAACCAGAAACCTATGATTCTGCTGCGAATCTTAGCAGAGATGGATCAAAATGCTTTTATTGACACAATCTGTTGTTTCATTGATTAGATGAAAAATATCTAGTCCACCTATGCTGTGCAGTTAGAGGAGTCATTGAAAGCTGGAAGATTGTAAGTGCTTCTGGTTCTCTGTTACCTCAGCTGTGCTCCAAGTTCAGTTTCAGCTCCTCCCAGCACTGGGCCATTTAACGTAAACCTGTACCCCTGAAAGTAAGTAAATAAACAAAATAGCTGAACCTCTTTCTCTGTTTCCAGGCTTTGCCTTCCTTGCTTCCCTTGGCCTCTCTATTCAAGTTCTCCTTACAGCTGGAGGAGTCTCCTTTCGGTATGCACAAGTTGTGGTTAGTGCACACACAAGCCTGAAATACCATATTATTTTCCCCATTTACACTTGAAGCTTACCATGTTAGGGATACTCTCTCGCATGTTTGCACAGGAACTAGGCTTGGGGGAAGGCTCTCAAGGAACAAAGAATATAAAACAATTCTAGCCTGTCTCCTACAGACATTATGCTGACAGAGCTTTATTTTATGCTGTGCAGAGACTTTTTCAAGAGTGTGTTGGAAATACAGATATGAAGAGATTTATTTCTTACTGTTTCAGTACATCTTAGCAGTATGGGTAGCATACTCTGGGTAGCATTTGAAACACGCATGTTTGATTTTAAATATTCTCAGAAATTGTCTGCACAACCATAACAATTTGGTACATATCACTTACTGAGTGTAGTTTTAGATGTTCTAAAATCAGTGCATTAGAACCGATATAGTGGAATTTGCCAAAGAAAAATAAAGTAATGTGGAACTTCTAAGGTAAACTAAGACTAGTTTTGGAGATGCTTTACTGGTAAAAATTGTTTTTGAACTGGACAAAAGAGACAATGTGCCCAAATCTCTGATGATAGGAGATGTCCATATTGCTGGGAGCTAAGGAAAGCAATATTCCTCCCGCTACTGCTTTTCAGACATACTTACTTCTTCTTTGAAAAGAGGCTTAATTTGGTATTCAGGATGAAAACAGAGTGCTGTTATCTTCAGCACTTCTCTACATCCATCTACTTACGTCAGCAACTATGAACAGCATCAATGCAGGTGAGATAAACATTAGACTGCAGAGTTAACAACCACCAAAAGGAATCCTGGCAGTATACATCTGCCATTCTGTTGCTAAGTCAAAGCTAGGTGAGGGATGAGTTTGGACTGCATGCTTGCAGTCATGATAACAGTCTTCAGTCACAAACAGGATATTTTCTCATTTTGTTGTAATGAGTGTTTACCACACTGAGGATTAATTCTGAGAAGTAAACACATCGTTCTTAGCAAACCAACAATTCAAAGCACTTACAAGTTGCCAAAATGCTCTCAAGTTACCAAAATGTAGTGTATGAGTATAGAATGTTATTTTGACAAAGAGGGAAATGGTCCCTTAAATACTAGAAGTATTCGATACCCAAATTTCCAAGCATTGCTGTGACTGAATTACAGAGGATGCATGACTGAACACCTATATTCAGTCACTGACTTGATAGAACGCTCTTCAGAGATTCCAGATTACTCCTTTATCCCCTTTCCCTATTCTTGTGAGGGTAACCTGCCTCTGAAGTGGAGTTCTAAAAGAAAGTCAGTGTTCACCCTGTCGTGTGGTGGTATCAGGACACCCATTCTAAATGGTCCGTTATACAGCAGAATGTCTCGGTGTCACAGTGCTTTCTCACCCACAAAGTAGAGAGAGAAAAGAAAATTGCCATCTTACCTGAAGGTGAGAAAAGAAAGAAAACACTACTAACTTTATGAAGTCTGTAAATGACCTTCTACAGTAACCTTGATTATTAACATAGAGAGTGCCCTGGTACTGTAGCACAAGAGTCAAGTCCCCAGGCCCACCTGATTTTGATGTGAGTGCTCCGGGAGCTCTGACGGCTGAATATCTTTCATTACAATTAATGCTGGAATTACTTGGGTGACTGAATGTAGCTTAGGACTGTGATATTCAGCAATCCTCAGCAAATGATTTGCCCATCACAGGACATCCAGCTGAGATATAGCTGTACATTGACTGAAGGTTTTACTATCTTTGTAGATCTCTAAAAGACTCCCAGAGTTTTCTGTCTGACAAGGAGATTCAGACTTAACTGCACAGTGACTGTTATCAGTGTGGGGATATCTGCTGTAGACCGATACAGGACTGCCCTGACAACCTTATATGAAACAAAAGGCTTATGCTGTGTGGTCTAAGGTTGCCCACAGACCTGCATGCAGCATCTTAAAACATAAGTTGAAAATGATGGCTCCCTTTTACTATAAATGACAGTGCCATGTTGGTGAACAGTGAAACACCAGACACATAGGGAAAAGCTGTGATAAATTTTAAATGCTGATTTGATAAGTTCTTATAAAACTCAGTGGAATATTATATTTTCTTTCATTCCCAAAGCTACCTACTTGCAAAATGTAAAAAAGCCCAAATAGAAACAGAAGAATTAGAACTAGCACAACACATCGCTGCTCACATTCCATCAAATGCGGAGCACTTTTAACACATCAGAGTTGAAAGTGAGGGAATGAAATGCTATGCACTCTTTACTCTTTGAAAAAAAAACCAAACCAACCACAACAACATAAAAAAAATTAACACAACTGAAGAGTACCTGCATGAGCCAGGAAACTTTCAGTAAAAATCAGTCATCTGTGGTTGCCCGTGTTACTGACGCTTCCCAGAAGAAGGGTGGAGACCGACAATTTCTCTTTGAGACAGAAATAATGCTTAAAATCAATTGTTGACAGAAACACAAGGCTCCTCTTAGAAGGCATTATAGACATTTCAAGGTATAAATTGTCTAGCTGCCCAACTGCTTCGATTTCCTTGTCCACCTATATTGAATAAAACCTCATCAAAAACATTTTGGGCCACCAAGAGCACTTGTGTATTCAGCTACATTTTCCTGCAAGGCCTTGGTTTGCAAGCTGTATGTTCAATGGTAGCAAAGATGACTTGCATATCTTCTGGTTTGGGGAGCCAGTCAGCCTGAGGAAATTGCAGAGAACAAGTTCAGCTTGAGAGCTGGAGGAGCAGAAGCTCTTTCATGGTTTGGCCCGAAGCAGAGCCCCACAGCTGTTCTCCCATGCTCTGGGTATCCCTGTTTTAAGCCTGTTGTCCCAGCCCACTGCTAACAGCACCAACCTAAGAGTGGGAATGCTTGCACAGTTCTTCTCATTGACAAATAGTTGAATAAGCAATACGCGGCAACTAAATTTTGGAAAAGTGAAGTTTCACTGGATATATATATATATACCTGTCCCTCACAGAACCCTCATATTTTGCAGCTGCCCAGCATCCTCATGCATCAATAGTAAAATAATTACTGAACATTATCAATCTCATGGCAAGCGTATCCTGTGCACACAAGATATGTGTGCACCCTCTAAAAAATAACTTAGATGGTTTTTAAAAGGTGCTGACATTAGGCCTCTTTTTTTTTTTTTCCCACACTTAAGTAGCCAAATAAATCACTGATTTTACTTAGTGTAAATTTGAAATTTGAATTTACTTAGTGTACATTTGAAAATTAAGGCCATGAGATGTTTCGGTGCAGATCTTGTGACAAGGCACTCTCTAAATACCAAACATTCATGCTGTACAAATGTGTAAGGTGATTTTCTTCCTTCACCTCTGTGTCCACAGCTAGACACAGGCTACTAAATATTTGCTCTAATTATCTTACAACATCAGGCATATTATTTTATTCTGGAAGTCAATAAGGTAGTTGGGCTCTGAGACTGTACTAATTGTGATCTCTTCATGTAGAAAAAGAGGGCTAAGTCCTTGTAATGAGTACAATATGTTGGTATGCAATAAACACTGTAAGCAAAATAAAAAGCTATAAGTAAGACCAGATGAATGGCCCGTTCTTTTATGGCATTTGCAATGTGATATAGGACTCTGCTTTGCAAGATACTGCGTATACATGTATACATATATGTATGTGCAGTGTGTGTGTATAAATATGTATAAAGAGGGTTCTTCTTAGAAAGCATTATTCAGTCCTTCTACTTTTCAAACACTAGTAAACCATGAACATTATATGCCTTATATAATGTCAAATGCCTTTCTTTAGCATTAAGATAGATGATTTTTTTTTTTAACTTTCTGAGCTATGAGTAGGAAATCTAACAGATATTGAATAGCAGATTCAGCATTTTTCCTTTTCAGTCAGGTTACAGGAAGAGTAGCAGACAGCGACAGTGACACAGTTGTGCTAAAAGCCTGACATCCATAGCATATGCACTTCCCAGGAATTTAATTCCTAGCAGCTCTAGCCTGGTCCTATCAAGTGAGAAGCCATCAGCAGATGCAGCACTAATCATGTTTTTAGACTGCATCTTCCAGTTCACCTTCAGCTGAAAGGAAACAGCACAGTGTGAGACCACTCTGCTGTGAAACAAAGCACAGCTGTGGAGATGCTGTGAGGACAGCTTCAAAAAGTGCACTTCTGATTCCAGCCGAAATCGATGTACCTTCAATGTCCATCCAGGACAAGCACCCTGCTTCTGGTTCTAACCCATCTATAAAGTATTAGAGCTTTCCCTTAACAATACTAATTGTGGCTCTACTTCATCTTTCATTAGAATAATAACCTGGAACTTCACTACTGTGATTTTTAAACTTCTTATTTTTATTCAATGGCATTAATTTATATAAATTTTTCTTGCAACCTCTTTTTTTTTTACCTCTAAGTGTTCTTTAGTATTTGTTTCTCATTTAATTCACACAAACAAATTACATTCTCTTTCAATGTTTACCTCACTAGGCCAATGTCCCATCTTGGTTACTTTTTATTCACTCTTCTAATCTCCTTCTTAAGCTTTATCTTTTTTTCTTTTTCAAAATATTTTAAACTTGTATTTGCCTTTTAATGGCAACATGATAGGAGCAGCTTCTAAATGCTCTGTGAGCAACTAGTAGATGCAGAGCCTTCTCATCCTTAATAACTTCTGACTAACGAGCTCTCATGATGTAGGAGAAATTCTATATATTACTGACTATTTAACCTTCATTTTCATGATTATATTTCATCACACCTCTGTGATGACCCAAATCACCTGGCTCTTTCTCAAAAATACCCAGTTTCTTCTCTGTACTGATGATATCTCTAAGACGGTGTCACCAGCAAACTTCTCACTCTACCATAAATCTCAGAGATACTAGTTAATTCTAACAATCATACAAACTAACACATCAGCATTAAACCAGAATAACTCCATGATACTTCTCTGGCCCCCTCCAACAGGACTTCTTGTCATTTTAACCATTTTCTTTGTAGATGTATTCAACTTAGATTATTAGCAGCAATCTGTATCTCTTCTGTTTTAAGCAGTGTTTTCCAAGTCTGAATTTTTCTACATAATTTAAACAGGTGAGATCTCACAGATGTTCTGAATTTTGGCAATTGTATTGCTTCCACTGTAAAAATAATGGCTGCACACCCACTTTGTTGAATATGTCCTTCTCAACCTCTTATTTCTCCTTTCTTTGCAGTAAAATATTTAGCTATTCTATGTCATTAATTGAAATCAAGTTTTTTGAAACTAAAGACATTCTTTCTTCTTCTTTTATTGACAGAGCTTAAATTAATCTTCATATTCTTATGCAGTGATATTGAAATTTTCACCTTTCAACCTATTGCAACTTACTCTTCAGTGGAAGAATCTTGAATTACTGCTATTAAAAGAATAACTGAAATTATTGTAGGATAGAAAGAATTTGTTATGCTTTTACTGAAACAAATGAAATTTGCATTGCATTATTATGTCAATGTGACTTCCTAATTTTATTCCTTTATTACTGCCCAGTGTACATTTCTGCAACACAGCAAGAAATACCTTTGTTTTCCCTGCCACAGCTGACTAAAGCTATCAAGAGACATAACAATTTTCAGCAGAGCTTTATCTTGTACTCCCATGTTCCTGTGTTGTGACACTTCTGGGAACAACTGTGACATTTTGCTCAGATTGGAATCATTTTGCTTCTTTTAAGTACTGCTGAACTGCATGGTGATTTTTTTTTTCCTTCTTCATCTCAGTACAGCCATGCCAGACAGCATCTTGTTTATTACTGAGTAGCATTTCCCTTCTAGGCTACTTCCTGGGGTGATAATAGAACAGTTTTTCAAGTTAGACATGGAAATACTGCATGATATGGAGAACAATTCAAATAATTGCTCAAAGACTTAGGATTTGGAATTGTATTTCAACTTCTCCTGAGGTTATGTAAAGAACAGAAGTCCCTTTCGCTCCAGGGATGTGACACTGTCTGTATAAATTTACCTCAACAGACATCACTATTTTCATCAACAGCAATAACAAAGGACACAGAGAGACACAGACAAATATTACGAAGTCTCTTACGGAGGGCTTGTAGATCCCCTGTCTTCATCAGCTTTGTCTCTGTTTTGCTTTGAACTCTCCATTTCACTTTGCAGAATAGTATCTCAAACAACCAAGGACAAAACTCCTATATACATGAACACAGCACTCCAGAAAAATCCCTTGCTTTTGAGCTTTTCAATAATCCCCCCATGTTTCTTCTCTGGCAAAACCAATTTATGGCAGAGATGTGCTGCTGTTGTTCTTTTGCTTTATAAACTTTGAGGGAAATTAAGTTAAATATTTTTTCTAACAGACACAAGCCATGACCTAGAGCTCTGTTTTTGTTCTCAGTTTTTTCACGGTGGCTTTAACTACAGTAGCACGGTTTTAAAACACTCTACAGTTCTACTGCTGCAGACACGAGAGTCTAAGAACATAAACAATAAAAGACAATAGATATAAGTAATATATTTTCTCTGAACAGTTGCTAAGAGTTTACAAAACACTGGAGAAGATTTTGGGCCCTTCCTAAAGTCTGAAAAATACAGAGACACTAAAGTGACTAAAAAAACTCAATCCAAACCCCGTAATATGTACTGAAGGATAACAATGCGAAACACAAATGCCAGTATGACACAAAGTAAGAACTAATTAAAATTACTGAAGATATAAACAAAGAGCAGATATTTGAAAGGCCAAGAGCAAAAAAGGAGGAAATAGAAGAATCTTTGATAGGTCAGAACATGACTTAGCATAACACTTATTTGACGCTGAAGTACAGAGTTACATGATATGATGAATCATTTGAAATACCACTGCCTGAAGGATTGGATTTTTTCTTTATTCTTGATGGAAAGCAGCACACGGACATAATTGGAAGATGTAGAGCAGTGAAGTTTATAAAGATCAGTGGTTAGAGCAATTCTGCTCCAGTTAAGGCTGTTAATTCTAATTCTATTCTTTCCACACTTCAGGGCTTTGTGTTTTGTTTTGGGGCTTTTTTTCCTAAGCTTCTTTCATATTCATTTGTTTTCATAATTCTTCACTTGCTAGCTATGTAAGCTTTTTCTCCTGGGTTTCCAGAGAGATAAGTACAAGTTATCTGCAATATTTGCAATTACTCAGGTATCCAACAGGTAATTTAGCACATTGCAAGCAGCACCTTCATGTGAATTAGCATTCTCAATTTCCACTCCTCACCCTCCCCACAACTGAAGATGGCATGTCAGATACATTTTTTTTAATATTTCCAAGAGAATCCAAATTATATGACTCTGATCAGTGCAATAATTTCCCAATAGGCTGCACAACCTGCTTTCAAGCAAATAGCACAGAGATAGAGACTTCTTACACAAGCGTAAGGAATTTTTTCCTTCTCATTGACATCCCATTTACTTCCATCTGTCCCAGATTCAAAGCTGGGTAGTATCAGAGCTGATAAGAGATACCCAAGCTGGGCCCAGAGCTTCTTCTGAAGTTAAACACATACAGTGTTATCCAAAATCACACTGGCTTGTTAGATGAGATAATGTGAAATGATGTAACATATCAGAGGGAGAAAGGAAAATTTTGAGATTGATTACCTGCTGACAACTCCAAAGACAACAATTCCATCACCAAACAACATTACAGATAAAAGTGGAAAAAGCTGCTGTGAACTATATATTGTGTACCTGGTGATCACAGCAGCCTGTCTGCTCAAATGTCCTCCTGCAAATCTTCTATGAAAGGCTGGGAAATTACTTTTCATTTCCTACTTTTATAAGCATTTGTTTTATCATTATTGACAAAAAATGTAAAAAACTATATGTCCAGATAAGGAGAGAAATATCTAATGAGTGTATCTGCCAGGATGAGAGAGAGATTCCTGGCTCATGAAAGAAATATTGAACAGTAACTTAAAAAAAAAAACACTCTTCTTTCCAAGTGCTGCTTAATAGACATTTTTTTTATGGCAGCTCCATTCTCCAACGTTTTTATTAAAAAAATATTTTTATTGCTTGGCTCTACTTAGGTGATAAATAAGAAACCTTAACGGGATCAATAATGAATTACAAAACAGCTGTCTCGTTCTACTTAAACTGGACTACTTTATGGCTGTGCTCTTTCTCATTTTGGCTTCAATTCTACAAGGTAGTTATCCTAAATTTAAACATGTGATTTGTGCCACTGCCTTAAGGAGGTCTGATGGTCAGGCATACATCCTTCTGCCCAGGTGCTCAGCTGACACAATCTTGCATACTCTAGCGAAAGGAAACATCCATGCACATGGGAATATCATGGAGAATAATATCTGGAGAACACAAAGCATTCTGGATCCAGCTTCATTACTTTGATGGTGTTTTAAATGGGTTTATACAGTGCTTAGCTAACAAGCATTTAATCCGGAGGTTAAAGAAGGCAGTAACCCTAGGGGCCGGGGTTGCAAAGGGCTGGAAAGATTTTGAGGCAGAAAGTCATCTTTAGCCCCAGGGAGTGGACTGTAAAGGCTGAAGGGGATTTTATTAGCATCTTTAATTAAACATCTATTTGAGTCCTTTATTTGGCATCGAATCAATTTGTCATTAGTTGTTTTGTTATTTAATTAGTGTGCTTAATTACTGTAAATACTATTAGGGTTAAATCCTGCAAGTTGCTGAGAATTCTCACAACTCCTAGGGATGTCAATTAAAACGCACACCATTTTCCAGGTCTAGAAAAATACAGAGAGTTTATTCTGAAGTACTGCTTATGACAACCATAATGTTACTGTAAAAAGAATTTTTTGTTTATGGAGTGACTTGAGTGTCAAGTAACACAGAGGTTGTTAGAAGTGCAAGAGGCTGTTGTGACTACATGAAGTTGATGGAGATTTTCATTTGACTTAATTAGAATGTTGATTTTGTCCTTAGAAACTCAACACTCAGAGAAAGAGTAAAGCCTTCGGCTTCCTTGTTATGAAAGAAAATCATAGAAACTCTAGTGAAAGTCATTACTGAAGTGAGACATTGTAGAGGAGGTCAGAGGATGCTGTTCTCAAGCTTGATGGGGCTGCAGGCAGCATTATTTGGACAATGCAATAACAATTATTCCAGTCTTCTACTAGATTGAAATATCAAGGGAATCAGTACCTGGCCTAAAGAATAAAACAAAAGGTTTTTAGTAGAGCAACAGCAATCTTCTTTCTTTTTTTTCTTTCTTCTTTTTAAATATCTTCAATTTCTAGGCCAACAAAAGAAATGGATAATTGGGAAGGATCTCAGCAAGAAAGGGTACCTAGTGTTGTGGACTACAGAGAAAACACATGAGAGGAAATAGCATCAAATAACTGAGTAATTAATTCATCACAAAAGAAAAATTTGGTTTGGGTTTAATAATATAAACTATTTGGGGGGAAAAAAAGGATTTATGGAAAACTGTCTGCATTATTTAATAAAAGGCAAACTATTTCTCTGTGACATTTCCAAAACAGAGGGTTTTAATTTCTGATTTGACATACATTTTCAGTCTAATTGAAAATAAAAACCCAAGTGAAAAACAAAACATTTAACGCCCATTCCCATAATATTTAACTCAAGATTAGGTTCCTGTTTTCTTTCTGTGGTTCAGTGAGGGGAAAAAGCTAGAGAAAAAGCTGTTTCAAAGTAATCCAAACCTAAAATTTTCTACAGGTTTTCTTTTGAGCTCCTGACCCAAGCAATGTCCATTCCACACTGCTTTCCCCATCTCTGCTCTGCTGAGGCTCTTGGCAAAGTGCAGGAAGTGAACAGAGAGATGGTACACACACAGGATCCAAACTGTTGAGAAGTCAGAGCAGGGATTTGGGTACAGGCATAGTTGAAGGGAGGAGAGATTGCAGGAAGCATGATGTAAAGCCACATAAGATCAGTGGGAGATATTCCATTGACTTCAGTGGGTGTTGAATCTGAACCAAGCCAGCAGAGAAGTGTGAAAAATGAACAATGGGGCACGAGGAAGGAAAGGACAGAGAGTGATGTGAAGTGGGGGGAAATACCATCTGTTCACTGGCTGCAACTCTAGGAAAGTAGGTATATTTTTTTGGCTGTTAACACCATCTCAACATCCCCCTCTAACTTTGTGAAGTGTAACACTGAGCACATAGGGGAGATGTAGGATTTTTCAGTGGATGCTAACAGCATGATTGCTTAAGCTAGGGAAGTTGTTCGTATATAATACAGTACCCTTTCCTCATGCATCTGCTATAAAATATGTAATCTAAAAGCTTTCACGGAGTTAAATAGATGAAGCAGATGGACAGGGAAATTAAAAAAAATTGGCAAGGTAGAAAAGATAAATGGTCAACCGAGATTTGAAATGAAGAAGAGAGTCAATGAGGCAGAGAGCCACAGTGAAGCTATTCCAGATGGTAGAGGCTGCGAAGAAGGCGGCTCTCAAAACACTTGTGAAATTCAGAGGGGTCAAGTGGCAAGGAGCGGCATGGGGAACTCTGAATCCACCTAATTCTGTGATAATGGTTGGGCCAGAAAAGAAGTTACAGCCCACGAGAACTTCAGCAACTCAGCAGAAGTCGAGCTGCTTCTCTCATACTATAAAATCTCAGCATATACATTACACTGGTCACTCTCTGTCTACTGTTAAGATGCTTGCTATACCACCTTTTCCTCATGAATCAAAGGACAATACCTTCCTATGTGGGAGAATCAGAAAAGGTCAGAACTAATTCTCCAAATACAAACAACTCTGAATAAAGGAAATGTTTAAAGCCTAGACTTCCATCCAGATCCAGCTGTGCAAGTTCTCCTTGCCTGGATCGGAATCCCTTTCCTTCAGAGTGGCTTTTTCTTTCAGCCAAACAGCAAATTTGCCAGACTTTTCCTATTTCTTCTTCTGTTATGGCAGAACCACATACAGCTAAGTGTAAACAATGCCCATAGGTTAATGTGGCCCAGTGTGTTCTCAACACTGCTAGAGAGATAAAACTGTCCCTAGGCATAACAATTTATCAAGTATGTATTAGCTTTAACAACTGCAGATTAGCTGTCCCAGAGCAATCCACAGAACCCACTGATGTGAATGTTCTAAGATGTTATCCTTGCCCTCTCCTGAGCAAAGGTGCCTGCTTACAACTTTAGAGCACCTCAAAGCAGGAATTGTCACCTTAAACCTTCTTCAGGGACCTGTTATATTCTTCAAAAAAATGCAGCACTCTGCTCAAAACCCTCTTATTTTCATTACCTATACTGAAGTAATGTTATGGGAATGAAAGACTGGGGTCTACTTCTAATTTTTAATACTATTTTCGGAGACAATCCTAATAAGGTGAAGGGTTATATTGTCAAAGTCCATTGCATCAACTGTACAATTTTAACAGCTCCATTTTGTGCTAAGATCCACGTAATTGAACCTTCAACATCAATTTACTTGATTATAAGTCTGTGTCACTGAGCAAATGGCCATCAAAAGCCTCTCCTCCTACTTCTGATTTCCTGAACTTCAAAATGGAATATTAAGTGCCATTTAGTCCCTGACAGTAGCAATACCCCATTTATCAGCCTATTAGGTGCAGCACATAACACTAGTGGGCCTGAATGTAAAATAACAAAAGCCTAACACCCATGTTGCTTTCCCCCTGCTGAAAGGGATAATTCAGTAATTGCCAAGCATGCCTCATTTAGTAGCCTAGCCAAAAGATAGGAAATGGGTTATTTGCAAGATTTCAGGGGGTTAAATTAAGCGCCCACAGTCATATTTTTATCTTCATTGTATCTTTTTGCATACTCTAATTACCAAATTTCACAGAAGAAAGATCTTTTTCATGAACTTCACATGGAAGTCTCAAGATTCCTCATATACACTGAAGTCAGAACAACATATCTAAGACACAAGCTGTCATTCCCCATACCATTAAGTGCAGTGAAACCTGTTGCTTCCAGTCAGTTTGATGGATTACTACTTTTTTGATGTGAATAATAACACTAAACCAGTGTAATCCATACCAAAATACACACTGGATAAGGGATCTTCTTTTTATAATGGCTTCCTAAGCAGGAAACCACAGTAAATATTATGCACAGCGTAATATTTTGAAATTCTCAACCAGACTGTCAGTTAATGTAAATAATT
Source organism: Sclerurus mexicanus (assembly GCA_013396755.1). Classification (NCBI taxonomy): domain Eukaryota; kingdom Metazoa; phylum Chordata; class Aves; order Passeriformes; family Furnariidae; genus Sclerurus; species Sclerurus mexicanus. Next base: position 162,957 of record VWZF01004338.1, read on the forward strand.
CTGCTTATTTGAAGTACAAGGCCTTTGTTAATTTATACGATAAATATTTATAAATATTTATATACTTATATTAAATTTGGCCTTATGGGAAACTAAGTATACTGAGGAAATGATGCTGAAATACCTTTGCTTTTGCTGTCCTCCCAAAAAAGCTTTACACCTTACACCTCATGCCAATGAACTGAACTTCTGTTTCATTAGGAAACAGTGGCACACCAAATCTTATATTCTATCAACCCAAAAAGATCTTAGCTGAAATAAAAACTATGATGTGTCAAGTAAAAAATGAATAAGATCTCTGTGCATCTGCTTTATTGCAAGCTCTTCCCATTTCACTTATCTCTGGGCACATCTGCATTAGTGCTCACCATTCAGCAGGACATTTTGAAGCACCTCTATCAACCATCCCTGCTTCAGTTCATATCACAGGGTGACCTCAGCACAAACTGGATTTATTCTGATTCAAACTGAACTAGAAGAATTCTCATGGGCTTCACCTGATATGCTCCAGTCTTTAAAGGGATCTGTGGGACTGGGGCTAGAAGTAGTGCAAAGGAAATGCTTTGAAATATGTACCCTATGGACCTTTCTGCTCTACAAATGTGTTCATACAGGCTGCAGTATTTGCTAAAGTAGATGTAGTTTGCGTGTACTAAATGCAAATATTAAATAACAAAGTGATAGCAATACAGCAACAGAGAGCCAGGACAGCAAGGAAATGTACTTGACATCAACAAATTCAAAGGTTATATGACTACATAAGAATTTGGGCTTGAAAATAAAGAAAATAAATAAAAACTTTAAAGGAATAAAGGAATTTGCTAGTATAATTTGCTAATCAGTATTATCACAGGACAGGAGATGTTAATCACCAGCCTTTGATGATGCATAGCATGGCATCAGAGCCAGGTGTTTGAACTACAGAGTAGCTCTCACCTCCAGTTCCCCAGATTAATTATACAGATTTCTAGAATATCAATTTCGTGCAGACACAGCTTACTGATTCAAATCAATAAGGTAATATTTATTTACAGAAACAATTAAGTTCCCCTTTTCTGGCTGAAAAAAGATAGAAATACATTACAATAAAAAATGCCTGATTGAGCCTGATCCAGCCAGTACTATGGCCAATAGGAAAACTCATCTGGGTTGTGATCAGGCCTGAATTTTAAACTTTTGACTTCAATAGTATTGGATTCTTTGAGCAAAATAAATGTGTCAGATTAATTTAATTCCTTTCTGCACAAACACACAGATGATATAGCAATGTTTTTGTGAGATTTAACAAAATTCTTATACAAAGTTACACTTATTCTTTCACTTTTGTTTGCAGTTCCACTGAGATATCAAAGATTTTTTCTCTCCTCTTTGAACACATTTTTCTGAGTAAGCATCCAAAGAATGTCTTCTATGAACCATTCTAAAAAATAAAATGTAATTGAAGGAAATCTGTGCAACAAAACAAAACTGTGGCTGTAATATATGAGAAGTATTCTGCTAATAAACTTTTAACAAGTGTGGATATAAATTACAGAGAAGATCAGGCACAGACATAACAAGAAAAAAACCAAAACAAAACAAAAAAACTTCAAGAAGTGCAAAAGTCCAGTACTGTAATTCTGATTGTCCATCACAAAAATTTGCCTATAAAAGCAGTAAAGCTATAGAAATTATATTTATAGTAAAGAATACTTTCAATTAATAATTGCTGTGAGGGTACAATACGAAAAACAAACCTCAACACTACACTGAAGTGGATAAAAAAGCAACAAATGTTAGACTGTCAGACAGACATCAGTAGCCCATAGATAGCAGCTAATCTAAAGGGACTTTTTGTACCTTTTCTTTGGAAGCACATAGCCTTCCATTAAAAAAAAAAAAATCACATCCTTTTCATCTTTGCTCTTTCTCATTCTAAGTAATTTCCTAATTTTTCAACCAGAATTTTGTAGAGTTTATAATTTTGCTAAAGTCCACCCGAAAGGAAATTCCTGACACATGTAATCATTAAGGCAGTATGTGATATGTTGACTCAAGATCTTTACAAAATACAAGAACTCCAGTTTCCCTAATTCCTGGCTTTACTTTACTTCTTCTGCCCTTATATCTTTCTCCTCGAAAATGCCTGAAAATTTTAATTTGCCCTGAAAACCATGATGATCCAACAAAATCACTGAATGAAACACTGACATAAATATTGTTCATGGTATCCATTGTTCAGAGGAACTGCATTCTTCAGGAGTCAGCCTGGCTGTGAGGGCTGCATGACAAGGCTGCTGTGCAAGCACTCACACCTGGAATGCCAGCCCTAGAGGATGACAGGGAAAGAAGGGAGCTCTTTGAAATTAATGCTATTCTTGCCTAGCTCTTCAATTTCATGACCTGAACATCATGACTCTTCTCTCCCCTTCTTTCAAGACCAAGAAGAGAGATAAAATAACTTTTTAGAGAGAGCACACAAGTGTAAGTGTGTGTACAAGTAGGTTGTAACCTAACAAACTAACCTGCTACAAAATAAAAACACATGCAATTTTGGGGTTCAGAGAGCAACTCTATACTTTTCCTCTCATCTTGGAGAGAAATACACATTTTGCTAAGAGTCAGTTTTGCCCTGAGTAAGTGAGGATTTCTACAAAGACTTAGATAATTGCAGAATTGTGGTTTGGCTGTCTGACCTTAAGGATTCACAGTTCAGTTCTGGGGTTTCCTTTTTTCCCCAGTAGAGTCATCATGTTTGCAAATATGTTCAGAGACTTTCATTTATCCTTCAAGAAGGAATTGTTGCACAGCCATACACAGTGCATGAACATGTACACAGTGTAACTACTGTATATTTACTGCGCACACACTTTTTCTTTTCACATAACACTTCTTCCCAGAAGAAACTAAGCAAGAGCCTAGGCAAGTCTCTCACTACTAGCTTGCAGGCACATATTTTAGCTACTGGCACATTCTTGGCTCCCAGGCATATAATCTAGCTAAGCACAAGACTGCTTCTCATAAGGAAACATAAAGGAAATGGCACATTAAACAGGGGTTTGTACATGGAAGTTTCATTTTTAGAAAGAAAAGCTTAAAAGATTTTTTTTTAAATGTTTTGTCTTCAATTAGAAAAAAGGTTGATAATTTCCTCCAGATTCACTCCTTCTCTGTTTAAATTTTCTACCATCCGTAGAAATTCAAAGACCATGGCAATGAATTACGCCATATTTTTGCAGGAGAAGCTATTGTAGCTGATGCTACAGTTCAGCTTAATGTAAATCATATTTTTTCCCATTTATTTTTTTGCTTCTTTATAGCAAGTTACAACTGGATTATATCACAGTCGAGTTTTTATATTGTTTCTTAACTGTGAAACAAAGATTTCACTCCAGATATCAAAAAGGAAAAGTGAATATAGAGTTTATTTTCACCTCTTTTTCTAGAGAAATTAGATTTTTACTTTTTCACTTTCTCCACTACTAATTCAAAAACAGATATTTAAGAAATATGGCAGTTCACACTTAAACAGAAGTAAGTTGAGTAGCTGTTGACATTTTAATTAGAATACTTTTAATGGAAAAAGTTCCAAGAACAAACTGAACTGAAAAAAATGCCCTACTTTTAATTAAAAACAAACAAACAAAGCCATATTTCTAGTTTGAGAACTGTCACTAGTTTGTTTATTTGGGGGCTTTATCCCCAGTTCTGAGAAAGGGCCAATATAGTTTATTAAATTTGATATTGTCATAAAGTTATGAAAAGATTCTCATAACATTTAATGAAAATAACAACACAAATAGTAATTTATTTGCTCTTCCAAAGCATTTAACAAGTCCCAGTTTCAAAACACTTAGCAAATATTACACTATAAACCTCACACCAATACTGTTATCACACTGCATACCATTAGCTCCCGCAACTGTTAGGAAAAGTGCCTGAGGCAGAGAGATGCAACAACTTAATGGGACAGGGCTCATCAGGACTTCTAAAGACTAATCAGCATTGATCCTTCATTTGAAAAAGAGCACAAAATCAGTTATTAAGTGGACTAAATTTATTTGGTTTCAGATGTCATAAACAGTATTTACAGTAAACAGTTCTTCAAGATCCTGGCTGTGAGAGGGCAATAAAGTCTTGCATATCCACACACTAATACATCTCATTCCAGTTCATTCACAACATAAAGCTTTATTCTAAAAATTCAAATCCTGTTCCTCTTCCAGCAGCAGGTGAGGCAACTGAAATGAATGGGATCATTCATCATTCATCCACTTCAGAAAGGGAGCAGAATTTGCCTTGCAATAATGAAAAGAATTCTTTTCTTCCGGCCTATCACCACATGCTTCACTTGCAGTAAAGGGACAATTTAACGGTACCAGCTCTTCCCACATTCACCGGCAGAAACTCACTCATCTCAGGGGGACTGCGACTTGAAGGACTGACCTCTATTATCTGAAATGTCAAACTGTCATAAATTTGCCTGCTTGATTCCCTCCCTCAATAGCTGTGGCAGCTCCTGACCCAGCAGAGCTCTCAGGCATTTCCACATCATTTCTACAAAACACAATCTTGAAAACAGATCAGTGAGAGATGGGGATGAATGTGTGGAAATGTACACAGTCTATAGGGTCCAGAATGAGACTTATTTTCAGATTAAAAAATTTTAAAAAATTCATATTTTGCCTTTCAGCTGTTGAGAAATGCTCTGACTTTCCCCTCACTCTCCTCACCACCCCCCCACCCTGACAACTCTGTTTCATGGCATCAACCAAAATATACCCTTTTTTTTTTTTTACAAGTACCACACCCAGTTATCTCCAGCTAAGTGACTTAAACCACTAACAAATTTTTATGCAGCTCACTACAGAAATGACTCTATAAATTGCAAAAACTCTTGTGTAACTTCAAATTCTTCAACCACAAAATGAAAGTGTTTTGAAAAACGTTTACAAGAATACACCAGAACATGAGAAAGCTGATAGATTGCAAGGAAAAGTTCACTAAAGTGAATCTAGGAACACATATGCACTATATGAAAGACACCAACCTAATTTACTCCATGACCTGACTATGTCATGACCTTATCAGCAAAGTTGATACTTCCATTTTGTAGACCCATGTCTTTGAATTCTCAGAGGTCTTTTTTTGCCAAATACCCATGCTTCCATCAGAAATGTCAGATGTTGTCCCCTCCCCCAAAGACTGAGAAGACCCACTGTGCATGAAGAGTTGCAATATTTTACATTATGGTTTGGTTATGGTATTCCCCAATCTGGTGTTCCCACTGAAACACTTCAAACTGTCAGCCACAACCCTGCCACCTTTCCCCCTCCCCTGCAGCAGGCTAGAGAGAAGAATTGATGGCACAAAAGGTAAAGATTACAGGTTGAGATCAGAATAATTTACTGGAAATGGCAATGGAATATGGAAACGAACAGTAACAGCTTCAGTGTGATAACAAAGGGTACAAGAGAATGACTCACATACAACTGCTCACCACAGAACTGGCACTACCCAACCACCTTCTCCACCACGCTACCTGACTGAAAGGGACCACTGTCCCTCACCCCATTCCCTGGCAATAATGTGAGTTGGTATAGAACAACCTCTGTGTCCTAGCCATGTCCCTCCTGGCTACTGCAAAATTAACCCTGTCCTGGTCAGAACAAAGACATTATAATACTTTATATTCCAGTAACAGCAAGCAGTACCTGGAGACATGTATGAAACCTGCAGTGCATATGCAGAAAAAATGTATAGTCACCGCTTGAAAGAGAGAGGAAAATATTCCAGAGGGCCAGCCTAAAACTAACACATTGCAAATAGGTTACACAAGCCCAGAGGCTTAAGCTTGCCTTTTACAAAAGGATACATTTCAGTCTGAATGAGTGACTCTCATAAAATAGTACTTCTGCCACTGTGCTGGCCTGAGGATGGTCTTGTTAACTCTGAAAAAGGGGATACTTTTGGTAAGGAAATGTTTTGCTATGGGTATGACTGCAGTCACTCAAGCACAGTGGATCACAATGCATCATTACAGAGCTCACAGAAAGGAAAGAGCAGAGATCTAAATAAGTCAGCCTTGCTTAGACCGATCAGGATATTGCTGAGAATTAGAGGGGATAGAGAAAAGCTTCATAACTCTGAATCTAGGTTGAAATGGTATCTCTAAGGACAAAATTATATTGAAAGAGGCATTGTGTTTGCAATTTCTCTAAAATTCTACAAACCCCAATGTTAGATGGTGCTTCGAAATCCAATATAGTTTCAAGGAAAACTTCAGGAAGGTTGGTTATTTTTCATGTAAATTCTCTTGAAGTATGAGCCATGAGGTGTTAAGAAGAAAGGCATTTTATATAACCCATAGGCCTTGCTGCTTTTCAATTAAAGGAAAATAGAGTAACTCGTGAAAGAGAACTCCAGTGGCAAAGTGTTACTCAGAACCAAATCCAAAGAGGAAGGTTGGGAAGAAAGGGATCAGTTTTTAAGATTTAACAGACTCCTTCTGTTCCAGTTCTAGAATGAAGATAATGTAGGTTTCTCATGAACTGGGTGGAGTCAGCTTTTGCAGTTTTGCTCTTGGCTTAGTAGGGTTAATTTCCCAATCCATCCCTGTATTCGTATGGTACAACTATTTCATTAATAATTCTCAAAGATATCCTAGGCAACTAGTTCACTTACTTTTGGAGTTGTACCAAATTTTTACCTCTTGTCATTATCCGTTCTTTTGCACATGTCTTTCAGTGCCTGTTTTAATGTCCTCCATGAATCAGACCTAAGGAAATCTCATTAGATCTGTGCAGTTAAATAAACCATAGATTTCTTTTCTATTATATGCTTTTTGTAAGCTTTCTGTTTTCATTTAATATCTCTGTAAGTTGTCATGAAGACTAGAGCCTCTTTGCAACAGGCTTTACGGACTTCAGGAAATATTCTCACAGTTACACTAAATTCAGTTGATTTGTCTTTTCACCTACATCATTTGTATTTCTGTAATTATTAGAGTCAAACTTGGCTAATGCCCTCATTTCCTTCCTGCTGCAGGGTGGTATTGCTAACAGTCTATTCCTCTATTAACATATACCAAGATATCTATCTTTATTTTTCTCTTTTTTAAAAAAAATTGTATCCCACAGTACATGTACTCTGATTCCACATTTCTGTTACCCTGTGACACTCAATTTCACATTTTCCACCAGCAATTCTTTCTTCCGCCTTCTTGCCCATTCCTCTTGCAATATTACAAAACCATTTCAGTTGTTTTTGAAACCTGGTAAGGAAACAGCTCTTAATTTTTTTCTTCTGCTGTGTCTGTCTCATCATGACACACAAGAACTACTGTTTTTTTCCCTGATGCTCATCCTCTACTCCTCAGCATCTTTCACTCTTTGTTATGTCCTTCTTATTTTGCTACCTCTGTTTATTTAAGAAGTATTTTTATCAGCCCTGCTCAGGCTCACCCCCAGAAGGCTATTAGCCCAGCTACTCCACTGGAGTCCAACAGTCTGGAGGAATTCTTGCTCCATGAATGCTTCCTGATGGTCAGTCATCCTCAGACTTTCCTCACAGCATTTATCCTTGAGCCATCTGTTCATCTTTGTCTTTTCCTGCCTTTGCTTTCTTTTTCTGAGGACTGGAAGGCTTCTGCTGAATGTTATGCACATGGAAATATCATTACCACCTGGCAGGAAGAAAATGTCTTCCATGTTGCGGATATTGCATCATTTCAAAGTGAAACCATGTTTACAGTCAAGACACAGGCTTCCTACACCCAAATCTTCATTCTTTCAGTGGTTACTGGGCCAGCTAAGTGGGGCCACTTTCCCAGTTGCTTTGCTGCAATCCTATTACAGAGCAAGTCAGATAAACAAAAACGAAGAAAGGTGATGGCAGCAACACTACCAGAAGAGGAAAGGGCAGATCTCCTAGAAAAAGATGCAAATTTTCTGTAATTATTTACAGGTAACATGCATTTGGTGTTGGAAAAATATACATCTTCCAGCTACTGTGACCTTGTTGTGCAGCATAGTGAAGTTCTTCTATAAATGGGAATATGGAAAAAGTTAATAAATATCCTCGGTGAATCCAAGCTAAAGTCAAGTCAGTGAAATACTTTTATTCAAACATAGGTGAGATTTCACATCCATTATTTAAGTGTACTGCTTTTACAACAGTAGAGAAAGAAACAGAGGGAGACAAAAAGGCAGGGCTTGGAATACTTTCCTATCAGAGCCCTCAGTTCAGGGGCCTAATAGTTTCCTGAGTTTAAGAACTCTTATCTCACTGCATTTAAGCCACTTTCTCATAGGAAACTGCCCTAGCATTGTGTCCTTAGAACTTATCTGATGGTGGATAACATCAGCCTACAGCAACAAAGGGTACTGCAGGCAGCTACAAAGCTGGGCACAGTTCTGCCCATGTGCCTCCTAGTCACTACAACTCACCCCAAACCCAAAGGCTCTGTGATCGTGTTAGCAAGGCACTGAGGCTCATCTGCTTAGCTAAGCTCAGCTCAGCACCCTGGCTGCATTGCTTTTGCTCACCTTGGAAACTAGGCAGAGTGCAATCATGCTATACAGGTACCCTGCACATTTAATTTGCATATTTTAGCTTCTTTAGTTAGAAAAGGTATGATAAAAACCATGCAGATGATCAGAGATATTCATCCATCTCCACCTGAAAGAAGTCAAAACAGACTAAAACATCTAAACTGGGACCAGGGTGAGAGAACTCCACAGATTTGTGAATGACAGAGAGGATCTTCACTTGTTCATCATATGACAAGCAGAGGGCGTTCACACAGATTCAGAGCAATGTTTTCTCATTCAGTCCATAACTAAACTATGGGCTCCACTGCCACAGAATATTTCTGAGACCTTACGAGATAAAATGTTGCTCTAAACCAATGTGACAGCTCTTAAACTATACATTTTCACATCCTCTTTTTTATGCTTTGATATATAAAAATGTTTAGACTTCTTTACACAATGGCATTCTGCACATACTTAAACCTTTAAACAAAGGTTTAAAATTCCATGTTAAACATTTTATTTGTTAGAAAGCACATACCCATACAAGAACTGCTGGTAGAAAATACAGCCACAAATTCAAAGGTATGACAACATTCTGCCATGAATATCATTTGTGGTAATGTATGATGCCACTGACACAAAGCATCTTCTCTCCCATTATTGGGAGGACAAAGGTTTATTTTATCCCATCATTTCTGTAACTGTTTGAAAGGATGTGGCAGGACCTATTCATCCATTAGAGCTCACAGCATCTGAATTCCTTCCTCTGAGCACAAGGCAGAAAAAGGGTTCTTGGTCAAACATGAGTGTCGCAAGTCACTCGCTCAGGTCTGAGACTGCATGTGGTTTTGAAGATGTGTCAAGTGTCACTAAAAAGCTTACTGTACATTTAAATAATGACTGTGGTACAGCCTGATATTGCCTATGCTTGACTCCTATAGAACTATGGAGCAATCAATGAGATCCATTTACTTATGCAGAAACCTTCTAAATACCTCAAAAATAATTTGAGTGTATCATCAATAAAAGCTTTTTATTCCTAGGACCAAGGAGTTGGCTTATTCAGGTTGGGATCTTAGAGTGTTTTGGTTTTTTTCCCCTCAGTTTTACAGTGAGAATATATAAAGTAGTTCAGATTTCAATATGAAAGTAGGTATTTCATGAATAAACTCCACCACAAATAAGCTAACCAACATTTCAGGCATGCAAAGAACGCAAACACCCCCACCCCCCCCCAAATCTCAAATTCTTGAGAATTTACAAAACTTAGCCATTATTTTTACAAAGATGTAAACATTTTGTTTTCTCAATGGATGGCTTTTCTCATCTAGCAGCACCATACAAATGACCAGTTTCTTTTTAGCAGAGCCATTTGTCTCTAAAAATGGGGAGCACCTAAAAATGCCCTGGTAATTTTCTTATCTAAACCCTGGCTCTATTTCACTAATTAATAAACACTAACCACTTAACATTAAGTCTACATGGCACTTAACAGCCATATAGCATAATTCAGGTGAAGGGCCACGATTGTGATGCAGCTGAATCTCAATTCCATCACAGCATTAAAGTGAGCTGAGCAACCTGACAACAGCGAGCCAGCATTAAGAAGCCAGTCCGGGGTTTAACTGCACAGAGCTGTTCTCTGACTTAAAGAAGGAACTGCAGTTTAATATGCCACATGGCCACATTCATTTCAATGCTCAGAGATGCAAACACTGTTTAGATCTATGGGATTACGTCAGCTTTACTGCATAAATGAGACCCTGTAGAGTTTTGCAGTTTATAAGTTCTTGAATAGTATATAGCAAGAAAATATGAGTTACCTGAACCTGGAAAAAAAATACTTTGCCTTAGCTAGTATTTCAAAAGGCAAGCAGTTTTCTTTGCAGTTTTCTTTGTATTTACTTCTATCCCTGCAGCTATAATGAATTATTTAAGCAGTATCTATAGAGTACAGGATTTGTGCTTTTATTTATTTGTCTATTTTATCACAGGCTACTTACAAGGGCAAGTGTGCTGAGTCAACACAGGTGTAAATCACTGCATTTCTACTTTAATCAGTGGAACTAGGCAAACTGACACCCATCACAAAGTTGACCCAATATATTTAGTGCAGAAGAATTTTTTATTGGCTTATTAATAATGGACTTGTTTATTACTATTTCTCAAACAACAGGGTTGGTAAGGTGCACTTCTTACCCCCCTCCCCCTCTTCTTGTTTTACCTTCTCATTGGTTTTTAATAGCACTAAAAAAACAAAGAAATGTGCATCTAACCAATCCCCAGTTTAACACTACACACCTTGGGAAATGACTTTTCAGGTAGACCAAGTGTTGTGAAATGTGCTACAATACAGAAATCTTCAAGGTACTTCTGAATGACCTGATATAGCCACTTGGCAGAGCACTTCACTACACAGAAGTGTCAGGTTGGTTTCTAAAAGCAGGGAAGTTACATCAGTTCTGCCTTCTGCCAGGACTAACTGGGTCAGCAAAGCACTCCCAGAAGGTGGCCATGTGGTTTCTAGTTCTAGAGGTCATTGTTTCAGAGCTAGGTCATACCTTTGCATAGTGCTCACCCTCCCACCTGAAGGTGTAGATCCTCAGCTCATTACTCCTTGCAAAGTTGAGAGTAAAATCTCACACCATTTAATTGCATTTATGCAAAAAGATCTCTGCAGTCTATATTTTTCATTTCATAGTAAGAAGCTTCAATAAATTAAATGCTGTCAAATCCAATGATAGTAATTATGATAATTCTTGAAATAATGTCCACCAGAGAACAAAAAATTTAAGTCCATGCTCCCCACTGGTAAACCTGCACTGCACAGGAAACGAACTAGGGGAAAGGCTAACGAAATTGTTCAAGTGTTCCCAGGAGCTAGGGTAATTTGTGAAAGGCAATGCTGGGTCCTATCAATATTTTCTTGGCTCTAGGAGTCAAAATCTGTAGACAGGAGAGAGGGCATAAGTCCAAAGAGTCACTGCGGTCCAGGTAATGCTAGCTGGCATGAAAACCCCTTGAAACTATAACCAGCTATTATTGTTTATAGCAGCACTAAGAATAGAGAAGCCACAGACATACAAATCATAGCTGACAGTCTGGTCCCTTAAATTGTTCTATGTTGTTTATAGAAATGTCTTAAAGCCTATTTGAATAAGTTATCCATGCAATAATACTCTCTTCTGTTAAATTCTTTACTTGAATTAGTAAATTCTGAGCCTAGATCAGATATAAAATATGCAGATCTCCAGGTATTGAATGAGATCAGGTTGTGTGACATTAGTTTATTTTATTGCCACAGCTACCCTTCACTCCCTTGCTGTAGCACACACAGCAGGTCAATAGCCTGACTTCGGTCATTACACATGAAATGAATCATAACTATCTTGCTGATAGTTCCAGGTCTATTGAAACATCTTTCCTTATGAGTTTTTGGAGGTGCAAACCATCCTGTCATTACTGTTGTCTGAGGTAAAAAAAGACCATGTCTGTTGCCTAGGTCCTGCAGCATTTATCCTAAAACAAATCAGGAACATCAATTCCAGAGTCCTTTGAGATATGAATTTGTAAGGTATCTGCCTTTCTATGCACACTTTTTCAATAATAATTTGACACCTAAAATGATTAATGCAGGACTGCTAACACATCCTTGTTTGTTGGCCAGCAATATCAACAATGTACAGTGCCTTTGCAGGAGGTTTTAGCTTCGACATGATGAAGCATGAGTTCAGAGGAAGTCATAGAGGGAAACCTGCCTTCATCCACATTAATAATTCTGATCTGAACTAGCCTGACTTAGAACATTGCCTACTGTGAAGGTGGATCCACGACATTGCTGTTTGTCACACCTCCCGCTCCCACCAAAACAAAGCAAAAAAAAACCAAATTAGAAAACCTGAAGATTTCAATTTAACATAGTCCATGTTTTAAGGAAAGTTCAGGACAGCTGCCTAGTCATTTAACTGTAACAAGCAAGAGAAAGGAGAAGCGAAAGGGCAGAAAAGCCAGGGTGCCTATTAATTCCACACTTTCAATTTGATGACATTTTGTCAAATATGTAACAAAGCTTTAATTCTAGTTGTTCAGGACTCTGAGACCAGAAGAAGATTTGGCAGCTGAAGAGCAGGTTCAGGTCCCACACATTGTAAAACAAAAAGACAGAAAAGCAGAAACACCAAAACCTTGTTCCAGTCAATGTCTTTCCAAATGTGTGGAAAGCAGCAGGTGTTTAGGCTAATATTAAGCCTATATTATATAGACTTGGAGTTAACATGTAGATAGGTATCTAGATATTTCACAGTACTGTTTTGACTGAGTACTCGAGTGCTTCAAACTAAAATGCAAATGAATTGAAGTTCAGTTATCCTGCTGCTCAGACAGCATTAGATTAAAGCTAGATTTAGAGAAAGATCCCAGAGGCTACAAGAAAAAGACTTGTATGCTACAGCTAAGACTAATATAGTCATAGTTTAATAATGTAGACAGTAATGCATAATGAAATGTCATTAATTCTCACATGTTATATTGGTTTCTAATTTGAGGAATTGTGTCCAATTATCTGTAGCTTAGCTATTCAGATTTGTAACTTGGCAACTCAGAACAAGAAAGTGCTGAATTCTACTCCACTACCTGAGAAGTCTGAAAAATACCTGTTCCTTATAAGGGCAACCTGTGTATTTCCCTAGTCTTTTTGCCGTTCTGAATTTGTAATTCAGTTTTCCAAAGGAGTCAACAAAAAGCCCTCCAGTAACCTTCATATTATACTTTATTCCAGATCTTTCTCCCTTGTATTAAGGCTTTTATCCATAATAGGGCTCCATTTCAGTGCAACTCTTAGGGTTGACTCTTGTTTTGGTGCTCAGAGGCATCTTCAAGAAAAATTTGTCAGGCTTTCTACTGCTTAGGAAGGTCACTAAGTTTACATTTAGCATCTTAGACCATGCCTTTCTATCAAGCAAGTAAGGGTGTATCAACATAACATCTGCCAAGATAGTACTTATTATTGCCACAGGTTGCTTTTTAAAATACACCCATTGGCACTTCATGTATTCTGCTCCCTACCAGAGCTCAGAGGCACTCTGAAGTTCTCTGGTGAAATGGCTCAAGAACTAAATAAAAAAGAAATAAAAAATTCTAAGTCGTTCCCCATAGAAAGCACTGCTGATCTCAGCTGCAAGGCTTCCTCAGCCTGCTCAGCAGGGAAGCATGAAGATGTCAGGTAAACATAATCATGCTATTTGTGGAAAGTGTGAGATGAGAAAGAGGGAGGGTAATGAAGCATAGACAGAGCAATTCAGTTTCCCAGCCTATTTAGGTAGATTGTCTTCTCTAATTGTTTTTCTCCCTGGAGGTACAAACACAGCGAATTTCGATACCATAAAGTTAAGCTTTATTATTGCAGCTTTCAGTTCTTTCACAAAGAAATATGTACTGTATTATAGCAGTGCCTAGTAGCAATGCTATAGTTAAGGATGTGTCAGCAGTTGTGCTACAGACCTCTATTCTTCCATGAGATGTAAAAACTAGTTTTAGGCTAAAATTATGCATATAAGGTACGTGTCTAGATTCATATCAGTTCACAGAAAAAAAAATCCTAGGCATGTCCTTTGGTAACTGTAGATGATAACAGATTTTCAAAAAATCCACCAAAAAAACCCCAAACCATGCTCCCCTCCACCCCAGTCTCCTAAAAAAAAAAAAATACCCTGACGCAATATCATCTATGCTACTGAAGGTTGGATTGATACAAGTTAAATGTATAATTTTGCAAGTGTTTAAATACTGCCCCTGGTGACTTCAGTCATTATCTTCAGTATGAAAAGAATTTCATCTCATCTCAGTGTAGCAAAAGACCTAAATTTTAATGGCTTTTGTCCGTCAGAAGCCAATCCAATAAAGCACATATTTATCTCATTAACACTTCAATACATGAGCAGTTAATTTGAAACCATCAAGACAAGATTGTTTATCACCTTGCAGGGCAAGTTCAGAAGAAAACAAAATGAAGATATACTCTAAGATTCATGCAGACACTCAACATAATATTTCTGTGTTCTCTTGCTGTATTTCATAGTGAAAAGTAGCAACTTTAGTAAGTAACAAGTTTATAAAAGTCCCTAGGCAGATAAAAAAAATACTTGAAGAAAGATTATTCTAAAAACTAAAGGCAGTACGCAAGAGTTTTCATTTAGGCACTGGGTATGCACTAACATCCAAAGTTACAGCTACACAAATGCAAGACACCAGTAAAGCAATCAACTTCAGAGTAACAGCAAAGAAAGTGAGCCCCAAAGTCAGATGTAATGACTGATAAGAAAAAAAATTAATGATGAAGTAGAAACACCTAACTCTTACACTGTCTACTTACGACTAGGTCTTAAGAGTGCTTTCCAAGCAATTTGATAATACTACCAGATTTCACAGAGAGGAAAAGCAACATAGATGCAGATTAAGATACTTAGCCAAGGTCACCCTTCAGGCAGAATGACATGAGTTAGGAGCAGAGGCCCAGCAGGCTGGTACCAGTTCATTCACTGTTTATATGATGGTTTTTCGTGCAGCAGAGGAGCAGGGCAGTTCAGATGCCTCCTGCACACAGCAGGTGTGACTGCTCGAGCCACTGCCCAGGAAAGGCAGACTGAACAGGCAACCACCTTGCAGTGACCTGCCACTCTTCAGCTGCCTCCTGTTAACCAACTGATCACTGGCTCTTACCTATAATAAATAAGAATCGAATTGACCATCACTACTCTACTTAGCATTTACTACAAAGTGCAGCAGCCTGCTCTGGGGTGATTACCACTGCAGACAGGATGCACGGTAACTTGCTGTCCTGTGATAAATTGGCCTAGAGTTGTACATTGCCAGCACTAAAGCAACTGTTTCCAGACTGGTATGGTCCCAGTCAAATCATCACTAACTGGGCACCTAGATCAGAGCCAGGGCTTGCACACCTGCCAGCAGACAGGGCAGAAGTGGTGGGCTGTGGAGCCAGAACTGTGCAGCAGAAAGGAAGTGGAATTTGACAGTCAAAGTTCCTAGGGTGACAAATGTGACAAAATCATAAAAGATCAAAGCATGGGTGTAGGTGCAACAAAATGAAAGCTGAAGGACAAAAAAATACTCTGAGTTGCTGGGGACATGAGTACAGGCTGTGCTGGTGTGCAGAAGGCACACAACTGGAGGTTGTGTGATGGCACACAGTGTCACAGCACCTGGAGACATGCACAAGGAAATAGCAGTAGCAAGCGTATAGGGTCAGAGCAAAATGCTAATAGATAATGTTATTTAGAGAATTATGCTAGAGGATGTAGAAACCTGGGCTGTTGCATGTGCAGCAGGAGTCCTCTGAGTGAGCAGATCCTAGACTCATGAATAAAGAGTAACAAGACTTTTATTAGAAGCAAGTTTTTAATGGTCTATGTATTTGAATTGTGCAATGATAGATCAGAGAACTATCCAAACCCATTAGCTTAGGAGGGAGAAGTACTATTTACTTTCTGGGGAAAAAAAAAAAAAAACCTCCAGCAAAAAGGTTTGAGAACCAGAAATTAAGGCTACAGTAAAGCACGCAGAAAAGACAGCAGATCAAAAGAAATTATTTCACCATCTCAGAGACCCTGTCATTGTTGTCCAGTTTTGAGGTCCCTACTACAGTAAAGAGTCAAAGAGAAAGAAGGTTAATGAAGGATGCCTGGCATTTTATCCCACTGGAAGAGGGTATGATGCACTGCCTTAGTGTGTTGCTCACGAACATTTTGTCAATGCAATAGTTCTCTTGCAAATGCACCATGTGACATTTTAATGCAATGATCTTTCAGCTCTTTTAAGTGTAAAAACACCCGAGAATATAATCACAACTCAGATTAAAACAGACTAAATTAATGAGGAAAAAAAATCAATTTTTTTTACTGAATTTTCTCAATAATTATCCTGTGACCTATGAACTACAGCAAAACAGTTTTTCAGAAGCATAATTACATTCAACAAAAGCATTTGCAGACTGGTAACAACAGAATCAAAATTTCTGCTAGTCTTGATTTTTTATTTCAGCTTTTGCCTTTCACATTCCCTTTCTCTTACAGCATCTCATTCACAACCATGAACAAACAAGTCATTTAGGACACATTTAGAAGCCTTCATATTGGCAAAAATGCCAGGTGAAAAAGAATCAACCTGAGTCAAAAAGTTCTGTGGACTGGGGAGCCAAAAATCTGCAGGACAATAGGCTGCAAATAGTATAATCCAAAAACATAAAATGGTACAATTATTTGATTTATTGTTTGTTCTCATGAAGAAACATTGGACTCTTGCAGTAATCATCTTGATATGTATGTGTAAATATATGTACACACATCCTACTACACATCCTGAGAGGAAAAAAAGAAAAAAGAGTTAAAGAGCTCCGGTCTCCTTCACTCCACACAACTACCCAGAAAAAGCAGTAAGCAGTTGAGCAGGTATAACGTCGTGTGTATGAAGTTAAAAAATTTGTCAGGAACAGTGTAAGTTCTTACTTATAAGCGCACAGATGGAATATGCAGTTTATGCAGCCAATACTCGACTGAATCTTTTGATAGCTTTACTTTGTTCCCTGCAAGGCTGTGGCAGTTTAGTGCAAAGCATTCTGTATGCCAGTAGAGCACATCTCTAGCTGTGGTGAACTAACACCATTCTTTGAAGTGACAAAGACACAGTCATGTATACCAGCTGAAGATCAGGCTTCTCTGCTTTCCTTAACATGGTAAGAATTACTTCACAGACAACAGGAATTGTTTGAAAATTTAATAGGAAATCTTACCAGGATACAACTTTCTGAAATTGAGTATTTAGAGAACGTAATTAGAACATTAAATAGTTACCTCAGTTTTTTATTAGTTCTGTAAATTTTGGGTGGAAAAAATACAACTGCTAAAGCTATCCATTTTAAAAAGTTAGATAAGATATACCACTCAACAAACACATTCCCTAGTGATGTTACGAGATACACTAAAAAACTAATCAGAATGTCATGAGTTAAAGGCAGCAATTTGAGACTGTCATCCTTGTGTATACTACCATGCATTTCAAAAAAGAATATGCACTTGCTTTCTAACCCAGTTTACAAGACAAAGCAAAAAACTCAGATTAAAGTGGCATTCATTTTTGATGCCATATCAATATAATGGCAAGCAATGAGCAGTTTATGGAAAGAACAGATCAGCATGTGGAAGCAAAGTTCTGGTCTCTACCTGGCAGACCGTGCTTTTATAATCAAGAAGAATAATTGCAAGAGGTCACCTTTTCTCTTAAGTGCACAGCCATTTGCAAACCTTAAAATGCAACTGCTGTCAGGCTGCACAGTGCTCATCATGTGCATACTTTCAGCAGTGAGACATTTAAAGTCATGATTAAGAACATACAGTTCACTACAAGAAATCAGTCATTTGAATCCAGCAGCAGTAAGTATTGATTTTGAACCTATGTGATTTCTTTCTGTACTAAAAAAAACCAAAACAACTCTCAGCTTTTGTAGCGTATTTTTTATGGCTACATTTGCTAGTTAGCATCCATTTTCAATTCCTATTGACATATGCTTCCCCTCATACTGGCTAGAAGCTTTAAATATGTATGTCTTCTACATTTTAGTGATTGTTTCACTTCAAATTACAGTAGTGGTTGTGCTGAAAAGTCACTCCTATATCATACTGGAAACAACTTTCCTAAACAAAATTCAAAGTAAGAGCAGGTAGGAACTCTGCAGGGATCCTATTTCTTGTGAAGCTGTTTTCAAACTATTCCTACTGTTTAATTATTGAAGGGGAGGGCTTGCATTTGCACAGATTTTATCTGCCACCAGCTTTGTTCCTTTGATAGCACAAGAGGAAGTTCCCTTCTAACTTGTATACTTGCTTTTATTAGAAAACACATTTATTGTGAGACTCCAGAAAAACCAAGGCTAAGATGGCTCCATTTATAAATCTAGGGAGGTCAGGAAGGGTCACCTTCAATAATTCAGGACTTTTCATCCTAAATACATATATTAAAAAAATGCTGATTTATCTTCTTTTTAGGATTTAAAACAACAGCAACAAAAAACACGCACAAACTTTTCTCTGCACCTTAATTTAATAAATGAAAACAATATATTTCTTATCTACTTAAAATTCACTAAACTTCTTGGAAGAAAAGTACAGTTTTGTAGAGGATGCAGTATAGAATATCAGAGACAGATTAATTCAAACATTGCAAAGTTGAAAATTATAAAATATTTAGAAAACTCAGAATCAAGAATAAATAATACCAGCTAATCTGGCCTCTTATGCAGTATTAATTACTGTTTAGTGTTACTGTTATTGCTGAGGTGCTTACACAATTACCACTCCAGGAAATTACTGAAGGAGATCTTGATGAGAAATTAAGAATTAATGTATTAAATGCTTTTAAAAATACATCATTGATTAACAGATACAACAGTAATGCTATGAAAGCCATATGCCGGGATCCAAATGCCAGTATAGAAAGGCTGAGATATAACCTAAGACATATATTTCATTTCAAAAAGGAACAATAAACATTTTAAAAATTAATGTAGTGAAACTGGGCTTATAGGAATTTATCCTGTAGAGAAGTTCACATTACCATGAACATGGTAGGTAGTGTAAAGGGAAAAAAAAAAAGTAGCTTTTTTTTCCCCAAGGGTGGTTCAGAAAGGGCCCATTCTGTCAGCACCATCATTCCATATATCACCAGCATGATTGCATGTTACCTCATATTTTATTTCTACAACTTCAAATTGCTGTTTTGCCTCTCATACTGTGCAATGCTGTCTAGTTGATGCCCACTGGAACAGTCAACTTGTGGACATTGAGAATTTGTTAGAAAACTCTCACTATTGACAGCAAACAGTGTCTAAAGAAATAATACAGGTTTAGTTACTAAAATGAATCAATTTCTGTCTTGCCTTAAACAGTTTGTGTTCATATAAGATGTAGCATGAAATAGAAACAGGTATTGTGACCACTGTTTATGCCATTGTAGACATTCACAGAAATCATAAACATGTATCGGCTTAGAAATTCTGTATAGGAGAGACATCTCTGGAACAGAGAGTTGTTACAAATATTTATAGTGCTGGACAGTGGTATGCAGTTTTTATTGACTCAGTAGGGTTTAAGATGTCAAAATGAGTGGTGATTTTACAGAATAACAGAGCAGGTATCACGAAAGACATGAGATACCTCAGCACCCATCTCTGGGTATCTAAAACCATAAATTGAGATATTGGAACTTAAAGCCAAGTTACATAAATTTAAAGAATCTGGCCTAGAAGCAGTGCACTTTTCCTGGTGCCAGCATGGATCAAATCCTGGTTCATAATTAACTATATTTTCATATCCTCTATGTGAACAGCAGCAGCTTTTTTAAAATTGACAAGCAGAGTGATTCCACTTGACAGAGAAGGATGACATGTCACATTTCTGAGTAGCCAGTTGAGATACTGTTTCCTTGTAAAGGCTCCAACTTCTTCCTTTTATCTCTTTTAAAAGTATGCACAATTTGCTCGTTACACAAAAAGATCTTTCAAATAGTGCTAAGTGGGTAGAAGCTCCCCAATAAATTACTTAATTAATAATGTTCCATTAGTTTTAATCTTTAATCCCTCAGGTTCATTTTTATTTGTTCATGTCCAGTAAGCCTCTGTAAAATTGTTCAGGGTGACTTCTAGCCAAACAACGCAAATCACCAAAAATTCAGACAGTCTCAGACACAGAAGACTAACACCATTTGAAATTTTATATGAAGCTTAGATCATTTTTCCATCACAGTTCTAGGACTGCTACACAACTGCCCATCAGCTGCTGAACAGCAATGAAAAAACTACAGTGCAGATGACTACAGATCTGGTATATGGGGTGTTACACTAAGGTCAGTGCCAAAAAAAAGCAATATAGTGTTAGCAGTTCTGATTTCACATGTGTGCTTTATTTCAAAAGGAGAGTGGCAATCTATATTTGAAATACAGATACAAATCAGCAATATACTCCCTTTGTTCTCTCTGTTCTCTTTGTTTTTCCCTGAGAATGGCATACTAACTTTTTTTTTAATCAAGGATTTTCATGCCAGCTCATTTGCAAAGTCTTGGGTTTGAAGATAGGCTTGTGCNCAAACAAAACGATGTTGTGATTTGTGTGGTTCCAAAGAAAAACAACATGAAATTCAATAACTTTAACATAAGGCTTGGCTTAACCAAGGTTTCAAAAAAATCCATTTCACCAGTTATATAGATATAACAGTTCAGTAATAATCAAGCCCTATATTTTGGGTACCACCTAAACCTGAAAGCCACTGTGAACTAGGCTCTCAACTGATTCGAGTCCCTTCAGACCAAAGAGCCTCGCAAAAAATATTGGGGGAAAGTATTTGTGTGGTAAGTATGCTAGATTTGGTTCTTCTGTTACTTTACTAAACAGAATATTTTTCCCTGAGAATGGCATACTAACTTTTTTTTTAATCAAGGATTTTCATGCCAGCTCATTTGCAAAGTCTTGGGTTTGAAGATAGGCTTGTGCATTTTTGCTGTTTCATAGCAGCAACTGCACGACAGCAATAACACAACCCACAGACTGCACTGCTGCCCATCTGCACATGATCAACTTGCAGAGCTGCATTTGTGAGCCTTCAGTTCTCCACATCCAACAAAATAATCTGCTAGGAGCAGGTTTTTTCCTTCTGGTACAGTTTGTTGCACATTCTTATATAAAGGTAACAAGCAGTTCTCTGAAGTTACACTCATGTCTAGCAAATCGAGTTTAGGCTGTAGATTTTACAAGTTCATAACTTTCCCTCCAACTTATGGTACCTACATCTGCATGAATACATTTGAGGTTGGTCTCACCTCCCTTCCAGTGTATTTCACTGCAACCAAGCATGAAGATTCGTGACCATACCAGTATCTCAGTCAACAGCACTCCTACTTGGACTGTTTCAAGTGTCATGCTTTCCTTTTCCTTTCTCTTTGCAGATGATTAAATGGAAGGTGAATATCCATTTATGATTTAAAGGGATTAAAATTTAGACAGGAACTTCCCAGTCTCTGAAGAAAAAAGTAAATAATGGTGGACACCATGCCTCATAAATGCATTTCTTTAAAATTGGTAAATGTGGTAAAGGAGTCTTATTTAATTTTTTGTATATTTTAAATTGTTACCTTTATAGGTTGAGTAAGTCTAGCACTGTATTGCAACATAGCCAGCTATCAAGCTATTGGTCTTTTGATTTCTGTGCCTTGCATCTTGGTTTCACACTCCATGCAAAAAACTCCAACTGTTCTGTGCTATGGAACAAAGCACAAAGTCAACCAAACAGAACTGAAATCCACGAGTTTTTTCTTTTCACTGAACAAGAAGGATTTCATCCACATTTTATAGTCAAACTGATTTAGTTTTGCTGAGCATGATACAAGTTGCTGTTTGTCCATATATTCACTTTGCTATTTACTTGTTCTGTAAAGCATTTTGGAACTCCACGGGTAGGAAGATATATCATACAAGACTGAAATTAAATTGTCTGTTCTGTTGAAGATGAAACATTCTCTTAAGTGTTTATCCTACAACATTCTTAGAGCTGTGTGGAGATAAGGGAGTGTTTTATAATTACTGAGCATGAATTCCACTGTCACTTTTATATGTTTAATAATATATCAAAATGTTTAGATCCATGGGGTGCCCTATAAAGACAGAGAAATGAAACACAGACCTCATTAACTAGTGTTTTGTTCTTTACAGGGTCTTGTGGGAAAACACTCCCTAAGAGACTGTAAAGGGGACCAATCCGAACATTTCCTGAGGTGGACAGAATTAGCAAACCAGAGAACACCACCAGAAAACTGACAACTACCTCAAAATCCAAAGCTCCTGTGTTAGAAGATATTTTATAACATAGATAGCGATTTATTGTATTAGCTAGATAGTATTTCCCCTGTGTCCGTATGTTTTTGGTGGTGGTTACCCAGTTACCCTGTATTATTATGTATCCCTTATCATTTCACTGGCCTAACCCAGCTTCATAATGCGAAGCTAGCCACACCCCAGTTGTATCACCCTCCTGCCTTCCTAGCCCTTCCCCTGCTCGCTGCAACACGCCCCTAACTCCGCCCTGAGACCTATACCCTGTTCCATGCTCTGAATAAACCAGTTTCGGCTCTACCCCCATATTGTCTGGGACTGTCTCCTCTCCTCCCTTCCGGATCGCGTGAGGGTCTTACTATTACCAAATAGTGAAACTTGCCTGAAGAGTGCAGATGGCACTCTGTCAGTGAAATCAGTGTCTGCAAACATGTCCACCCTGCCTCAAACTTTGTTTTTGAAGATCCTTATCTGCCTCTATAAATGCTACTGGAGATTTGGAAGTCTAGAATAAGTAATGAAATTGCAGCTGCCTACAGAATTTGAGAAGATCTATTAAAAATATGCCCAAGTATCAGCTTCTTTATTCTGTTTATTAGTGATGACACTACTTCCCGAATCAGTGGCTCTTGCAAATGACCTTTGCGTGCCAGCAGCAGGAAGACAATGTACTTCGTCTACCTCAACAGACAGTAGTAGAAATACCAATTAGAACTTCAGCAACCTCCTTTGCAGTTATTACCATCTACACATTTAGGGACATGGAGGGTGTACAAAACTTCCAAAGCCTCAATTTAATTCTCAGTATTCTTTGTTTCTTCCCTGTATAACCAAAAAGGTGCAGAATGCACCTGCAGAGGGAAGGTTCATGGACCTGATTTCTCTGTGCTTTGATGAAAGATCAATGGGTAAGTGAATTAACTATAGGAATTGAACTATATGAATGATGAATTCAAGGTCAGAAGGCCCTTATCTCTCTGAATTTAGATTACATGATGACACAAAAGATTCACTCTGCTTAAGATGCCTGGAGCATGCAAACCAACTAAGAGGCAAGGAGAAAAGACAAATGGAAAGTGCATTATAAGACAATGACAATTTAGCTTCTTTCCACAGGAAAAAATAGCTAGTAGCTAAGTGGCTAATTCTTGAAAAATGGTGTATTCCAGCTGATGTTGGCCAATATGGTTCCTGTGTTTTTCATGGGGCTGACTCTTCTCCAAGAGTCCTTACGAGATAAGTGAGGAGATTTGACTCCTGCAGAGCTGCCACGTTAAGTTCCTTACTGGCTTCAGTTTTACCTCCGTATTTTCAGGATACAAAACTATTCACTCCAAATCTAACTTTCTCTAGGATTCAAACACAATCTGGGGTCCATCCCAACAGTTAGTCTTTTGTCAGAAATTTGAATAGTCACACCCTTGAACCACTCTCACTAAAAAGAAACAAAAATGCCATGATAAGACCCCAGCCTGGGGGATGGAGTGGGGGTGGAGTGTGTGGAATAAGGAGTGTTTCACTGGAGTCAGAATATAGAAAATAAAGATGGATAGTTGCAAGTCAGTCATTAATCATTAATTCAAAAACTGAGGAGAGATGCAATATTTGTCTCCCACTTATCTTCATCCAAAAATAGGATTCTGGGAAATGACTCAAACTCAGTGAACATTCAAATCTTAAAATAAAGCACTACAGAAACACACAACCATGGTGGGGTTCAGAGACAGTATAAGAAAGTGGATCCTGGATAAGAGATATTCCTAAAAAAAAATCTTCCAGTTTGATTTTGCTATCAGAAAGGAGAACACAGCATGAACTGAGTAACATTTTCAGAAGGTAAAGTGACATACAACTGATTCCAATTGAAAGTTAGTTCATAAATCATGATTAATGACTGAGCTAAGAAAAAGGGAGGCTGTAAGTGACACAGGAAATGACTAAGACTGCTGAGGAAAAAGCACAAATGAAATCAAAACACAACATCAAAAACAGACAAAAACCCCCAAACAACAAAATACACAAAACCCCTCACCCCTCCAAAAAAACCCAACAACAACAAAAAACCCCAAACCAAACAACAAGATACTATCTCCAAGCCAAGATGGAAAGCCAACTTCCTAAGTTCTTTCTCCAGAAAAAAGCTTTCTTAAGTAGTCTAGAACAATTAACATTCATAATACATTGAAAAATTCTAAATAAATTTCAGGCAGATGAAAACAAAATTTCTGAATACCCCTTGATGGCATCACCAGCTCCAAGTGAGGCAGACCTGAGGTGGCATTCATTGACCCAGGGGAATGTAAAAATTATCTGCTTCACTTCCATACCTACTGCAGCAAGAACTAGATTATTTGGTTGGTGAGGTCAGTTCAAGCCACCTAAGGCAAATCACACGTATTAGGGAAGTGAGCATAAAATACCTTACTGAAAAAAACCACTAGCATTAATAAAGCATTTCCTTTGTCTTTTGACCTGTGGACAGCACACCAAGGAAACCTGGACAGTGTTCAACAGTTTCAAACTAAAAATCGTTTGAGAACAGACACTCATATTTTAGAGAAGGGATTAGTGTATTAAAACCAGCTCAAAAGCATTTGTATTTAATGGCCTTAGTACCATTCTCAGAGGAAAAGAGTGCAATATGTTACTTTCCCTAAGAAACTGTGCTAAAAACTGTTATGCTTCCTGAAATATTTGAGTAAAACTTCCGTGTCATCCTACATTTCTACAGTTTTTTTTAAACAAAAAAACATATAAGAAGAAATCTGTTGCATGTGATACTTTAATGTGTTTTACAATCCTATCAGAATAATAGTCCACTTGACAAATATTTCTCCTTTAGTAAATTCAGTACATAGTTCAATACACCTAGGGATCAAACACTGTCCTCAAAAAGCTCAAATTAATCTGTTTCCTTCCTTGAAGCAGAGCAAAGAACAAATTTAACTGACAATTGCTTTAGCTGTAGCTAAATTCAGCAGATAGAATTGGAATGCATTCCTTTCCCTTCTCTCACCCATAATTAACACCTTTAATAGTGGATATTGGCCAGAGAAGTGGTAATTAAGGACAAAATGTGGCCTGCAGGGAACTGTGAGACATATGATAACATAAGTATAATATTTCACCTCTCTCTATTTCTAATGTGCCTGTCCAACTTTGCTCCAGCAGATCTTGGGTACAGCAAAGCTACAACACTGGTATTCAGGTAACTGGGGGTAGCTAACAACGTCACAGGAACAACACTTGTTCTAAATTACTGCTTTGGAATTGCTGTTGATTTTGAGACTTAGCCAACAAAGTGTGGGATTGGTAGATAATACAGGAAAAAATTGCAGCATTACTTATAGGTGTCCTTACGTGTCAACAACATAAGCAGCAAAGCAGAAGCCTGTTGTCAAGGCTTCCAATAAGATTATAAGCACCTGTGTTGCTCTGAAATATTATAATTATATTATTTTTTCACAAGAAAATTTCAGTGACCTAGAAAATTGGACAGTGTGCAGATGACAGGCAGACCTTTATAAGAACCAAGCCAATACAACTTACCAGCATACCAGCAATGCTCTAAAGGGAACCATGACTGAGATTAGTGAAAGATAACTTGACTGAACTGAGAACAGAGGAAAATCACTATCATCAAGACCAAACATATAATGACTAACATCTATAACACAGATTAGTCTCACAGCAAATCTAAACAAAACTTTTCAATTTTTCAATGGAGTACCTTGCATAGCTAAGCCCTGACTTCCTTCAGCACCATGAAAAAACCTTCTATTTCCAGAAGATACGATTTTTCCACACACACAGAGCAGCATGGAAGAGTTTTGTTTAGCTGCATGACTTCAAATTCATGTGAACTACATTCAGCTGATGCGATAATATATCTAAGCCAACTGAAAATCCAGACAGTCTGAGCATATCTCCCTCATTAAAGCTGACTAGCTGTCAGCTGGCTGGCAAAGCCCTCAAACTCTGCGTGGCCCAGTTTACCTACCTATAAACTGGGTTTTAATAGAAGTGTTCTGCACACACTGAGAGCTCATGAATTAGCATGTGTAAGGCGGAGGAAAACAAATGATAAGTAATTACATAAGACTAAGTGCTATTATATTGAATGTATACAGTGATAATAACTTGCTTATATAGACTAGTAAAATCATGATATCGTGGAAATAAATTCAAATTACCACACGTCAGAGGGTGACAGAAGCCTAGATAAGGTGATATTCTGGCTTAAACTTCTAAAATGCATTTTGCATAGAAAAATCCATTTTAGAAGTTTTATATGAAAAATATAATGTATTTCTTTTTGGATTATGGAAAGTCCTGGTAAAAACAACTTTACCTGAAAAACAGTAATAATTTCAAATATCAGTTATTCATATTTTTTCAATATATCTCAGAAATTTCAATAAACTTTGAAGTATAAAACTAAACACAACAAGGCTATGAAAAGGAGACTGTTTTCTTAATTTGCATTATGTAAAGAGTTGGATAAGCTATCTGCCTTCAATTTACTATCCATTCTTCAGAAGTATATAAATTCAAAGACCTTTTCTCTTTAGTGTACACAATGCTTTCCATCAAAAACAATACTGACATGGTGCAACACAGCCACACAGTCACAGGCAGCACTTGGGTGTAAAATCTTCCAAGAATCAAAAAGATACAATTTGGAGAAAAAGGGAATAACCTCATAAGGAGAGAAAATACCTTTTAGTGAGGTGGCATTTTGGCCAGACATTCTTGTGCAAAACAGCCGCAGATCTGATGCTAAACCCACATATTTCAGCAAAGGAGCACAGTTCTGTGAAGGTGGCTGCAGGAGTAGTCTAAGCCTCAAAGAAAGTTGGGACACTCTGCCGCTCAGTCAGAGGGGAAGACGCTCTTCTCCTACTTGCTTGGGAAGTGGACATGGACCAGTAATCAGCCCACTGCAGCCAAACTACAGTATTTTTTGCTAAGAATGAGACTAGAAAGTCCTGCTTTATTCTGAGTGATCGTCTGCCATAGCAATGAAGAACTGCTCCAATGCATACATGTCCATATTTATATCCTCACACACCTTTAAGCCTGTTCACATTTGCAGTTACATTCAAGGCAGAAGCTAAATGAAGGTCAATGATAAACTGGGTAGTCCAAACAAGATCTTGGTTTGTTCAAAGACACACAGAAGTAGGTATCACTGCCTTATGTTCTTCCCAGTTCCAGACATTTAGGACACTTGCACACATAAACAAAAACATTTTATTTAGGACCAAGTCGATCATGGGAGGTTATTGCAGTAGCAAAGCAGGGTCTTTGGTCACGATTCAGGTGAGCTAAGAACAACTTTCAAACACGAACAAAATGGTCTCTTTCCCTGAAGACCTTCGGTTTAATTAAATGTATGTTTCTCATGAGAGTTTGCTTGATATTTTGATTTCCTTTTCCAGTTAAGGAACGTATATATACTTGGCTATGTTTAACTAACAAAAAAACAAACCATGTTCTTAAAACACTACTACTTTTCTGAAATAAGGTACTATACACCTTCTCCAATATTGACATTCCCCCCCACCCATCAGATTTATAAAATACCCATTCAAGAAACAAGATGAAAACTGAGAATACATTGATGATAGCATTTGGNTTTTTTTTTTTTTACTTCCCCCCCCCCCCCCCCCCATAATATTATTGGTAAACATTTTCTGGAACAGAGAAAGTAGTATTTTTTCAGGTCTACCAGACACAGGTGAACTCCTACTTTAAACCCCATGATTGAGAAGTGATATTGTGAAGTTCATTTCCATTTAAGCAAGAAGTCTTGCTCTGATTTGAACCTAGAAGTTTTGTTGCCACTATTCTTTTGTGTACATTAGAGTGATTTATTAGGGCAGGGAGAACAGATTTAGTTGCAGTCCTTGCCATGGAGTGACTTTGACCATATCACAAAAAAGTTATGCCACAGCATAATAATGTGATACAAGTCTTTCTATTTTTTTTTTTAACAGGATAAAAGGCACCTAGGAGGAAGATTGAATATGCAAGCTGAAAAAAACCCCCACCATTGTGCAGTACAGAACAACTGGAGGCAATACTACACAGAACAGATAAGAGCACAAATGACACAATTCCAAGGTAAATACAAATGCCCCACATAAAAAGATTATAAAAGCAAAAAAGTACAAATAACAAAAAAACTCAGTGAAAACAATTACACTCTATTGGAAAAGTCAACAGATAAAAGAAAGCAAGCAGGTGTGGATTACAGTTAAAACTAATTTTAATAGATTTTACTGCTTTGAAATAAGTATTTTTTGTGTCTATAGAAACACAAAGTGTTAGAAGAAATTATAAGAATCAAGAACACACAAATTGTGTATTTGTTGGATATAAAAATTGCTTTCAGCAAATGAAAGGCTTGTCTAAACAGTAGTTTGTTTACAAGTACTTAGACCTTAAATAATGCTTGCTAAATTCTTGGTGTGGAAAGGTAATATGAACAAATTTTCATATTAATTTTGATAATTTGTCAGCAAGATGTGGAATATACCGAACTATAAATTAAATACACTAATCTGAAACTGCTAAAAGAAGAGGTCATTATCCTGTATAAAAAGCAACAGGAAGAAAACTGCCAGATTCTCTTATTTCCTTTCTGTTTCTTTCCCAGTTCAATTCTGGAGAAGGGGCAAAATAAAATAAAGATCTAAATCCCTTATGTGGACATTTGATCACTGACACAAGAGTTCCTAAAAAACATGAGAAAAAAACACAAACTAAAATCCCTACCTAAATATGCAAAAAAAAAAAATTCTGCAGGAGGGGATCATATACAACTAACATTTATAGTTAATAAAATATTGGAATTGTATTGTGTGTATAATAAACACACAAGAGCTGTTATAAAAGATTTACAGAGCAGAATTACACCAAAATATGTTGCTGAAAAACATTTTGGGCAAACCACTGATGTAGTTAGGAATGGCCACAATGCATGTCTCCTGCCATATACTTAAAAAATTGCTTAAGGAACAAAATCCATATGTTACAATTAGTAACACTGTAAAACAAATCAGATTTTCCTTTTTCCTGAGAATATTCTTCCCTGATCTCCCCTCCCCAAAAAAGGGAAAGTGAAATAAAAAAGTATTTTATATTAATCAGTGTTTGACAAATTAGGCAACTACCAAATATCTCATAACCCTTAGCAAAACTTGCTAGAACGAAGATATATTAAATTTTCAGCAATTGTACAAGCAATTTAAGTAAAGCTATAGAATTTTCATAACAGTCAAATATGGGTTTTCTTCTTATGTGCTACTAATGAAAATAGGAAATTTATGGCAACTATGAATGATGCTTGAGACAGACTGTTAGTTTGCTGGCTTGCAAATAGAAGGCTTATAAAATGCAATTCCCTATATATATGCGCATTTGTGTGTAGATATAGAAAACTATAAATTCTCTCTTTAGTAATAATGGCCCAGCTGAATTCCCAGGAAGAGTTTTAAAATTTGTCTCTAATAAATGGCAGCTAAATTATTTCATGTATTAAGAATTATCATTTAAAATGGTGTGCTCCAATGCCACTTGCTTTCAACAGAGTTTTATTTCATCTTAAAGCAGATTAGGCCATTCTAGTATACAATTACCTGTATATATTTACCCTAAAGGGTGCAAGGTCTCCCCAGAGCCTTGCCTTCACTTCTGCAGGCTGAACAATCCCAACTCTCTCAGCTTGTCTGCAGAAGAGAGGTGCTCCAGACCTCTGAGCACCTTTGTGGCCTCCTCTGGACTAGTTCTAACAGGTCCATGGCCTTCCTGTGCTAAGGACCCCCTATCTGGATGCAGCACTCCAGTTGGAGTCTCACCAGAGTAGAGGGGCAGAATCCCTTCCCTTGACCTGTTGGCCACATTGCTTTTGATGCAGCCCAGGACACAATTGGCTTTCTGGGCTGCACGTGCACATTGCTGGGTCATGTCCAGCTACTCATCCACCAGTGCTCCACAGTCCTTACAGTCAAAGGTTTGCAGAAGTCCAGACATACAATACACAACTCTCATGCAGTCATTAATGTCCACAAATATTTTTACCAAAACATTACGACAGCTCACTCCAACAGATATATTTTGAGATAAGAAACCCACATTTTATATATATTTATGCAAAAACTTTATTACTGTATGTTTGCTAAAAATGTATTTCACTGTCTAAAATTACAAATATGTAAATCTGCACTGAACATTCCCAGAAACAATCAATATGAATCTGTATGTACTATTCTTCTGTTAAGACTTTAAAAGATACATTGTTACCTACAGGAAGTTGTTTTAAAGAGTTCTCCTTTATCATTCTTGGTTTTTTCTGACTAAATTCTGTCCCACTTCTGATTTGGTTCATCGCTGTTTTCAGCCTTCTAAAACTGGCTACTCTAAAAGCATATATGTATTTAAAGTGGTGTGCTCAGCTTCATACTGGTTTTGTGCTATTGCCTAATGAGTGTTCAGAGTATCCATAAAGTAGTTGTATATAAATAGCTATATTTATATATTGTACTAAAAGACATTGACATATTATTCCTACTGCCCTGATATCACAAGAGTCACAGATTGCAATAATAACTGAAGACAAGAAGGTACCTGTGGAGGTCAACTATACGCAAGTAACTACTGGGGAACATGTGCCCACAGACACACCTCAAGAAGTCCAAAAGCCCCAAAGAAACAACCATAGTGGAGATGTCTGTGAATCAGAACCAGCACAAACTGCTGAAATTTTCTCAAAACCACAAATTCTTCATTCTTTAGAAATACAGTGAAAATGGAAGATTTTTCCATAGCAGCCAGCAATTACCAAAGTTTAAAAGAAAGATGCTCAGTTAACTACCATTTCCAAAAAAAGTAAACTCATATTTCTGTTCCACAGAGAAGTTCACTAAAAAATTACAAGGACATCTGTGGGATGCCCATGTATGCACTCATGGAAAACCACCAACCAGAGGGAGAAATTCCTGATCCATATAGAAACACCTATTGAATATTTTGAACATGAGAAAGTACCACAAACCCAAGAAATGGAGAAGCACTGTATTGAAATTGTTTGCAGGCACGCAAAAGATTTGCGATAATTGAACAGAAAAACACCTCAGTACCTTGCAACATCAAAAACAAGAAAAAGGAAAGGGGGAAATAAATATCTCCATCAAAAAGAAAGCTCAAGAATTTCATGATTCAGAGAGTAAATTAAGATTTATTCATCAAAAAATGTCAGTGCATTAGATGGAGTTCATCTCATCAATTCTTTTGTTAAAAGGAGCTGAAAACTCCCCACCTATGACCAATGTTTCCAGGTGGGAAATGTAGAGGGGAGGAGAAAAGCATGAGCACACTCTCAGTTCCCATCTCCTGCTACAGAGGAATAGAGATATAAATTTAGGCCATCACAGAGATGCAGTGAGAAACATTAGAGTTTTAAAAAGACACTAAAGGTCAATCCATTCAAGAAATTCACATTCAGGTCAAATTTCAATTATTGAGACACCTTTATTTCAGGAGGAAAATAATTCCCAACGTTGGTAGTATATGCCCTGACAACATAAATCACAAAAACTGGATATAGATGCATCCACCTCCTCTTCTCAAATCTGCATTTAGAAATCTTTGCAAGTACCCCACTCTACTTCCACAGCTTAAGAAATGTCCTTCATCCACTTGTTTGACTGCATTAGCTTTACTTGGTCTCTGAACATTTGACCAAGATTGTACAATTCTGTTCTTCTGCAGAATCTCTTACATCTCTCTGATGGAATTATGAAAGCTTTTCTTCAGTTCCATGAGTGAACTGTTTTTCAAAACAGAGCATTTAGCCTCCATTATAATATAATATGCATAAAAGTTAATGACAAAAAACTTTCTTGCTTTCTCTTCCCATTTGTCCCCAGGTCCTGCACAGTTTTAACTAATGGAGGAATGGAAAATGATGGATACAGAAATTAATACAGAGGTTTGGTATATTTAAATAACACATAATGAAATCAAATTTATAGAAGAATTATTACAGATACAGACTCCTTTTTCCAATTTATATTTCGTGTTCAATGTGCTTTAGCTGAAATCGCTACAAACACACTCCAGGAAATACACAGTATCAGCATGTGACAATACCTTGATTATCACACCTGGCTAAAGAGTACATGCTGCACTTTGCAGGGATTTAAAGAGAGACAGATTAATTTTTTGCATAAAGGAAAGCATCATGGGGCTTTCCTCAAATGCCAAACTGCCTACAATGACAAACAGAGCAGTCACAGCAATGCTATGCCACTTTTTCTGAGCATACCTTACACCAGACACAAGAAGTCCCACCCCTACTCTTTTAAAGGGATCTTTTAATGGTGAAGTGGAGGTCTCCTGGATGCAGTACTTGCTTTCTCTCTAATGTCACCAGGTGATGGAATGTGCAGCAGCAGCAAGGGAAAACAAGAGCTATAGACTATGTGACTGACCTTTTGGGTATGTGTTTGACAAGAGCCATCATGTTACTTAAGGGAAATACTGGTTATGAAAATGTGCAAAGAGCTTACACCACAAATGTCAATTAGAAAGTCATATCTGTCACATTTGTGTCCATTTTCATTCCCACTTAGAGTTCAATTTAATGACCAGTATCAAAGAAAGGAAATACACCCATCACAAATTTTCCAGCAGAGAAAGGCTGTATCAGAGAAAAAAAACATTCCCGCTAGAATAATAATTACAATAAAGGAAGTAGTCAGGATATCACCTATTAAAATATGAACATCCCTGATGAATAGCAAACTAATTCATCTTCACAACACACTGCTTCTCATCAATGTTTGGAATTTTTGCCTAACGTCCATAAAAAACTCCAATAGTAATGTTCTGAAACAAGTGATACTGCAAAGTTTCCCTTTAAAACTATTAGCTGAAATAAGAGATGCAAAAGATCCAGAGAAAATTTGCAGAGTCACACAGTCCTCTGCAGTCCAGACTTTAGTGCTAAATAACAGATATAACAGGAATATACACAATTACTGCAGACATTGCTTATCATTCCTTGCAGGCCAAGTGCAAAATTAACACTTAACATTGACTGGCTTGGACAGTTCAAAACTAAAATCCAGTGCAACTGCATGCCACAGCCTAACTTTGGCTGCATAAAACTAAAAGATACTGAATAGTCCAAATAAGTCAGGCTTGCACACCAGAGTGCAGGAGTAGTTCCTCAAACACATTAAAACACAGATGCAGGTACCTTCCCTGTATTCCAAGAACTGCTAACATCATAGTTTGGTGGTGAAAGCTTATCTTTGATGGCATTTTCCTACTTCATTCGTCTTACTTATGTGTGTTTTATCAAAACAGACAAATGCCTACAAGCACACCTGGCCCTGAGGAACAGTGCTGGAGGTACCCTCCCTGTTCAGCAGTGAGTGTTACAGTCTGCAGGAGAGCACAGCTCCAGGCAAGGTCAGGCTCACCTGTCTTTTCTCAGACTGAAGGCTTCAGAAGTTTATTCTTAACATCCTAGTTAATAGCCAAAGGTGGATGCCAGTGTCTGAAGCATTATGTTTCTTCACCATAATAAGAAATAACATTCTAGATTTTTATTTATCAAATATATCTTATTGGGAAATACTGGATAATCAAGGTGGTGTTGATCAAAAGCTCTAGTCCGGTCTTTTAAGGTATGAACTCCGTACTTTTGACATGGATGCCAATTCGTCTTTTATTACTGCTCTGTGACAAAGTACAGAATATTCGTAAAAAGTCCTTTATCAAGGTGAAGAAAAATCAAGTGCTATTTCAGTCTGACATGGATAGAGAACGGCACAGGAACTGTTTTTTCCGCTGGAGCGATCTGCTGTAGGAGTAAGCTATATGCTTTAAATGTGACTGACATGTCTCTGAATTTAATGTGTCACCTGCTGAGTTCAGGATCTGCTGTCTATCTCTCAACTTGTAAAAAATGAATTGCTTCAAAATGATTTATCGCCAGCAAAATAGAATGTGAAAACAACAATAGAAAGAGTGCTGTAACGGCATCCTACATTTAATAACACTGTTTGATGAGTAAATTATTTCACAAATATAATCAAACATTCTTATTGTGAAACTCAGTCTAGATAAAGTTGTTGTGCAGTCTAGTATCTGGCTTCCTGATTCATAAAGAGCTAATGCCATTAAGAACATTGAGAAATGCAGCATTAAATCCCAGGTTTCCATTGCAGTTGTAAACGTGTGCAGAAAATACAGATTCTATTTTCAGTACCAATTTGTGGAATTAATCTCTCTGCTTTTATCTTTTGTGCTTTTTCTTCTCTCCTGTGAAGTATCTACAGAGGCATCTTTAAAAAAAGGATTTTCATTTTCTATTTTTTTTTCCACAAATGGGTCACTAACTTTATAAATCTCATCTGGGTACATGCTAGCAAAGGCATATCATATGTAGATTTTTTTTTTCAAAATATCATGGGTTATGATGTAAAAATGCTAAAAAGTCAATAGATTGATACTAATGTTTAATATTTTTAAGAATTCCACCTTAGAAATATTAAGATAAATATCAAAAATTAGTGATAAAAACTGGTGATAAAAGCTCCAACTATTCAAGTAGTTAAAGCATAAATATAATTCAGCATAAGGACTACTATGCCCACAAGCAGGATTAAAAGGAAATACATCACATTGCATATTGAATCACACCCAGCTTCCAAAAGCAGCAATCCAGTAAACTTCCATAAAGAGTATTTTATGTCCTTTAAAAACAAAATGTAAATGCTCACTTTTTTCAGATTGCATCCACATCATCCACACCAATGTTATTTGCCAGAGCCATTCCTAGAGCACAAACAGAAGATACTTGAATAAAACTACTGGCCTTTTTTCTTGTCAAATATCTCACCA
This sequence comes from Sclerurus mexicanus, assembly GCA_013396755.1. NCBI lineage: Eukaryota > Metazoa > Chordata > Aves > Passeriformes > Furnariidae > Sclerurus > Sclerurus mexicanus. The sequence goes on from VWZF01004338.1 coordinate 198,277, forward strand.
AAAGTAATACCAGTAAGGAAAAAAAGTGCTACACATTTTCAGATGTTCCTTGGCTGCTAACAAAAACTACTTTTTTCTTTGGTTGGTTGTTTTTTCCTGGAGTAAAATAACTCCTTGATCACTAGTTATTAAATAGTCAAGTGTATAGCCAGCATTGCCACTGCACCCTCTATCTTCCCCTTCAGGCACCTTCTGTCTCATATTTGGGACTATAAACTCTAAGATTAACAAAATGGGGTTGAGCCTATTAAAAAATCCTATGAGTTACATACAAACAAAAATGAGAATAAAGTGGTGGGGTTTTTTTTTCTATTCTGTAATTATCAATGCTTACTTTTCACTTTCTTCTAGCAATTACTAATGGTGTAACTATTAGTAGTATGGTGTAACTAAACAAGCACTTCCCCTGTGTAAGGCTCATTTTGTCTGAAATGGTTTGTTGCTCTTTAGTTTTACAAGAAACTGAAGTCTTGAATATGAATGGCAGTGGTAACTTGCCAAGTCATGGCAGGTTATTTTAAACATTGAAAACATCCAGCATCTTGCCAGCACTTAAATTTATCCACTGCTTTTCAACATATATTTTTCCCTGTGTTTTGAATATTACCATACTATTCTACCTGCAGAGGTAATCTGACATTTTAATGGCTATTAGTCACAGAAACAAGAGTGGGAAGGAGGGAGGGAGCATCTTCTTTCCACAATATTTCTCTCTTTTTAAATGGGTGCAGAAGTTAAGAGAGAGCCAGCTGTTTGTTTCTGATATTCTTGAAGCTTAATAAACAGATATTGCTTAAGCATCCAGTATTAGGGATTCAAAGTGCATTTGGAATCACTTTGTGATGCAAGGCACATACTTATTGTCAAAGTTTACTCCAGAAGACTTCAAATACATACAATCTTGGAAAGAAAAATGCAAGCAAACCCCAGAATAACAGACCAATGAAGTTATATGCCAATAGTTTTGCATAAGGTTAATTACAGACTTGACCACTCAGTGTTGAACTCGAAGTTGAAATGGTTTTGCTGGACCTTAGGTACTACCTGCAGTAGTCTGCCCAGTCAGAGACTATTCATAACCACGAGAAGTATATCCCATAGCAGAGGCATATGCTTAAACATACAGATGATTTGCAAGCACATTTCTACATGACACAGAAAGGAAGTACTCAGTGCAAACAAGAACAAGTGTTGGACACCATGCTTCTGACTTGCAAGTGATTCCAAAGTCAAATTCAGGAACAAGCTGTTCATAACTACACTGATGTGGACTTTCCTTTCACTTTTATACCTTGAACAAAGACTGTTCTCCCAGTCTCTCCCTATTTGATATTGTGAAGAAACTCCTTATCAGAATGACAATATAACATTTGTTATGCTGAAACTATTGTCTTAAAGGTACAAAGAAGTCTATTGTCATGTTTAACATAACATGAAACAAATTCATTTGATTTATATTTTCCATTTATTATGTATAGTTTTCACCATGTTGTTCTGAGAATAAACAACACAGATCATTAAATTGCTTGCATTAAAACCAAGCAAAAACCCAAGTGGTTTGGATCTCGAGCATTGCATGCACACAACAGCAGCTATTCCATGCATGTCACTAGCTCCACCACTGCAGACATACAGCAAAATGACTGACAGGAGGATCTGTACCACACTAGTTAGTGGCAGTGTCTGTACACATCATTGCTGAGCAACACCAAGTATGTATACTGCAGCACCATTGTACTAGAGCAATACTTATAACTGAGCTGCTTCCTAAAATACAGGAATCACAGGCTAAACACAGAGTTTTACCTTGAAAAGTACAGTTTTTCTTTTTCCAGTTCCCTTTTCCCCTACCCTGCTCTATAGATAAAACTTCAGAGTCCATGATTACAATTAAGTTCTTCACACTAACTGCAGTTTTTCCATTTTCCTTCTTTGCTGCATTATATCTGGCTCTGAAGTCAAAAGCTTTCATTTTGCTTTATTGTTTTTTAATCACTTAAAAAAAAGGAAATTAAAAATAAAACTAGGAGACTTTGATGGTCTGGACAGATAAGTCTTTTGCTTACCACCAAGCATGGACTGCATCCTATATCACAAGTACCAATGCACTGCAGTTTTAAAGGTCATCACTAACCAGTTTGTATTATTACAACACTTTTAGCTCATGGAACTCTTGAAAGCCAACGAAATGTCTTAAGAAATTACCAATAATAGATTCTATGGGTTTCAATAACTAGCAGTAGAGGGAAGTTCCAAGTAAATGCATCATTATATGTGTGTTTATCAGCATTAATCTTAGAAAAAAGTGCAACGTCCAAGTCAAATACAATTTCTTTATATCTAACATAAAGTGATTTTAAACAATAAAGAAATTAATTCTGTACAGTTACTTAAGAACAAGCTTTGTTAGATGTAAAAATGCAAAGACATATAGAAACTGGGCAAGAGATGGAGGCCCATCTGCCTATCCATCTTTTACTGGGTACAGACAGGTTAGTGTACTCCAAACCAAAAGAACAGTCTCCAGAGCAGAACAGTCAGGTTCTGGCATTCAGATATGTGATGAGGAGCAAAAAATTTTGTCTACTAATATTCAAAAATGGGTACTAAAGCTAGAATAATTAGTTATGCATTTTCAAGGCATACAAGTAAATAAACGGGTTTCCCAGCTGTGCTTTGTGGAAACTCTGCCAGCTTAATTGTTAATACATTTTTGAGAACACAAAAGATTAAAAGAACATAAAATTACCTGCCAGCATGCTCAACACCACCTTCCATGACAAAGTCATTTCAGTTGTGTGTCAGGGAGCAGCCAGAGCAGCACTGCTCCCTAAGTGGGGGGAATCCCATAGTGCCCGAGAGGCAGCAGTGCAGCTCCAGAGATGGTGCCCAAGCCCAACAGAGAGCCCAGATCATAAGGCAGTATCAGAGTGACGAGGCAGGGCTGCAGTCGAAACAGAAGTCCAGCTCACAGGATGAGCCCTGGCTCCAGGGGTGTACTAGATGCAAGAGAGCACAGCTCAGGAGAAAGGCAGGAGCCGTAGGCTGAGGTTAATAAAGCTCAGGGGGTGTGGGTGTGGGGAGTTCCAGGTGAGACTGATCAGGGCCAATAAGGCTTGTTAGTACACTCGAGGCTTCACTGGGTAGAAGAGTTTTATGTCTTTTGAGTCCTGGCCTTGCTAGGTTACACTGATATAAAGTATGAGGTGTCGTTTTATATGCTATGTTATTGGGGGCAGGCCTCACATAAAATATAGAATATGTTCATTCCTTTTCTAAGAAGGACTTATATTTCTTCAGAAGGGGAATGAGAAGAATTGTACAGACTTGATTTTTGCCATGGTGGCTACAGATATCCTGTAGGTTGTATGTTAGCAAAGGAAACGTGTTTAACTTGTTAGAGACTCAAAACATGGCACACTATTACATCTACCCACTCAACAATGGAAGCCAGAGATATAAAAATATATTAACAGTATGATTTCACATTGGGATATAAAATCATGAAGGTAGTAAGCCATAAGGTACCTTGTTAATATATTTCATACAGACCTATAGGGTGATTTTGTATATTCTTATTACATACTATTATTAGAGAAGCCCTGAGATTTCTCTTTCAGGTTTAGCAGTGTTAACCATTCACAGTAACCCAGTTATTTTCTACTATTTTTTCAAGGAGAAACAAGAATTTTCCTGTTTGTTCGTGGAAGTATACTGCATTAGTGCTGTATCACTTAAATACTCTCACAAATTAATATGAGATTAAACACATGAAATTCACAAATTAAAAAAATTTGTGAAGCATTGATCTATAAATGGAAATAACAGCAATACTTCAAGATGATATGGTTTTATATTTAGTTTAATAGGCATAAGATTTCTAATAAAGGCTATGAAGTTTAATCATTATAACCATGCCAGATGCTGGATTGTACAGGCAGAGGTTGGTCTGAAAGTGTTGTCATGTTAGACATACTTGCCAATATTAAACAGACTGTTTAATAAACTGTACTATCTGTACATTTGTCTCTCTCTGGGGCATTTTTAAGAATTTTTTAATTGGCTTTTGTTTCCAAGGAGTATTTTCATTTTTCTAGATAACACTTTTGTTTTTCCAAAGTTCTATTGAACTCAAATTAGGTTCCATATTTCCTTTAGTCATTACAAGAGGAATAGGAAGCTTTTAATAGCATATGAAAACTAGCAATAACAAGTGTTTTGCAGTGTTTTCAAATCCAGTTAAGACTAAAATAGTTTAATGGTTACTTTCTTTTATTGTTTTAATTTTGGCACTACCTTGTAGAAACAGTGAAAATTAGAACATTAGAAAATTTAAATAATAGAAGTCTATGAAAAAAGGATGAGAGGTTGAGTCATCATGACAGAAGACGTGCTCTGTAACATGGGTGCTAATCTTAACCCAGTTACTCTACTTTTCATGGTCAAGGAAGAAAGTGCTGTATTTGTCTATATTTAGATATGGTAAATTTAGGTACCTAAATTTAGGTATATTTAGGTAAATATAGATAAGTCAGCGTAAGATAAGGGAAAGCATATTCCATATGCTGCCAAGAAGACATAAATCAAGGTATAGCCAGGATATAGTTTAGGATGATTTCTATCTTCTCTGCACCCTGACAGCCTGTTGCAATTCTTTGAACCTACTGTGTAAGCTTTGCAAGTCTAGATACCCTTGAGACTCAATTTGCTGGTCTGTACCTGTTTTCTTTGTTTCTTATAGTCAATTTTTCCAAGTGATCCAAACAGAGCAACAAATTTGGTGACAAAGTTTTTGACCTATTTTTTTTTGTAACAGCAGTCAGATTTAAGGTAGCGGTTATGAACAAATTAAAGTAACCAAGCAATAGTCATTTACTTTTACAGATATTAATAGTGGGTTTACCAAGCAACAATATTCACTATTATCTAATAAAAAAGGATGTTTTTATCGCGTTTCACTGCAGGGTTCCTCATCCTGATTGGCCATGATGACTGAGCCAGCATCAGATTTTGAGAACGAACGTTATCATTATTCACTCAGTACTCCACCAAAGCTTCACTAGAAAGCAATAAAGAACAAAATGTATATTTTAAACACCCTCATTTTCCCCTAAATGCTTGAATTAAGCTGCAGACCGTGGTGTTCTGAGAATTGAGTTATGTCCTAAAGCAATGCTTCTGAAGAAGTGCATCATGCCTGGAAATTGAGTTGTGATTAGCCTGTGAGTTTTCTAATACAGGCTTCTAATATTCTGCAACTGTAGCTGCTGCTGGATTTCGCATTCTGGCATGAAGATTCTTTCTGTTGCCAGAGTGCATGATGAATAGTTGTCTGAGTATCTCCAAGCACATACTTATTTCCTCTTCAATAAGAACAACAGTCAATATCATTTAGGACAGGAAAGCATCACTACAACACAACAAATTCAAAGAATGCTTTCTTTTTTACTGCTGTTTCTATCTATTAAATTGTAGCTTTTCCAGGACTTTATTTTGTATTGCTGCTGTGCTCCAATGAATAGGTGTTTCTGGAAAAAGGATGGGCCTTCAAACACCCTAACATAAGAAGTATGAATTCAAAGAGGGGCAGGTACTTAAAGTACCTGTGAAACTGCAACAGTTCAAAAGACATAGGATTCTTTCACTCCAAATTGAATCTAATTTTAATGATAACCCAAAATGCATACCAACAGAGTATGGAGAATGTAAGAAACAGTATGAGTCTTGATTAAAAGCTGTTTAAAGCTTTTACACTGAAAAGAAAGTAATTTTTTTGGAACTGTGAAGTTTGCAGATCTCAGCTCTTTTGATAAATTTCATTGCTTTAAATTACTTTAAACTTCTGTTTGTCTGGAGAAAGAGTAGTAAACACGTAAAGCATTCTGTTTTTACATTTTCAAGATGAAAACCTGGAAGGATAATTAGATGTGAAACTTCTTGAGAGAGACTAAAATGAGAAGGAAAAAGCTTGAAAGTAAAATTAAATAATTTTCAAAGACCTAAATGAAACATATATAATTTCAGCTTATAGAAATTTGTGACACATTCAATGTCTTCTTGGTTGACATCCCACAGTGCTACAGGAGAAAAAACAACAATACTTAACATTTCTTGAAGACTCCGTATCACTAAATGGGTTAGAAATGGGCTTACGGTCTTACATCACATTGGCAAGGTTTAGTATGGTTTTTAACCATAACACATTAAGTAAAGGTTTCTTTCTAGTCACCCAAGTCCTGATCCCATGGTCACTGAAGTTTAGGAGAGATCCTGTGGCTGAAGGGATCAGTGAAGTCCAGAATACTATATGGAACATTATGGAGCCTGAGGTGGGCTCATGTAATACAGCAGTAAGCATGTGTCTGCTCTTAAATTGCCTATTGTTATAACCAGACAGTCTAAAAGTTGTCACAGTTATATTCCAGTATTTCTGTGATTATCAAGCAATAATAGAACTCAGTGACCAACTTCAAGATTTGTATTTTTTCTACCATTCTGTGGGAGTCACTAGTCAATGTGCCACAGGATTTAGCAAGACATGATCAGGCATACTGTTGATAAATTAGTAAAAAAAATTGTTTTCATCACTGCAAACAACCAAGTGTAGGGTATGACATGTGCTGCTATTGCCTAAAAGCTCTATGATGTTCATTGTCTTCTTGCATGCATGGTGCACAAGCATTTCATCACCTTTGCCCACCTAGAGTGGCGATAGAATCTATTGCTTTCATCCAGTGCAATACTCACGGAAGGGGAGGGGAGGAAGGAGGGAAGGAGGGAGGGAGGGAGGGAGGGAAGGGAGGGAGGAATTAAAAATGAAGTTTGAAGATGATGCTACATCCAGATTCAGGCCATAGAACAAAATGGTGTGCAGAATGAAATCAGGGACAAAAACATCTGTGCCTCCTCAGCCCCCACAAGTCTCATACCGACCCCGAGTCTCTGCAGTTCAAGACATGCCCCAGATAGCTTAGACTCAGCTTCCACTGCCTACAACCACTTTGCTGTTTTTTAGAGAAGGGCACCTCTGCCTGGGCTGGGCTGTGCCTACATGGCACAGCAGCACACTGTCAGCATCCTTTTGTGTCCTCAATAAACAGATAAACATGAAAAAAAGACCAAGATTTATGTACCTGCCAAAACCTACTTTCAGAGCCCTGCCTCCTGTGCAGAGCTGGGTAATAACTAGGGCCAGGCAAATAATGTATATGTTTTCTGTTAATTTGAATTTTTAAAGGAACCCACTCTGGCTGTTGTTGCATCTGTGCAGCTGCCACTGGAGCCAGTGCACTCTCAACCAAAGGGAAATTAAAAAAAGATTGACTCTCTCTAGTCCCCCATTTATTAAGACGAGACAGCCTGGAAACTAAGGTGTTTTTCACAGCAATTTCATGTACCTTGTACACTAAAAATTCCCTGTATTTTTGCTGGTCACTGATATTCCATTATCAGAACATTGTTATACCACTGTCATTTCCATCTGGTATTTGGCAGTTTGTAACAATATTAGCTATTGGGTATCTAATTAGCAGCTAAACGTATTCTCACACAGATTATTTTTAAAACAATAACAAAAGAAAAATAAATGGAAGAAAGGATCACACGCCTGACTTACAGTCACCTTTAAAAAAAGTTTTATTGGTAAGTTAATTATCATGAGTTCCAATTTGAGAGTCAGCAATCCTACAATTTGGGATCTCAGGGAAGATGGCACTCTGTAGCTATAAGTCATTTCAGAGCAGCTGAGAAACACAGCCCTTCAGCAGGGGTGCGGGAAGTGGCTTCTGAGCATCTGGGAGCCTACAGGCTGCACACTGCCAAAACAACACTCCTTTGTCAGGACACATTCATCTTCTCCTTTCTCATTCCCCCACACAGCCAAGCAGTTTGCTGGATGCCATACCATGAGACACAAGCAGTGCAGTTGAAGCACTGTGTCGTGCATACTCCTTGTTTTTTCTCTCAGAAGGCTGCCAGAGCCCTGTGTACGGTGGAAGGGTGAGGGAGCCCATCCCCAGCTCTTCAGGCATCAGGCACCCCTGACTCTGCTTACGCAAGTGGTACTTGGGAAGTGGGAAAGATCCAGTTTCTTCACAAGTGCACTGCAATGCTGGCTGAAGGCCAGGCAGATCTCAGCAGGGCAGGTGTTTCTTTTTTAGGTCAAATCTTTTCAGGTTTTTGTTTTTTTTTGTTTTCTGTTGGAAGGCTCTCCTGCATGCATATCTAGTGCAGCATTTCAAAAGGAGTCTGCTAGAAGAAAATATGCTTTTGACATGAAGCAAACTTTACAGTAGTCTTTGATATGTCAAATTATATCAGTGAATATCAGCAATATTCTCCAAAACACAGCATGTTTTTAATACTTGAAGTTCTTGGCAGAAGTGTGCCAAAGTTGCTATGAACAGCTTTCTAAAAAATAAAATAATTAAAAGAAGGAGTTTTGCAGATATTTTTCCAGGTCTGTCAAGTTTCCTGGCAAATTATCTGTGTGTGTGAGTTGTTAGGCTAAGGAAAGTAAAAAGTACTCAGAAAATCTAAATCAGTGATTAATATAAAAGGCAAAACAGTTATTTCCTTTTAGGACAGAAGAAAATAAAAGTTTTATTTAATTTCTCCTCCCAGTGAGACCTGGACTGGTTGGGAAGATGAGGTTGTACAGCTACATGGAATTATCTCAACATTAAACCCAGGCAGATTGTCATGATTTGATGAGTGTCTCTTAGAGAGCCTATCTGTAAGAAATGATGTCATGTTATCCACTATTCAGTGCCAGAATTTGTATTAACATTGATTTACCCTTGATGCTGGACAAAGTACTCACAAATGTTGAGTTCCTCATGACAACTTTCTTGGATGTTTATTACTTGTTGCTTGACTAGCTGCCACCAAAGGATCCATCATTTGATCATTCTATTTTTAATTAAATGATTGACAAGATCAAAAGCAGATAAAATGGCACCCTTTTCTTCAACCAAAATGGTCCATTTCCTCTGTCAAAAGGAACTGGTGGCAGTGACAAGTCAATTTTTAGACAACACCTAACTAGTTGAAGATGAAAGGGAGTCTGTGCTTCTCAGATTCTCTATGTTTTGTTGTAGGTTTGGTTTGTTTGTTTGGGGGTTTTTGTTAGGTTGTTTTTTTGGGTTTGTTTTTAGTACCAGTGTATATATTTGCACTGGAAAGATTAATGGATTATGTTTTGACAGGTACTGAAAAGAACATTCACAGTACAAATGTGTGGAGTTTATCAAGCAACAGTACAATTTAATACCTGAGATGTCCAAAATGTAAAATTTTCATTCATATTTTAAAAAAAAAAAATTGCATCCTGAACTCCTCAGCACTTACCAAGCCCTTACAAAAATGCACACAACTTAGCTGATTTTCAATGTGAATTAGAGAACTTCAAACTCATATGCTGAACTGGTTCACACACATTATAGGTTCACTAACTATAGACCACTAAAAATCGGGAAAAACCAAGTGTACCTCCTTCAGACATGTGTCCCAGTGCAGCCTAGCCTAAAGCTCATCCTCCTGCATGATACAAGCCTGACAATAACCTGCTTTTCCATCTTTCTATGCATATGAAGAGGATGTATATAAAGTAGTAGATCTTTGTTTTCTAATAAACTCTACAACAGCAGTGTATATGGATAGCTAGCGTGAGAAACAGTACTGTGAAAACAAACCAGGTCAAAATGAAGTGACACACTGCTACAGCTGAACTGAGAGCATAGGGACTGCCCTCATTTACTCCACTTGAGAAATTGGTCAGCACAATATATTAACCTAGGCCTGTTTCAAAACTCTTGAAAAATTCAAGCTGAACATACCGTTTTTCCCCAGTTCTCTGTTACAGGGAACTCTTGCCATCCTTTTGTGAACTAAGGGTTGTTGGTTTCTTCCCACTTTTATTTGTTTTCATACTTCCTGATTTATTTCATCAGGAAATGGTAGTTCAAAAAGACCTCAAGACAGGCTGTTGCATCAATAGGCCTGGCCTAAACAGAATTAGGGAGTGGCAGGACAGTACCACAAATGCAATTTCAGTTCTCTTCAGTTGATAGCTCAGTCCTAAGACCTCCCAGTTTTGTTGTTCTCTGCTTGCAACAGAGGCAAGAGGCCCAGAGAAAGTGAATGTCATCAGAGAACACAGTAAATCATATCTGCACACTGTGCTCTCTTTCACCAGCAGACACCAAAATCAATGCAGAAGAATTCAAGACTGAATCTAGGGAACCAAAGCTTGTTATTGACCCTTACTACAAGACCTATGTCCAAGCTAAACAGAGCTTTAAAATTTTTAATCTATGCTGAAATCATGCATTATCATTCCTCATACTCTTCATTAATGTTTTTATGGTTGGATGTTTCTAATAACTGCACTCCTACAAGGTGCTAAGAGTGGCACCATATCCCAGGTAACATTCACAGAATGGTGCTTTAGAAAATAGCACACAAAATGTGCTATTGGTGTGTCTGCTACAGTGACTCACTTGAGCTGGAATATCTCTCTGATGGTGCTTGTTGGAAAGAACATTATTTGGATCCTTTTCAGAAAGTGGTGTGCTAGTGGTTCGACAGGTAGTTAAATGAATGCTTTTGTTCCACCTCTAACTATATTTATAAAATGAATAAATTACTATGAACCTTTCTCTTCTAGGCAGCAGTACCCTTACATCTCACACAGAAGACAAAAGTGAAGACTGATGTTTTCTATTACTTCTCTGTAATTAGCTTTTTGTACTAATGGTACAAAATAAATAAAATAAAGGTATTTCAAATCTTACTCCCTGTGTGTCGGGAACACATGCAGAAACACTTTGCCCTGATGTCCAGAGATTTGTTAGACATCTGCATGGCACACAACTTCAGTTAAAGAAATACCTTGCTTAAAGCAAGACTCTTAAAAAATCTGCCTCTGTTGTGTTTGGGAAGTACTGAGCAGGCTTAGGACAGTTTTCTGTAAGAGAGTAAATTTTATTACATATATGATGTAGACACAGGGGAAGAAATTGCTTATAAAAGTGTTAGCAGGGAGCTACAGTGTTTGAATTGACATGCTTTAATAGTACAATTTAACTACAATAAAATATTCTGTGGTTACTACTTAATGCATGGAAAGGTCGAAAATCCTTTTCTCATGAAACCTGTTGTAGCCTATATCATAACTCAGCAAGAAAGATCAGGGGTCTGATGAAAGCCTGAAAAGCTGTTAGCTGAAGCTTTAATACAGACCTGTCTCTTGATCTTACTGTCCTGTAAATAGTGTTCATCACAGTGTGGCCTTTTACTTGGCAGGATAAGCAATGAGCTTCAACATTACTTGCAGGAGCTTTTTATTTATAGACATCTCTGACTATTAAGATCTAAAACTATCATGCACTGTGTCATATTCTTTCACATAATGCATGTATAAAACAAATAGGCTTTCTGTTCAGAGAAAAGCCAGTGTGTGGTATCTGCATAAGGGTTTTCAAAGATAAGTAGCATTACTAAAATGAATTAAAAACGCAATTAGTGTCTCTAGAGACACATTTGGCAATGTTTGTATGCATGGGGAAAAACTGTAACAAGTCATGAAAGTCGTAAGTTAAATACAGGAAAGAGACAAAATGGGAGATTGGATGCTGTATAATGGGCAAAAAAACAACTCAGGGGATGATTTATTTTAACAGCTGTGTTTTTTAAGTGCTATGGAGCAAGCTGTATGTACTTCAAATAGCCCTGAAGGACCTTAGGCCTTTCTGTGGAGGCCTGTCATTTCTTGTCTGCCTTCTCTTCTAGTGAAAAGGCTGGTTTTCATTTTGAAACAGAGACTCAGTCCCCTTCTCCCAAATACCAGATACAAACCACACCACTGCCCAAAACCAGCAACAACAGCAATAACAAATACAGGCAAGAAGCAAGATGACAATATTACTATGCAAAAGAACAAAATTTCTCAAAAATAAATCCAACTGGCAAAAGGGTCTGTACCTGTACTGTTTGAATTCTGACTATTTGCTGTGACGAAATGGGTGTGTCCCAAATTTAAGAATTTCTTTTGTTCATTCAGGTTCACATATGACACCCAGAGTAAGAAACATGTCTCAAACAGTGACAAACAGAGCAAACCAAGTAGACAGTCAGTCAGCTAGTTCAGAAGTTTCTCAGCTTCCCCTCTGTACACCCCAGACTGCACTGGCATACCACCCTCTCTATTGCAAATTGCAGATTATATTGCCCAACACAAATTTAGCCAGCTCTAACTGGCACTTCCTTGGAGGGGTCCTGAGCCCTGACTTGCAGGTCAATTTGTTCCACAGGCCCATTGTGGCAGGGAATTTGCGAAAGCCACTCAGTGTTGCAAGCTAAGACAGTTTACTTGACATGAACTACTCGCCCTGCCCAGTTGCCTTCAATGCCTAGGAACATTCTGATGAATGTTAAGTTTACGTTAATGTATAGACCAAGGGCTTGTTTTGTGGCACTGTGAAGTTTCCATACAGGCAAGCAAAAAAAAATTTAAAAAAAATAAAAAGAAGAAGAAGAAAAAAGAAAAAGAACCACAAATAAATCAGACTAATAATTTTTTTGGTTGTAAATGGAAATCACCATGGTGACACTGCAGTAGGGTGATTACGTCTGTCGAGTTTTCTAAATCCTCATCACTTTGTAAAAACCATGTCTATGTCTTTGCCACACAAGGAAGCAACAAGGGGAAGCAGCACAAGGAGGTTTTTTTTATGACCCACTGCAAGTCTGAATAGGACCTGTCTCCCAGAAATTAAAAAATAAAAGCGTGCTGGGTTTCTCCATCCTTGCGCAGCACAGGTGCCTAATGATCCACAGATGAGAGCTTTCCTATTGTAACTCACCAACAGGAATGATATGAGCTCCCTTCAAATAGAAAAGAGCTGCCAGTTGTTTTGATAAATAAGTCTTGTTTCAACATTCCCAAGTTTTTTGAATGGAATTTCCAGTCTATATGTGAAACTTCCTGTAGACCAAACATCAGCCATGAAAACGATGCAGGAATGTAAAAAGAAAATAATCAATAGCTCTGTTTGGTAATCCCATGTTTTATCATCCTGTGGTACTTACCTAAGCCTAGTCATTTCAGAAACCTAACACTCTGCACTTTACCCAGTCTCTCTATTCTGTACAACAGCCAGGGCATTAAAAGCCTACTGAGGCAGTGCTTGACTTCAGCCCAGCACAGGCAAAACACACACTGCACATGAAGGATGTTCTCATTACTAAAGAGCTGTAGGTCATGTCATTGTCATCAGCCCATTTTAGCACTGCTCATTTAAGCAGAAATATGTTCACTCTCCTTGCTTCCTTTCATCTTGTCTTTCTTTCATAGGAGACTAGCTGATGACTAGATGATGATTTCCTTTCTTTTAGAATAACTTCAAAACTCCTGCCAAGCAGGTTCCTACACCTCAATAAATTCAAGTTCAGTTGATAACTGCATTGGAGCTCAACTAGTCTGAAAATACTGCTTAATCATGCATATATTTCATTTCTGATCTCTGATCAGGATTGAAGTCTTGTTCTTCAGAGGACTCATATAGATTTAGACCAGTGATTTGAGTAGGTCTGGGTTGGTGCCCAGATAATGCAAAGAGTAGTAAACTGATTAAAGGGAGGCAGTGGGAAGTAAATAGGTAAATATTCTACTAGAGAGAGCACATGTGTATTACTTCTTCATGTTTTCCACTCCTCAGATACAAAGCTCAGCTCACAATTGCTTTGCTTGCACAGTACTTCAATGCACAGAGTGGGTTACCAGCTGGATGTCTACTGCAGCGATGACACAAAGTCATAGTGGTGAAGGCTAAAATAAATGCAACAACAAAGGGGAAAGAAAAGACACCAAAGTGCCTTCAAGTAGTTGAAACTGGCATTTCTGTAAATGCCTATCCATTCATCCTGTTATTATCAGGTTGGGAAAAAATTCTGGACAAAAGTCTCTTCACACCATTTTTCATAGGAAAGAAAGTAGCAATGTGTGTTATTCTACGTATTAAGTGGAATGAAACACTTAAGACCACCTAAAAATCACAAGACAACTGGTAAATTGCAATGTCACTTGCATCTGTTTACTTACTGAATCTTACAGAGCACCACTGAATTCTGGGTAGTGATCCACAAGCAGATTTGAATAAACTTGTAGCAAAAATACTGAGACACAAAACCGTTCACAGTATAACAGAACATTTATTAATCTCTGGTCTATGAAATCCATTCCTTGTTCCAACAGATAGAGATTTTGGATAATTTTATTTTGAAGAAAAGTGACTTATCAGTGAATAAATCTTTCATTCTTCTTTTATTGGTTTCAGTCACAGCTGCTATCACATCTGACCCCTGGAACCTTTTCTGTACCTACAGCACAACACTATCTTAAATTGGATATCAAGGCAATATGGAATTATAGCTTTGGTGAATCAAATTTAAATTGTTTTATTTTTTCCAGAGCTAAGCAGATCTGAGGGGAAAAAAAAAAAGAAACAAAAACAAAAAAACCATGAAAAACCCCACAGGAACTCACAATGTTCAGAAACAACAACCTCAAAAACAGCAGGAGTTATTCTGTTTAAGCAGTACTAGAGCCCCTGCTTCCTGTAACTTTAGCCCTGAAATGATGGCAAGAAATGTTACATATAGCTAACAGTGATATTATATTACTAAACTCAAAAGAATTTGGCAAGTATGAGGAAGACCATTATGGAAAATGCTAACAACTTCTGCCAAAGCTCACAAGCAGCCCAGGAAGAGTCCCTAGGGCTAAAGAAGGTGGAAAAGGCTTTTGATGATTTCCCAGGTCTTTGATCTTAAGCCACACAGAACTGGATGTGTGTGTTCTCCTCTTTAATGTTACCCAGGAGAAGTGCTTTTGCTACTAACTTTTAGGGCAGTTCCTGAGACCATCTTGCGTGGCACTTTCCCAAATAAAAATTAAAATTAAAGCAATGACATCAGTAATAAGAGAATACTGAAGACAAAATCCAGAAATCTGTACACATGCTGGGGAACATGCTGTTCAGGGAGCAACTCCACTGGAAAAAGAAAAACCTTTGCCAATTTAGGTAAAATCACAGTGGGGATCAGAAGGGAGATATCACTGTATTAGGTGGTCAGTCCTGCCCAGGACAGACACAAAGAGAGTGTATAAAAATCACGCTAATGTACTGATGAGCCAGACTGAAACACATTTAGACTCTCTCCTCTCCAACACCTAAAAAAAGATAAAGATTGCAGTTATCCCAGAACTTTTCAGCTATAATCTTTTCTCTGCCCATACTGTCCTCTTTTTTTTCCCACTTCACCAGGCTAACGTGACCATGTATGTTGTCTGCCTGTGAATGTGCATGCCTGTCTACATTTGGATGTGTGTGTTTCTAATTCACAGACCAAATTCAGTTTGAAACCTTTCAGAACATGAAAGGTTTCAAGGATAAATGAAGTTGCATAAGTCTAAATACCACAGGCAGCTGTGTGGAGATGAATGGTCAATGCCCTGTCAGGTGGAAGAACAACAATGTGACCTCAAGCTCTCTGGCCATTAAGGATCTCAGAAGAGGAGAACAATTTGGTACATGCTCAAGCCCGCTACTACACTAAGTTTACTCTACTATAAATGATACATACAAAGTAAAACCAGACATTATTGGTTCCAGTCTCAAAGCATCTTCTTCATGCTGTGTTCTTTTACTCCATGGAGTAATCCTGAAAAAGGTCTGATGTCTACAGCTGCTTAGTATGAGGGACGGCATCTCAGGCTCAAAAGTGCAAACCATTAACACTTACAAGAACAAGGTTTTGGACTCTAGAGAACCATTAGAGTTTGATAAATCTCATCCAAGGTAAGGAAGGAGCTGAATAATTTGGTCATAATTTAATTTCTTTTGTACCCAATTGTTGTCTTCATACACTTGTCTCAGAACAAAACCAATTTGGCTTTCATTAAGGATTAACAAGACCCAACTCCACTGAAAATCCTGTAAGAATTTCTTGTGATTGGAATTTCATCCAATGAATCCAAAGGATACCAAACATGTGCAAAATATATGTCCATTTTCTTACGCATGTAACTGTTCTTGCTTCAAAAGCAAATAACAAGATTATAGGGTAAAGAAAAAATCCAACAAAAACCTGATTAAGGTTTCTAATTCTGAACTATGGATTATTTGATGTCAAAGAAAAATTATCATTCTTCAGGTTTTGATGACAACTATAATGCTGATGAATAATAATGAATGCCTTTCTGTTTGAACCAGATTCAATCTGAAGCAAAAGATAGCTTCAAAACAGTGTGTTAAGGAGATGATCTAGCAAAAAAACTCACTTTTTTTCAGATCAATCTTTTTTCTACTGATGAAAGTTTATTGTAGACTTACATGCTATACTTAAAAAATAAAACCTTGTTTTCAGAGAGATGGAGTATGTTCTAGATCTACTTACAGCACTGGGGGTTATGGCTTATACTTGCCTTGTCTGAAAACCCAGCTTTGATAAAAGGAAAAATAGAGGCAAGTAAAGGAATCAGAGTCTGACTTTCAGAGGGCAGAAGGCAAGATTAAATATAGTAGACCATTTTTAGTCTCAGAATCTGTAATGCTAAGTCATTTACTGAACTGTAACAGCTTTCCTTGCTCACCTATTGCCTAAGTGTTTGAATTCTCACCACAGTGCAGCTGCAGGAGCTCCTCAAGGAAGTGTACAAGATGATGTCACAACTCTCATGCTTTACCTGAGGATTAATTTAGGATGCAACCTCTTTTCTAGATTACATACAAGGCTGCTGGCCACATTTCAAGGTCATATGCAAAGGTACACAGGTTATGGGAAAAAAGCAGTTAAAGGACTATATATTAAAATGAGTAAGACTGTGTACCCCTGTGTACCCAGAGACTGTGAAAAGTTAAGAGAACATGTGGTAGCTCTCCCAAACTGTACCCTTCTAAAGTGCAGGGTTATCCTAAATAAATATATCTAAATTCACAGACAAGTAGGTCAACTGGAAAATTTTCCAGACTTTTTCAGAGCTAGCAATAAGTTTGATCATCAAGTATATTCTCACTCCCTCTCTCAGCTCTCCCTCTCTCAAGTATATACTCACAAATGTATACTCACTCCCTCTCTCAGCCCACTGTAACTATTTCAGTGAACAATATAGATAGGTTATGATGCTCTTCATTGGAGTGGTAGCTTTGGTAAAGAGAAGA
This sequence comes from Sclerurus mexicanus, assembly GCA_013396755.1. Taxonomy (NCBI): domain Eukaryota; kingdom Metazoa; phylum Chordata; class Aves; order Passeriformes; family Furnariidae; genus Sclerurus; species Sclerurus mexicanus. The sequence continues at coordinate 215,499 of VWZF01004338.1, forward strand.
TATTTGATTTCCAAACCCACACACAGCTCTTAATATGCAGTGGTTGGAATGACTAGGCCAGGTGCCAGACTGGATCTTTGGAGATTTATGCCTTTTCCTCACCCACAGACAGCAAGAGCTTATGCAGCTGTCCCCTCAAAATGACCCACTCATTTGTCTCCTCAGTTGTGTCCAAGAGGCTTCTTCCAAGAGGGAGAACATAGTTCATACTCAACATGCAATTGACAGTGGCCTTTTCAGATGTTCTGGTGAACAAGAACACTTGTGATCATGGCTCTTGATTAAAAGCAGTTCAGCCATAAGCACAAAACTGGCAGCACTAATTTGTTCCATACAAGCCAGCCCAAAGCTTATCTTCAGGTGCAGCCACACTCAGCCAGATTTAGACTGGCAAAACCAAAATAAATGTCTACACTTTTAAATGCTTAAACCACCTGACTTTATACCGAAGAACATATTTTTATTTGTCTGTAATTATTTATATTTTAAAAAAGAAAACTATGGATTCTGAAATGCTGTGCTTCCTCTACTTGATCTATTTTCTACTTTGTGACAGCACAATAACTCTAAAGCGTCTCAGACAGGAAAAAGAATAAAATAAATATCTTAGACATTACTTATTTAAAAAAAATAATTTTAATCTTGTCATCATGTCAGGAGTTCTAATAATCACATACCAGATGCAAAATAATTAGGCCTATTAGGCCTATGCCTGTTTGTAAGCGGGGGAATAACTGAAGTGATGACAACGCAAAGATCTTCAATTATAAGAAAAAAGTGGACATATCAACTCAGGGAGAGCTGGATCTATTCTTAGACTGGATATTATTCTCACATATTCACATGACCTAAGGAACTCACCTTCAGTTATCAGCAGAAGATCTACATGGTTAGAAGAGGTTTAGGCAGAAAAACTAAAAATTCCTGTATGTGTACTGGGTAAGAGATGACATAAAGGAACTTGAGAACCCAAGCAAAGCAATTATCAGTTGAAAGGAGAAAAGGAATCTTTCCTCTGCTATAAAAATTAAAATAACACTAACAGAATCAATCGGTACTAGTTAAATCAAGATCTCCTGTAATATTTGTCTTCATTCTCAAAACTTGCACATGTAGAACCTACAAAAAAGCCTGAAGTTTCAAGAAAATCAACACATTTTGATTCATTCAAAAAAAGCCGTTTTCCCTAAGGCTCTGCTGAATCCTTTCACTCTCTGTTCCCTTTGCTCCCTCATCTAGGGAGTTACTAGTTCCCTGGCTTATTCTCTGCCATGGCCATGAGATCCCCTACCCTCAGTCCAAAACTAATCACACTTACTCCTAACAATCTTCCCGTCCATTAAGGTCATTCCTGATGTCATTAAGATAGCACTTCTTTATTACTGCCCTCAAAGCATCAGTGCTGATAAAGACAGAGCCAAAGGAGGCAGAAAGTGATTCCTCCCGTTCATGTTAGCAGGGATTGGCAAGGGAACAGAATTAGACTCAGGGCACAGCTGCCTGGCCTGAAATGCTACAAATAGAAAAAGAGGCTATTTCTCTCTCCTAGCTGCAGCACTGCCTGAACCTCAATGGTATAAATTAATACAGCAAAAATCAAAACAACCCAAAACACAAAAAAAACCACCAATGTTAAAAATCTTCCTCTTCAAACCAAAGAAAATTAACAGGAAACATTAGTAACTTTATCAGTGCAAAGAAATTAAGTCTGATCACTCAATTAAAAATAAATCAGATAACACACTCCAAACTCATTCCAATGAATTAGTACTCAGGAGTTTCTGAATAATTGCTGCCAGCCAGCCAGAAAACATGTCTTCTGTAGTGTTAATTTTTGTTCCAAAAGAAAATTACACTTTCAAAGAAAACATTTCTGTGTCTTCAGCACTGTTATCAGAAGTGTCTTATTACACAAGGTTAAAACAACTGGCATTTTGCGCTGCAGAGACACATCAGATGAGTGAGAGGAGTTGTGGGAGAAGAAGGAAGTGATAAAGCCATCTCCTTATCTTGGTATTAAGCCATAAAAAGCAATTAAATCTTTAATCTTGTCATCTTTCAAAAAAAAACCCCAAAAAAACAATGGGGTGAATCTTTAGGAGGTACAAATGATTTTTTCTTGTAAAAGAGATTACATGATCTGCTGGGATAGACATAAAAACAGCACAGAATTTCACCAAACTTTGAAATATAGTTATAATCCATAAACACAATTCCTTTTGTCTATGGTGTCATTTGTTCAATGCAATAAGACTGATGCTACCCGTTTGCAGAAGAAATGGCAATGCTGGATAACGTGGCCACAGAGGGGAGAAGGTGGTCATGGTCTGTGGTGCCTGAAAGTGGGTCTGGAGTTAGAATTAGCACATGGCACAACGGAGTTCTCAATGTACAGCAAATTCGAGTGACACATTGCTGAGGTTCACCCAAGAAACAGTGAGCAAGGACTCTTCCTAGGTAGAAAAACAGGCCTGATCAAAAGTGGAGGCACCAACTAGGAAGGAAAAATCTTAGTCGTTCTGGGATAGCCATGAAACTGGCTACAGAAAACACCAGCCTTTATGGCAACACAGTTTTGAACACTCAGCTCCACCTTTGAATTTACTGTAACACAAGAAAGTAATTTCTCTGAAAGGACTAAACAAAATAATTTCTATTCTTTCTTTGATGAATAACAATACATTACTCTCTTTTGGTGCTTCACTCTGTCCATAAAATTACTTGCAATATGAGCTCATTCAAAAGCTTGCTCATTGTCACACAGGCAACTCCTATTAACTTCACTGGATTGTATTAAAAGTGATAATCTCTTAGCAATGTTAGCACTTGTAGCCCCAAGTATACCCTCACTGTATAATGAAAATATGCAATACAATCATAATATAAACTATTTATACACCTAGGCACACTATAGACTATGTATATTATATAATAGCTATCTTCCTGTAGTCGCTACAGTTCATCCCATCCCAGTAACAAATACATGCCTTTTTACATGTACCTATTGTTCTTAATCCACAAATTAAGAATAGGCAAGTTGTCTCTACCAGACATGTTCCTTACCTTGCAAACATATATATTTCATACAAAGAGACACTGTGATATTTGTGATAAACTCTGTGTGCAATGGCAAACCATTCTGCACTGTATGTCTGCAAACAAGATTTTTATCAAATACCTTTTTTGCACAAATGAATTCTGTGGAAAGGTGCATACACGGCACCTTTATGATTTAAGCTCAACCTGTGCCCCAAGCTTCTAAGTACAGCCAAACATCCCCAGAGTGAACAAAAGAGTATTTGAACACAGTAACTGCAAAATTATTCTTGAACTTGTTAATCACACTCAGAAGAAAAAATATTTGTTGAAAAGAACGCAGAAGTAGGCCCTTTCCCCTCTTTTTCTTCCCCCCCCCCCCTCCCTTCTCCTCTGTTCTGTTTAATTATAATTTTTAGGACGGAGGAAAGCAATTTTGGATGAAAGTTGCTATAGGTCTTCCTGGTCAAAATTAAGGAAGGAGGATGTAGAGTGCCTGCATTAGTAATGGTGTTGAACTTTAGACCTCAGTTCTGTCACTCTGGCCAACAATTTTTGTTTCAATGTAATTTCTGCAGATTTTCCTTGGAGTGAGATACAAGAAGTGAGTTCAGATGATGAACACAGGAAAAAAGAGAAAGTTTGTTACTCTTTCAACTTTGTCTCTTAACTGCTACTCCAAAGCCAATGTCCCAGTCTACACAGTCATTTAAAGTCACCAGTCTGGATGCAAGAAAGCTTCCATAATTTCCTCTTCTCCTCATTCAGTCTTCAACTGAAATCAGTTATTCTATTCAAAGCCAGAGTTCTTCCATGTTGAACAACATTTCAACACATCTAAGACCTATGCACATCTACACTTCAACAGCAAGCAACAGATGCAAAGGTAAAAATATCTGCATAATTAAGAAATAATTCTTTGAAATAAAATAGTTTTTAATTTGCAAAAGACAAGCATTTACAAAAATCTGCAAGTATTTGAAAAGACATGGTCTTGGCAGAAGATTGTTTTATGTATTTCAGTTGCTTGTTTTATACAATGGAACATTTGGGTCAATTAAAGAGAGGCCTAGTAAATCTCACCCATGTCATAAACAACCACAGATGATAAAGAGCTTCAAAGCAAATCTCCTATTTCTTATCCATAATTCTCACATACAGGTCCAATTGCAGTCACCGGAATGCAGTACTACAGCTTTTTTGCTGCTTTCTTGGGTAATTATTGTTGATAGTGTAGGAAAGGGATACTTGGATTTTAGTTAAGACATTTTAGATTTCCAATAAAGGATAGACAGTTTTGATTGTGAAATCATTGTAATCTTGCAAGTTGTAAGCTGAGAATTAAACACATGAGAAGTGCTTCCTTATGCAATTGGACAAGTCTCTTTTCTTCAAGATTTTGAAAGCATTTTCTCAGTTGAGAAATGATTTCAACTTATGTTGAAATCAGGCATACCAGCTTTTACCTTTGTTATCTCCAGGCCTGTAGCACTCAAAGCATCATATAACATCCAGTGGAAAATGTTAGCTTTGGCCAGACTATTATGTCTCTATGCATACTTTACAAGACACTAAAGTGGACCTTATCAGGTAGAAAAGCAAAAGCCCTGGAGGCCTAATATTACTGAGAATGTGTTTGCAAATGGTTAAGGATGCAAGTGGGATCCGTAAAAATGAAAGACAGATGTTCTCCTATCTAAAAGCCATCAGAGAGACCAAACTGCCGACAGACGATATCCTTGAAAGCCATAGTAAATAAGTGACAACTATTCACCAGGAATGCAGCAACCAGAGGAAATAGCATAACCAGTTTTCACATCAGTTGGTCTTTAAGATACTATAAATTAATTCTTGTGCTTAAGTTCAGATACTTCAGATGCAACACTACCGGACACTTAATTTCTATACTAAAAATTTAATACAATGCTTTTTAAAATCTTTGTATTCTGTTTGCAGAGGCCAGTCTGTAATGTAGTGGAGTGAGGCAACCATGCCTGTGGTTCATGAAAAGCAGCTTACCAAGAAATGCTGCTTCATGCACTTAGCTGCTCTCCATAATACTATTCTCAAGAAGAGAATACTTCTCAAGAAGAAAAGTCAAACAAAACTGTAGTTGAATTTTGCATAAACATAACACTTCTAGTATTTTGCTTTGTATGAGAAGTCTCTTCCAGAGAGGGGAAAAAAAGTTCTCACTTAACTCCTTATTAGTTGTGAGGAAATCTGAAAAGGTCAAAACCTTAGCCACGATTATTGGCTGTCTGGTCGGCCGTGTTGATGCTGCAGGCTGCATTGTGGTCCCAGATAAAGATAAAACCAGTTACTGAGCTCGTTCAGACATCAAAAACAATCTAGCCAGAGCAACAAAGACCTCAGCATGATCTCATTTACTCAGTCCGCCTTTGTTTCTAATATGTGTTTGATGTTTTTTACAGTATTCAAAGGAACACTGCAATAATGAGAGAATAATATCCCATAGCCTTTTTTCTCTTCATGTTGACATTTTAAAGAACATACTGATAATATGACATTATAATTACAGAACCATTAGACCCAGTTCTGCAGTTCTTACTTGATTTCTAGTCAGGAAGACAGAGCAATTTTTGAGGTCTGAGAAGTAATAAGCTCAACTCAGCACCTTTATTTTTTTAATAAAATATGCTGAACAGAAAAACAAGAACAACAAAGACTGTGTTGTAGAAGACTGGCACAAAACTTGATTCCTCTCCAGCAATATATATTAGCACACATGCAAAATCACATACAAGCCACTCAGTTATATAAGAATCTTTTCTGTTTATTTGACTCATCTGGAAACAATAACATGAGGGAAAACTTGGTAGAAAACAATGGTTTCTTTCTGCTCATTCTCTCCACACATCCCTTCTGCCAAAAGAACAGGTGCTGCTCCTCTCCCGGGCACCACTGAAAACCTGGGCTTTGCAGAAACAGTACTTCCCAGAAAGGACCAGCTGAGCCTTGAGTAAGAAAATGGCTGGCTGACAGGAAACCCTCCAAAACCGGGGATATAAACAGATATTTTTAAAGGATAAAAATGGTAAAAATACATATGCTCGTACATGATGTGGTGAAACCCATGGATTTAAATGTTATAACTTAGTTTTAGCAGTAATAATTGCTCCCCAGCCCACTTCTGTCCAGGTGAGATTTGTTATGGATAAACAAAGGACACCTTCAAGGCTAACCTGGCCCCACATAGATATCAGCATGAACTGACTGATAGAAACTCCCTGATGGAGAACCCTGATTTCAGCTCTCTGTTATGCTTAGATGTATTTATTAATTTTTGTAGATGCTTAAGATATATATTCATAATATGTTTTCATAAGATATGTTTTGTATATAGCTTGAGATATTCAATAGAGCACAGAGAGGTCATGCAGATAGACTATGGTGGGTTGAATTACAATCATTCACTAGCCAACATTTCAGGGAGTCTCAGCTGACCCAGGTGAAGATGGTGTCACAAAATGTCTGCTGTGGAAATCCCCATGACCATCCAGACAGTGAATGATCAACCTGTTAATGGCATTCCCTATGTGAATATTAACCTTTGCAGATGATCCCAATAAATCAGTTTCTTTAGCTAACAGTCTGTGCCTGGGTGTCTGTGTAGCATGCCAATAAAGAAAAGAAATAAGCTTAGTTGGGATATGACCCAGATTGTGTATGATACGCAGCAGCAGGAATCCAAGAGAGGAGGAAGGTTGTTCAGCAATTTGAGCTTTAGCTCAAGGCTTATGAGACTTAGGTTTAATTCCCTACTCTGGCTATTTCCTTTCTATAATATTTCTGGAAAGTTTCAGGGCAATATACCTCTAAGTACCTTTAGCATTGGACCCTTAGTTTTCCTGTAACCCAGTTCTTCATCTGTACACTGAGTATTACAGACCTTCCTTATCTCACAGGAGTGTTATGAAGGACAAGTGCACTGAAGGTGCTCAGGTACTGCATAGATGGGGGCCATGTAAACATCTGGCTCGTAATCCTGTTGATGTGGTGCCTGGCTGTGTGACTGGAACAAATTCCTCCACTCTTAGTACCTCATTTCATCTTCAGAACTAAGAGAATATTTTTCTACTTCCTTTCCAAGGTATATTAAAGAAGTGCTCATTAATGCCAAAATGAGAAAAATAATGATGAGCAGTTTTTGAAAGCTTATAAATAAACAAAACACACTCTTGTAATCAGGATCTGTGATAGCTTCACTATGAAAGGAGACTGTAAACAACCAGAGGAAATACAGTCTGAATTAAAACCCAAGGGAAGTAATGGATTTAGGTTTTAGGTTCCTTGAAACCATGCAGATAAAGAAATAAGGCCATGCAAGAAAAAGATAATAGCTGCTCAGTATAAGATTGAGATCATCTGAATGCAGAATAACTGAACACTAGGAACCTGGGGAAATCCTGACCCTAACGTTTTTTGGGGGTTAGATATCTGAAATATTTTAGTCATAAATCTTGGTCCCTCAGTTCTCTTGAATCAAATCCTATACTCTTCAATACTGCAGATCTTTAGGTTTCTTTACACCTTGACTTCTAAAATCCAAGACTTACTAAAGTATTTAGATACTTAAAAATGTAGAGAAATGACCATAGAATTTTCAAAAGCTTGTAAAAAGGTAAAGTGCTAAATCCTACTTGAATCTGCATTTACATTCTAGTCAACATCTGACCACATAGCTGCATAGCTCAAAGCCCTAAAAATTACATCTTCTACCACTTAGGTGCATTAGAGAATTTTACTCAAATAATATTGCTATGATTTATTTTGTGCCTCCCTTATCAGTAACATATGAGCAACTATGGAGAGAATTTCATACAATATGAGTCATCTGGAAGTACTTTGGTAAGGGTTTTACTAAAGCTTAAATAATTGAAGCTTATTACTTGTGACTTATCATTTATTTGTGTAACACTGGAAATGCAAGACTATACATTATCCAAAATGAAATACTTACACAAGAAGGAAAATGAAAACCCTTGGCTTTTTTTTTTTTTTACTATTATTTCTACTGAAGTCACAGTAGATGATTTACTTTATTAGAGGAAACTGTAGATTATATCTGCTACATCAGGTAAAACTTTCATCAACCCATCACATTGTCACTCGAAAATCACCCAACTGCTGTGCCAAAATGTAAAAATGTTTTAAAGAAGATGTAAAGTAATAGCTATTAGTTTTGCTACATCTGATGCATCACTGTGCCAGCTACTTTCCATTAATAGATGATTTTAAAGAGACAATATAAAATGTTACATAGATTAGAAAAGCTTGGTATGCGGTCCAAAAGAAATTGCTGATTTGGAAACTTAATACCCTCAACACTGGAAGGACAGCAGAAACATTATTGATGCCACTAAATCAAACTCTGTTAATGATCTACATGAGATGAAAGTGAGGGTCAAGCCTGTCATTTCTGCAAATTTAAGTTTCCTTTTAACTAGATCTATCTTTACAGAAAGTGAGGCATTCCATTATTAAGCTCCCATAAGATGCTTAAGGCTGATGTGTTTGGCAAGCAAAATGGTTTATAGCAAGAAAAATAACTACATGAAACTTAAGAGAAAATACAGAGCTGAGAGATTCGATCATGGCTTGTTTTTATGACAATATTTTCACACTCTTTTCCTATTTAATCAGAGGAAGCATGTTTTACTGAGCAGCAACTATGCCCAGCATAGCTGGGAGAATCTTTTGCTGAATGACATTCTAGGTCAAAGTAAGAAAACCATGAGGTTTCATCATTATAATTGAAATGTTTCAGTTCAGATATACTTATTGTCAAACCAAGATCAGGAAGCAAAAAAAAAACCAACCAAAAAACAAACCAAACTTATCATTTAAATGTGCAAATCTATCAGTTAAATACACAGATCACTATATAGTTAGATACTTCTATTTTGCTGTTTTGCAGATAAATATATGAGTTCGTTTTCCTGTGGGCAAATCTCAGTGATTCTGCATCTTAGAGACAGAGATCATTATCTGTTTTCTCAGTGTTGACTCATAAAATCCAGTAGCTGAGAAGAATCATATTTTCTTTTATCATGGCATAGTTTTCTTTTTTACATAATCCATGAATGGATACAAATTGACATTTCTAACTTCACCTCAGAATTGAAAATAAAATTAAACCAATAGGTTTTTCAGAATTTTCCCAAATTTTAAGTAATTAATGTTCTTTGTATGCATATTTGACTTTGTGAAGTGAAAGCAAATCTTCCCAGAATCTATCCAGGATGTCTGCCAAGGACATAGATACATACATACATATATACATACATCAAGGACAGCACATCTCAGTGTCAGTGGACAGTTTTAATAGCTGAACACACTGGTTTAAATGCATATATACAAACTTCATACATGTAAAATAATTTATAATGAGCATTATGAACCTTAGTTAATGGGCAAACTGAAAATGGTATATTTAAATCATTGTGCAGAGACAGGAATTGGCATTTAAACACTAAATATCCACTGTCACTCACAGTAATGTTTTCCTAGGAAGGTGAAAGTCTTGGATTTTTTGATTCATGTGTTGAATTTCCATTGATAATAACAAGATATTGCATAAATTATTAACATGTTCTATTCTGAAACAAACAAACAAACAAAAACCTGTCGTTCTGTTATATGAGGAACTTTATTTTCTGTCAGTTTTCCTATTGCTTCCCAACAATAAAATCTCAGGGCCAGTTTTCAGGTCTAAACATTTACAACTCCCACCAACTTCAGTTACAATTCTGTTCTGAACACTTCTGAAAACCAGGCCTGAAGCACGATTGTTCTTGCTCCTTCTGAAATACACATAGGTTTTCCTAATAATCATACAAAGTCTCTGATTTTCCAGTGTCAGCCTAAGAGTTCACAGATAAAATCTGTTTATTTTTATTATTTCCTGTCTCTGAAAGATGAGAGTATGCTGCCCACATTTGAATCTATCCTTCTAAGGAGTTTTTGAGTTGCATGTCAGAGGTGGAGCTAATTATGCTAGTTTTAGAGTTAAATCAGTAAACAGAAAAAATGAATCATAAGCACTTAATAACACCAATGCATTTACACCCACAAACACATACACACACACCACTTACCACACCACCACCCCACACCCCCATTCAGCTGCAATAATATAAGCATTTGCACTCGGGTTCTGGGATTTGGAAGATGCTACTTTCTACTTTTGTTCTTTGAAGCATGCTCACTCACCCAACCTGTTAATTTTCTGCCTATTTCCAGAAAGCAGTTTAATATTAGATGTTACTTGCAATTTCCTCATTGCAATGCATGGTAGGATTTACAGAACAGCTGAAGAGGTATCTGAGTTAGAAAGTGAGGACACAGATGGGGGCAGGAGGGAGCAAGGGAACACAGAAATGGTCTATGTGAATTGAATCCACCTGCTGGTGTCTTACAGAAACAATTAAACTAATCAATGTAGAGAAAAATATCTCTAGGGAAATACTTCTCTCCTGGAAAGCTGTTTGAGTATAAAGGACTGCTCTTACTTCCCCAGCTCTTCCCTTCCCCAATCTCAACCTGCCTATTAAACTGACAGAGCTATAAAATTAAGTGATTGTCTTTGAACAGGCTGTGTGTTTCTAAGGCCATGGACTGCAGGCTACATGCTGACATAATGCCACACAGAATCTGTCCCTGTGTGGAAGAGTTCAGCATGCTCTCTCCCTCTGTAACTCTCCAATATAATGTGTCACTCTAGAGAGAAACTGTCAAACTCTGACAGTGGAAAAGGCATAATTATACCAAGAAGTAATTTGATTGGGAAGATTATCACAAAATTATAGTTTTTAAAGGCAAGACAATGAAAAGTGCAGGGAAAAATTATTTGAATCAATATAATGGTTTTTAAAATTTAATAATCTGGCACCACTTTGAACAATTGAGCCATTGTTTTAATTTCCTTTTTTGTTGCTTGCACATCCAGATTACCCAGCAGCCTGTCCTGTCTTTATTTTTGGCAGCAGTGCTAAACCAATCAGGTATTTGTTACTCTAAGAGGCTTACATTTTGTCTCAGCTATGATTAGGCTCTATCATACGGTATCACACGAGTGTGGTGTTACTTCTCTCTTGGCAAGCTGATGATGCTGCCATTTAGCTGCTTACAAATAAGTAGTAAATGTTGTAAACCTTTTTATTCCCTGTTTGACAATCTACATGACGTTATCATGTAGTAGTTCTGTATGCAGTTTTTAAACCCATTTTAAATCAAATTAAAGCTATTACCTAATATCTAGACATCCTCAACTCGAATAGTGTTATTCAGACTGAAGGCTTAATTATTGTGTTTATTATGTAGCTCTTATTGCTAGGCTTGCACATATTTTTATATGACCCTTTTTTGTTTCTTTCTGTAATTAAAGGAAAAATAACACCTTTAATTATGTGAATGGGCTTTACTATTGTTAATAATGTCTTTGTGGTGAGCTACTATGAAGTATTCACTCCTGTGAATATCACTGTGGAAGTGGCACTGCCTTTCTTTAGCACACTAGCAAATTTAAATTCACTTACTAAAACAAATAGTACATAAAAATGTAACAACTACAGTACACTGTTTCTTTTCGATCTTTCAGTCTGTCTGGTCAGTTACTCATTTTTACGTGCAACTGCATTTTCTTCCTCACATTCAGAAGCACAATGTTGCCCTCATTGAAATTTTCAATAACATCTAGAAAAAATTACAAACATGGCTTTCAGTGGAATAACAAACATTATGGAAAAATTTCAGTCTCACAAAACTGACATGTAGGTCCTCAGCCTCTTGACACTGTCTCCTTAAAAACTAATCTCTTTGATAGAGGGTCTCAAAACTGTATAATTACTCCAGTTAATGGATGAATTGTCATTAAGAATCAGAATTTCTAGCATGAAAGCCAGCCAAACAGAAACATGAAGTCTAGGTTTATTGGCTTTGACACAGAACAATCATTACAATTTCACTGTATATTCATCAAAACTGCTCTCCCTGCAACTATTTCTTGCAGTGGTGATTTTTGGAGAGCTGAATCACATACCTCCAGAGCACTAAAAGAGTCAAAACAGTCATGCAGCTATTGGTTCCACATTCAAAAATATATTTTAGGGTCCTACTGTGAATAACCTGAGATGCTGTTATCTGAGAAAAGAAGTTCTGTCCAGGATGATTAATACGTAATGCCATGTATTGCCACAGATTTGTTTTATGTGAATTTTATAGTGTGATGCAAGTCAAAATTCAGCCCATGATTTTCATCTACAAACCTCTGCTGTTACTGAATCCTGGTTAACTCCTTGTAAGACCAAGCGGTAAACAATCCCTTTACAATCCCTTCTGGAACATTTCTGTAAAGGACATCTCATTATATTAAGCCAAGTTGGCAGAGTCATAGATACTGTTGAGCATTTATTAAAGTACCTCCTACATTGCTATAGCTGTGCAAAATCTAATTAGAATGGAAGCCAATGTATATAGCCTTATAAATAAAATAAAGTCTACAGTAGAGACCTGCTGTCTTTGCACATAATCAGAGTGATCATCTATACAGCAGATGGCTACTTAGTCAGTTGGCTAAGGGTTACAGTACATTTACATTTGTAAAAATGGATGAGAGTTTGTTAAAATCCTTTAAAATAACTGCTTTTCCTGATGTACTTGGACAATAACATAACTTAAAGGATAGTTTATTGGCTAATTGAAAAGATCAAAAGGGAAATCAGACTAGCTAATTAAGGAGCTGTTGTAATAACACCTTTTTATCTGCTTCCATTTAATATTCCTTGATTTTTACTATCCTGAAAAAAAATGACACTTCGCTGAACATAAAGCTTAACTGCACTGCTGCTCTGGATAATCTTCCAGACATTTAACAGGTTTTTAGCCATATGGACAATACATATACAGCTAGAAAACAGCTTTTATCCAGGTACATATGAATTTACAGGGAAATAAAAGGGCTATATGTATCTTAGGAAGTAAGGGGCAAGCATCTGGCAATCCCAGAAAACACGAAAATGCTTATTTGTATACCAGGTATATTGGAAAACTATCTTCAAATAATAACAGTAAAAAAAAAAATAACAGTAAGCATAGACTCATGAATTTATAATCTCCTTCTCTGTAAACACACACAGACTACAGGCAGGTTGTGGAGAACTCTATAATTAACTTGTTTCTGCGCTGCAGTTAAAAGTGTCTCTATATTTTGATATGCATGAAAATTACAATGTATCCTTCCCAAAATTACCACACTGATTCATTGGCAATGAGTTTATACAGAATGAGTCCAAAATCCCCTAATTTTTTTAGAAATTGCAATTAATTAAAATTTACTAAATGCAGATACTTAACAGTCAATGCCAGACTAATCTTAGTAACAATACCATTGAAGCTTCAGGGCTGTGATAAAGAAAGAGAGATGTTATAGATAGGCTACATTACAATTTTTCTGCATTAAGGTAATTTTTACTTCCATTATTTATTCATTGTAACAAAAAGTTATTTATTCACTGCACTCTAAAGGATGAATACTCGACTCCAAATCATACTGTGAAGACCAGTCTCTTCTAAAATGATTGTCATCTCTTATTGTTCCCCAGAGGGGCTGAAACCAAAGCTGAGCTCCACTTCTGCCCACTCTGAAAATGACAGGCTGGAAGCCTCCACACCCTCACAGATCAGGAGAGCACTGTTGTCCCTATGTGTATCTCCATTAAGAGTAAATTCACACTGTGTTTGCAGCTCAGCATCACACATAAGTTAAAACCCAACACTGCACAGAAAAAATTTTAAAAGTACAGGTAATGTATCTCTTAGTTACCTCCATTTCTGAACATGGTGGGCACACCTATAGGTGCAATTCCTTGGCCTGAAAGTACAAAATAAATCTTAAACTGCCTTGTAGTGCCATGTTGTGGCAAGTGGGCAACATATAAGATTGTGGTTTCTTTCTGGGAAGGCCTTGGAGCTGTGTGCAGCAGTATACTCTGCTGTTGGTAGACTGTCATGCTCATCAGATGCTGGGATAAGCTATGTTTACAAACATAAGCTATAGTTTATACACCACACCATGCTTTAGATTGCTCTGTGTCTGTGCTCCATTGAACAGTACAGATACAGATTTTGACAAGACACTGCTGATTGATCACTCTGAAAGGAGTCCTTTTCTGAGCAAAGAACCATTTTGGAGATGATAACTGCAAAAATGGATCATTCATTTCAAATCTATGATTTCTGAATGCCTAACCACTGAACCTGCTGAGCTGGAGCAGGAGGGGACAACAATATATATATACTTGCAAAAAGAAAAGAAAAGGGGAGAGAAGCAAAGGAGCCTTTGCACAGGATGCAGGATATGTGTATTTGTAGGTAGAGGTATATGCTAAGGTATACAAATTAAAGAAAGCCATAAAGGACACAAGACAGAAGCATTTTGAAATACAGGAGGAAGTGAAAAACTAGCCTGGCAAAATGCAGGATCTCTTAATCCAGTTCAAAGGGATATCTTGCAGTGGCAACTTTGTGCAGTGATAACAGAATTAGAATGCACTGTTAAATCAAACAATGCTAAAAATGTTGATGGAAGAATTATACTTTTTATTTGAAGCTACTGAAATTATCAGTAGTTACACTGTGTTTGATTTTCCATGTTCTTTTGTGCTTAGGAACATCATTTTTCACCCAGGGAGAATCAGAGAAATTCCTCCAAAAATGCCGCCAAAGCGAAAGATGGGACAAACATACATGTCTATGACTGGAGAAAAAATACCCTACAAAGATGTTGTGAGTTTTCTTAAAAATGCATTATTACGCAAAAATTAATAACTAAGAATAAGCTTTTTAGCACTCCAAACAGATCAAGTTAGAAATGTGCTGTAAAGGTTCTGAAAGGACTCAGCATTAATAACAAATTCCTCAAATGAGGACTGAAGAATTTGTGATTCTTCACAAATGAACAATGAAATTTTTCAACAACTGAGCTGTACAGAAGCAACATTTTCATATTACTTTTTTGACTAAACTGTATGTTTCCTTATATAATTTTTCAGCACTTATACTCTTTTCCTTTCAATAGACATATTTACCTCTTGGTGATACTACCCTTTCTGGTATTTGAGATAAATGAGAATAGAGAAAACATCTCACTTGCCTGTAGTGGAATAGAAATTTTCGTATTTTTTAAGGCAAATAAAGTTTAAATAAAATTGAAGTCTTTTCCCCTCAAATGCCAGATGTTTTTTAATTGATTTTGATCTATTCCGGTTTTAGGTTCTAAAACACTTGAGTAACTTCCTTTTTCTGCCTACAAGTCTAAAACCAGCATTAGTTTTAGACTTCAAACTAGGTTAGCAACTGACAAAATACAGTGATAGGCCTACTTTTTTAACAGTGTCAGCTCAAATACTTTTTAGCTGCTGGGGATCCTTCTTTGCTGAAGGCTACTACACAGGCGCCTGTGTTTCCATCCCCTGTGTGGTGCTGATATATGAGTCCCTGCCATCCTTGCTCAGTGCAAGAGGCAAACAACTCAGACATTACAGAGCTGATATTTGGTCAGGATCTGGTGGGCATGGAAGAGCTTCTACATGGAAGAGTAGCCCTTTCCTGTAGTATTTTCAGCAGGCAACAAATGAGGAAAATAGTGACAATTCCAAAAGACTATCTAATCAAACCTCCCTGCTTCCTCAAATTAATCTTTCCACGTGTATCGACCTCAGACCGAACCTGCTTCTAAATCACCTATTCACATTTCCTCCTTCACTCTCTCTAAAGGGATTCCCTGCCTTGGCAAATGTTAGTGGACATCAAACTGCAAATCATAACTATTTCAAACTTCATTTTTTTGCCAGCTTTCTTCAACCCTGGGCTACTTCTAAAAGCAAACGCCCTTAGACATTTACTGGACAAAGAATTATTTGTAAAGGTTCATTATTTGTAATATTATGTCCAGCAAAATGAGTAAGTTATCTGTGGTATCTCTTTCTATAGAATTGTTTTCATTTTAAAGGATTTTAATACATCAAGTTGCAAGTTACTCAAAATATTTTTAAGTCTAAAAACCTGTCATGGTTCTTGACTGCAGCCATTGAATAACAGTAATTAATCAGCTGGCCACTTCTCATGCTTCACAGATTAGCAATAAAAAACTTGTAGTATTTCAGATTCTTTTAAAGTTATGCCTACTTGAGCAAACACCTGAGGCATTAGTGCCTCCTAATATCTTAAGAACAATTACTTGCTATGTGAGAATGGCATTTTACCAAGGGCTCTTCCATTAAAGCAGACTTCTACTCTGTTAACATCATAGTCTTTTTTTTAAGATCTTGACATTGTTTCAGCATGTCACTGCAAAAGAAAATCTTTGATGTTTTTAAATAGCAGAGGAATAAATACATATTGCTAGTGGTGATAACTTTTGATTCCATTTTTTTTCTCCTTATAAGACCTTGAGCTCTCCATAAGACATATGTAAATATAAAAAGAACGTCACTGAACGCAACCCAAAATTCCGATAATTGGAATGTTTCATCTCCTGTAAAAGTTATTTATTCAATGTTATGAGACATTCTTGTTGTCTAAGACAATATTATAGTATGTGTGGTATAAAGATACTAATTATTTTCCCTGAATACAGGAAAATATGCTGCTTTTGAAGGTTAGCATTTCCTTGAACATATTAATTATCTCCAAAACCACAACCTTAAAGTTTGCTGTAATCTGTAGCATTTAAAATCATGTGCATTACAAAAGCATGTGCATTTATTTGTTTGTTTGTTTTTACTGTTGTTTCTGCCAGAAGGTACAGTAATTTTCATAATTTCATTCTAGTATGCAATCACACATATGACACATTTTGAATGTCATGTGTCAAACGTCTAACAATCTGATCCAATGTGTGTTGAAATCACTTCACTGAAATCATTGATGAAATAATTTCACTGAAAATTAAACATGACCTCATATGTAAAACTAATTTTTATATTTGCAGAATATGAAAGTTTGAAAGACACAGTGAATTGCAACAATGAAATTATTTGATCTCAATAAAATTATTTGATCTCTTCCTGGTTTTCCACCATCTCTTCATTAAGCTATGTACAAAAGTCTTAACAGAGCAAAGAGGAGGTAGAGGACAACTGTTCTGCAGTTTAGAAATAAGATCTCCTTTTTCTTGGCTATTTCATGTGGCTGCATGCAATTCAGATTTTAATGTGAAGTTCTGCCTGTCTGTCTTGGTATTGTATGTCTATGACCTCGAGCAATTAAGAGATATCATGTAGCTACTGTGCATTGGAAAGATATGAGAAACCATTAGAAGGAAACAAAATACATACTGTTGTAATTGACAGAAATGTGATGCTCTTGCTACATTAAAAATGAAGCACAAAATCAAAACCAGATACAGAAATAATGAGAATGCTGGTAGGAGGGGGGAAGACTGCCAGTTACCAATACTGGACCACTAGAGTATTCTGAAGTCTGGTCAAAGTTATTCACATACAGCCTCAACCATGTTTTTGTTAAATAACCACAAAACTTCAAATAATTTCAGGAAAGGCAGGTTCAGGTCTACCTTTCTTGAGGAACAGTCACCCGTTATTTTCTGTAGCTTCCTACAGCAGCTACCACTTTGCTTTATACACTGAATATTCTAGCTGAGTGACTTGAGGACAAGACAAAGTTGCAGGAGTAAAACCTTAATGTACACCTTTGTTTCTGAATAACATTTCTAAGTTACATTACACGATTTGGTAAGCTAACATGGGGAAGTTCAAAACATATTGCACACAATACAGTTCAGGGAGTTGTAGGGTAGAAGAGAGGGGATTCAGGATAATTTTCAGGATTTCTGCTGGTTTGCAGAGCTGTATATGACCAAAGAACATTAAAACCAATGCTAACATCTATACTGAATGGTGATAATGCTTATGCACTAAGTCAGTGGCACTTTTTCTACTAAAGGCTGCAAAACTGAAAGTAACAGACAAGACTGAGACTTCAAAAGAGAGGAAAAAGCCAAATTTTCATTTTGAATAAAATACATTAAAGCTTTAGGCTAGTCAATGTGAACACGACAGCAAATCAGAACTTATTTTGGAGATCCATGGCTGGACAAAATTGGAAGAAATTGCTGAAGACAGAAGTTGATAAGAAATTAAGAAATAAACAATATAAATTAGCAGGCAAACAAATTTAAGTCTTTCTTACAGATGTCACCTAGCTGATAAAACTTTTGCAACACCTTAAAAATATTTTTAACAGCTTACCTTGCTTGTTTTTGTTTGTTTGTTTTAAAGCTTCCTAAGTCAGGGACAGTATTTTCCCCTATATCAATGGATTCCAAGTTGGGAAGAAGCACGTTAGAACTGAGCTTTTAGCATAGAGTCAGTTTTCACTTTTACTAAGGCTAGTTTTAACTAGACATCTAGATACTTGTGGCATTTTTAAAGGAAGCACAGATGTTCCCCAAACATTTGTTCTCAAGTACCGGTGTTTGCATTTTTACCTTAAGCTATGCCTTTCTAGGCTGCTTAGGACATGTAAAGAAGTCCTTCTATTTTAAATACAGATTTTCCACTTTTTCCAGGCATAACAGGATGTGCAGAAACAAAATATAGCTCTTTGAGAGGATAGGGCAGAGACTGGCTTACAGAATGTGATGCAAGAAAATCAAAACTACAGTTCTGTGAGAATCTTAGGATATCTGTAAGGGTCCTCCTTATATTAAAAGAGAAATTCCCTTACAAACATTTTGGTAAAATAAGAGTTCAATTGAAAATCATTACATTTAAAGATTGTGTGGTTGAAAAAAAATTGAAAAGTAAGAAACCATGAAATTAATCTACAGTTAACCTTGGGGAAAAAAGCCTTTAAAAACTAAGACCTTAACCCTGACAGAGCTAAGTAATACCAGCAACAGGTGAACATTTCAACCAGACTGCTGTGCTAAAAGAAATGCTGACCCATAGTAAGACAATGTAGGAAAAATTTTAGAACTGCAACTCAGTCTTTTATGTCCTCTAGATCCACATAACACATTACATGGTTCAGTGCCAAATGGATAGCTATAGCTGTGAGCTATCGAGTAAAGGTGATTGCAATGATACATTTCTCTGAGATCTTCTTATCTGAAACAGATAACACAAGAATTTCTCTATTTATCTGAACTGCAGAATGTGAGATGTTTAATATTGCTTATCTTAACTTCAGGCCCATAAATCCACTGTTTTATATGTCAATACTCATATTGCAACTCCCCCACTCAGGTGTCTTAATTCACACATGGCATCCTGTGAAAATTATCCTCATGCTTCCAAAACAGGTCTAATATGAACAAAAGTACCTCTTACACCTAACATCTGCTCACCTCTATGTACTTGCTATAGCATTGTACTTATATTGCAATAAAAATATTGTTGTAATATTGTAATTCCTGGTTCAATTACAACCAAGAATGTCAAACAACAGCGATTCATTACTCCTCTTAATTTCAAACTTTCAAGACACCCATTTATAATTTCTACATTCATGATGATGTCCAAGTATTTAGGGATGTTTTCCTGAAGATAAGAATTGGTAACTGGGAATCTGATATGGGTGTTAATGACTGGAAGGTATAGCATAATGCTGGAAAGAGTTAATTCTGTCTTATTTTTACCAAGTGACCTCCAAACATTGTCACTTTGGCCCAGCTGAAGTGATTGATGACTGGAAGGAAGAAGTTAGTAAATATCCCCCAGGTATTTGTGTACAGCATCCTTGCTTACACCCTTTCAAATATCTCCAGAGAGAGGCTGATTTATTGTATAGCTTCAAAAGGGACTTGACAAATTCTTACTCAAGGGATCTTGTATTAACACAATAACATCAATGCCAGTGTCACCTTTGTCCACTATACTCTTTCTATTCTGTGGTGTCAAGTGTTTTAGAAACTTTTTTGTTACTGAATATGGGTATAAAGCAGCAAGTCTGAAGAAAAATACTGCCTGAATGCATCAAACAAATAAATTATTCTGATTCAGAATTTTTTTATCAACAACTATTTCCCACTTGAGTTCTTTCTTGAAAAATTATTGGATAGAGGTTAACCATGTACTCTTTCAAAATCCCACCATCCCCTGCCCCACTTAAACAAAGAAACATAAATAAGATTTTGAGAGTAAGAGCAAGCAAGTCCAGGACACTCATGTGAGTTCAACAGAATTAGGTGCAGAGTCTTGTCTAGGAATCCTTGCCCAACATTAGAGACCTGCAAACAGTTTTTGTTATGTGCACTGTGAGTCTGCTTTCCTCCAATGCTGTAAGATCTGTCCAAGCAAACTGAGCAGTGTACTTCCTTGGTAAGAGCAACCGTGGTTGTTTTACAGAAATTGCTCACAAAATGTTCCTAGAATTTTAATCTATATTCTAAATACATGCATATTCACTATCACTCAGGAAGATCTCTGTATCTTACAAGATACCCATATTAGAAAACCAAATTATAAATTGCCTTCTGGTGGTGACAGTCAACATGTTTTGCATGAAATCAATATATCTATGCCTGATTGCACCAGTTTGTTGACACTGAGACATGATACTATGACCTTCATAACCAAACACTTGCACTAAATAAAAAGAGAAGAAAAGGACAACATGATCTAGTATAGTTATATTTGAATCTACTAATGGACATTTATGCTCTGATATCTTGTATAGAAGATGTATATATTTTCAAGTTCATACAATATTATTATTTAACATATGTTCATGTATCTAGAAGTGCCTACGGTTTCAAATCCAGGCACTGTGGTTATTGTCAGTGTTTGCTTATGAAAACTTGCTTTGTTAAATTTAATGAGACAAAAACAGAATCAGTTCAGTTACAAAGTAAGCTGGTCTGCACTTTCAAAAGCCCTTGATAATTTCAAAACCTAGGCCCTGTGCTTCAAGGACATATCATTAACTACTGAAGCAGAATGAAGCATTCTCATGGTGAGGAAAATTTCATGGTAAAAATAGCCTTTGAGTAAGTCACACAACATTAGCAGAGTAATTAGTCTTTGACAATTGTCAAGGACAATTCAGAATAACTTATTTTAGAGGCAAGATTTTTTTCTTAAATCCAGTACGTATAGATATAGAATGACCTGTAAGGTACGACTTTTGTTTTCCTTATATTGTAACTGAAATGACCCATGCGCTCAGCTATTTGAAAGCTTAGACAAATAGAGTATGTTATATTTACAATGAGAATCTTGAAGCTCATGTCCACCACCAGAATCCAGAAGGTTTTAACTATAATGCTCTTCTAATACTGACAAGCTCTCACATCTCCCCATTCCTGTGATAACACCTTGTCTATGTTGGTAGAGCCTGTAGCCTTGCTTACCAAAACACTCCAAATATGTTGTGTATATTAAAAATTTATTATAGGTGAGTAACACAGACTGCATCCAATCTGAAGGTTAAACTACAGCTGACTTTGCTGGACTGCCAGGCACTTAAGCAGAAACATCACTTGAGTGTTAGAGCTTATTCCATCTGGGAATACAAAGAAGTAGCAGATGCTCTCCAGTGCTTCAGAGAGGTATCCTAGCTGAGGTCATTCACTGCAAAATCAGGCATTCTCTTGTGCTGAAAGTTACCAAAAGGTTTCCCTACCTTCCTGAATCAGAACCTTAATAATGATGAAAATACACAAACACCCGCTACACAAAGGATATCAATACTTTCTGCCAAGAACATTCCAACCTCTCTGGGTTTCTCACATATTTCCCAGAAAGAACCGATAATGAACAAGTACAGCGTTTTTGTTGGTAACATCAAGAGAGATGTGTCTGTCTGCTCTTAGGCTTTACTTTGGGACAACTTGTAGAGACTATTTGATGAGAAATTAGGTGAAAAAATTTCAGTCTCAAAAACCAATGGCTTACTGGAAAGAATGTAATCACCGTTCTCCAACACACTGGGACTCCACTGAAGAAGGGCAATGTCACACGATGTGTTTTTTTCTCCATGTTTTTCTAAAGTTTAGAAATTATCCATTATACTGTGTGTTCCCACAGCCTCAAAGACAGTGCAGCTATCCTCAGAGGTGTTCCCTCAAAGAACTTACTGTGTCCCCATTTCACACAGGTACACAGAAGGTAAAGTGGCCTTGGTCTCTTTTGAAAAGGACTTGCCAGTAGTCTCCAATGACCTGGTAGTTGCTGGCTGCTGTCTCCCAGCATTTTCCCTGAGGATCTGTCTTAAGCAGACTGGGTTCCAGAAGCATAAGGCTGTCTTTTCACTGCTCTAGCTCTGAACTGTGCTATGTGCAGAGCTAGCAGAATCTGGGTCACAGATTTTATGCTATAGTATGCCAGGGGGACTTGTTATTTCACTTGTTTGCTCTCCATGGCAGCCTGATGCAACTTGGCATGTAAAAATATGTGCAATGTCACACTGTCCAGGAAAGTAACACATATCACCCCTGGGTGAGTCTGAAAGCCAATGGTTTCCTGATTAAACACAACACTTGCCCCCCATTTGTACCACCAAAATTCAACACTCTTCACCAGAGTTCAGTTTGAATATGTGTGTGGGAGTACAGGTAAGAAGACAAATTGAGATTTAGGATAAAATTTTTTCAGCTTATTAGGAAACTGGGAATTCTTGCACATTTAAACTATGATAATCTGCAAGGCTCATATTTAATTTAGCTGATTTTTATGCAGTGCAAATTAGCTACAGATTGGGGAGATAATGAATCAGTGTTTTGAGTTGTTGCATCTGTGTTTTTCCTGTTGAGTTGATAGGTACTGGTTTTCAGGGCCTTATAATCAACTTTTTTGTTATGTCAGGCAATACCATGAGCCTGAACAGCAGCTAATATTTTTTTGGTTTTGATAATGAATAAAGCTTTCAAAGCTCTACTGCTACAATTAATAAACAGTTTCCCAGAATAAAATGACATAGCTGAAGTTAAAATTGCATCCTCTCTCAAAGATTATCAAGCATTAAATGTCATAATTCCCTCTAACAAAGAATAAGTTTAAAAATAATGGTGAAACACTAATACTTGTACAACACTTTTCAAATCTTTTATATTATATCTTTGAAATTTCATGTCATAAAAGTATATGTTAAAATGCAACAGAAAGAACACCTCTGACTATAGAATATTATGTTCTGGAGGCGTATTGAGACATCTTATTGTGGCCAGCATTAAACTAGATTAATCTTTTACTTTCTAACATTATACATCTCTATACAATTTTCAGGTTCTAAGAAGGGGTGATGAGATACTTATCTTTGGTAGGAGCTCCATGAATAAGCGATGTATATGAACGCAAGCAAAGCTCTGACATTAAATTGGATTTTTCTCCAAGACAAACTTTGAACTTCTTCCTGAGCTGTGTAAAAGCCTCTGTGCTGCTACTAACTGGGAAAGCTTTTCACCTATTTCTGTACACCACAGTCTGCTGCCTTCTCCAGTCATATGCAGATGCTTGTGTAATGCCAGCATAATATGTAGTTTTATACACTGCAGACAAAAAGGCCTGTGCAATTTCATTCTTGCTTCATTTTCTTTTGTGAGCAATGGGGTTGCTTTCAGAATCATGAGAAGCAGAAGTTACAATATAAGACGTATTAAATAGTCCAAATTACCATCATTTCCAAGCAGAGAGCCTCCATCCAATCCATGCATGGTCCCTGGCATCACAGATGTCACAAGTTTCTTAGTTTCGAACAGCTGTGGTACTCCTTTCTTTCTCAGAATGTGATGAAAAATTAATAGAAATGCTGCCTAAGTTTCATCTTCTCACCTTCCTTTAGCCATCTAAATGTAACTTTCATTTATTTTCTTCACATGTATTTGGTTCCTTCTTGTTTTTCCCCTGATACATCATTTCACTCTGATTAGACTCTCTTCATGTTTTAGCTGCTATCAATTTCATCTCTCCTAAGAAAGCTACAAAGCAATTCATTGTCTTCATGGCTTTATTCATGCCTTGTTCTGGGGAGCACACACCACTGAGATTATCATGAGCTGGGCACGTTATGCAGTCAGTGACAAGCTCTGCACTGCCTGGCTTCCCCTTGACCACTTTTCATCCAGATGGGACAGTTCAATAGTGTTGGACTGACAACCTTCAATATCAGCAGTTCCTCTTGACAGGGTTCAGCATAAATATAGCAGTTCACCTCTCTTCTCAGCAAAAAGAACTCCTAAAAACGTTTAAAGTACTTATCATCTACTCCACTTAAGATTCTTGTGGTTTGAAAAGCTAAACTGAAGAAAGGAAATGTCTCTGTTCAGTGCCAAAAATGCAAACAAAGTGTGGCATAGGAAATTTGGGATTTCTTAATCCTGAACTTCATAGGAAACATGAACAAATATTTTCCATTTGTAGCTTCTTTCAGCCAACAGCTTTTCTTATCATATATGTGTATGTGTATAGTTGTTTCCCCTCTGATATACGATCATAGAAAAAAATTCATTTTGATTTTTTTTACATTCACTATTGACAAAAGTAATATGAAGACATGACACTGAAGAGCTAGAAAATTTGGCCCTACAAGACTGTAAACATATTTTATACAGAGCAGGAACTAAATTCTCCCTAAAACAAGGAAACTGGAACACCATGGTCTCTTCAGGCACTTGCAGCATTAGGAACACTACCAGTAGAACAGCAATGGAATCTATGACCCAACTTCTGGTAATGTCACTAGTTGATTCACCTTTCTCTAATAACTAATATACATTTCTTATTTTCATTTTCAAATAAGGAAAGGCTTGAGCTTCACAGAAGGGGTGGTCAGGTTGCCCAGGGAAGCAGCCGAGGCACCTTCTCTGATGGTATTTTAAAAGCTGTGCAGATGTGGCATTTACAGACATGGTTTACTGGTAGGCTTGGCAGTGTGAGGTTTACAGCTGGAATCAATGATCTTAGAAGTCCTTTCCAACTTAAATGATTCTACAATTCTGTGATTGTATGATATTGTCTTCTCCAGAGCACAGCAGAACTATCTGCAATGATTGATTGTCAAGGATTTCCCTTCCAGTAGCTAAGCTGAACTATTGTGTTACTGCTTTGAGGATTTGGAGGGACAGAGGACAGCAGATTACTTTTTCTTCTTTAAATGGTAAGCTGCTGATGCAAGAGGTAAGAATAAATCATGTGATGTGGGAGATGATAAAACTGGTAGTGCTGCCACACATTTTGCACTACTAAATCCATGCTCTTGGCATATTGTCCTGAGAGTGAGGCCCCAGTTCTCAAGTGCGTCATTAAGCATGTGTGTATGGGAAGGCAAAAGAGAAGAATCTGGAGCTAGTCTTTTTCTTTAGCAAGAAAGACTAATAAATAAGTACTTTAAAATAACATTTTGGCTGTTTTTCAGTTTATATGGTACTATTTTATTTTATTTTAGTTTTATATTGTATGTAGTTGTAGGCATAAAAACCCCACAAACAACCAAATTCCCCGAAGCATAGAACATTTAGAAGAACCTCTTTAAAATTCTTTAGATCTACGTTCTGCTCAGAGATTATATGGACAAACTTAAAATTAAGGCAGAAATATATAGAATTAAAAACAAAAAGAAAACAACATGAATGACCAAAGTGAATTACTCCCTACAGGTTAGAAGCTTGCAAATGAAAAACTAAACATTTCTAAATTACTCTAATTTTCTAGATGCAAAGAATTCACCTGGTATTTTCATTAATGAAGCATTTCAGAAGGTAAGTGTTCAGGTTGCTATGGTTAAAATGCAATTTCAAGTTGATGATTAGGTGGCTTGTTTGTGTACGTCGCAGGGGGCACTGGGAGTCATGTTTACATTTGAAGTTACAGTTTCTGTAGAGCACTTTGTTACAAAGTAAACAGCCTTACTGTGATTGGAACGATAAAAATCTGTGGTTGTAAAAAAAATATTATTTTCATACTTTGACTGTGCAAAGAGGAATAGAAATCATCACAAAATTTACTATCTTCCTGATAGCTGTCTGTAAAATTCCCATGGAATAAATATGACCTTTATCCCCAAAAGTGTACAGAAGTGTCTTCTCAGAAGAAAACATGGGAAAGCAGGGAAGATTAGCACTATCTCAAAAAACAAGGAGGCAGCAATACCAAAGACTAACAGTAAGGCCACAGTTTTCAGTTACTTCACTTGCACACTTTTTTTAGATTCATCTAAACTCCACTGGAGGATGGATCAGTATTTGATGCTAAAATGTTATGTATTTCACCACTAAACCAAATCAATATAATTGGTCAAAAAATTGAAGTCTGTTAATATAATAAATTTTTAAAAGTCTTGTTGAAGCTGTTGAGGGGACTACACTATATGAGACTTGTAATACAATAAACACATAATTTTGAGAATGTCATTGTTATGGATACCATTCCCATCCAAGTATTGCTTATAACATATTTGCTATTTTATATTCCAGCATATTGTATCCTATTAAAAAGAATTTTTTTCCTTACTAAATCAAAACATGACATTAAAATCACATAACTTATCGTGTAAAAACTGAACTTTTTCAAAAAATGCGAAATGTTCAGATTTCTTCTTTTTGTTTCAGTCCGATAGAGGACATGGGAGACTAGCATCCCTTTTTTAGTTTTTATTAGTTAGCAGCTGATTAATAAACATACTTGTTTTTGAAAGAAACTATGGACTTGCAAAGCAGCTGGGCACCTGGATTAAGCTGCTTTAAGAAACACCATTTTCTTAGAGATGTGTTGAACAAGAATAATAGAATGAGAAAGAAAATAACTAGCTTTTATGGTCATTGGATCCGAAATATGACCAATTCTCATTTTTATTATGATAAGGAGCAGCCTGGTACTACTTTTTTAGACATTCACAGTGTATAAATAATCAGGGACTACTTAAAGTACAGTGAAATGTGTTTATGCTAGACATGGGGCACATATCAAAACATCTCCTTCTGTTTCCAAGTCCTATCTTCCATTTGTTTAAGACTATCTATTTATTATTTTCCTATCTACATTCAGGATTTGTATGTAAATGTTTATGGAGATTAAATTATTTTTTCCCATAGTGATAAATCCTCCATTTTACCTCAGGATGTTGGTTATACATTTGCTACTTACAATATACTGCATTTATAGAGTGTAATAAGAGAATGTAAATATTCGTACCAGAGGTCATGGCTTATACTCTGTTCTTAAACACATTTAAACTTAATGGCTTAGACAAACACAAGAATTACCTAGACCAGGCCAAGATACGGCGACTTTCCAAAACTGCTTATCTGTTTCAACGTGGCATTAGTACTTTCTCCTTTCTAGCATTCTAGCAATAGCTTTACAGAATTACACATTAACAAAAATAATGTCTAGCCATATGCTAGTTAAAGAGCCACTTGAAAGATGTGTCCATCTCATTCCACTAAATGGCTGAAAGACACAGTATGCTTTCAGTATGAGCAGACAGTCCTGGCTGATATCTGATGCTTAAAAAAAAAGAGTTGTTTGTTTCTTATTTATAAAAACATATAGATACGCACATGTACAAGAATAGCATAGCCTTAACACACAGAACTGATAGGTCAAGTACAGTTTCTTAAAACCAGAAGCAATTACCATTTTCCCCTTTTATCTAATTGATAAACATTCACCCTATCTGATAGAATTAACTTAAGGAAGAGAAATCATGTTTGATTTTTCAGGCTCAGGATTTCCAAACTGTGGTTCCTTACTGAGACTGGCAGACATCCACTATGGTTTGTGAGGCAGATGCCAGAAGTGACCATGGGAACAAAACCCAGAGCAATCCTCACAACCACCACCACTGTCTGGTGCAGGTACAAGCACACAAACTAGTCCACAGAAGAGAATTTTACCTAATCCACTGACAATAACACAACTGTACATTCAACTCCCCCACTCAAATGAACTGTGAGTTACATCCGCACTAAGTGTTTCATGGATTCCAAGTGCCTCAGATCCAACAGGTAGATGCAGAAGTCTACCCAAGCATTAGTCACACACATGCAGTGGTTACCAAATACAAATTTTTCTCCTCTTTAGTTATGGGTGACCTCATTTCAGTTTAGAGAAAGTTCACCATTTATTACCTGCTATGTAAAATACCAAGAACTGGGTTGTCTCGACTTAAAAAATCCCAGATAGTGCAAACACACGAGGGCGATAAACTGAATGTCAGTGGTTAAATCAATAATTTATATAAAAAAGTTAGAGGCGAGCTGCAAATCTTTTTACATATTCCCCAAACTTCAGCAGCAGATGTTGAGTTGAAAGATAAAGTTGCGTATTCAGCACAAATGAAATGCAAACCCTACTGTTTCTTAGGTCCCACCACATCCATTTTGTTAAACTTTCTGCCACCAGTTCTTCAGTGATGCCCCACTATACATTAAATTGTTATTATTACCTTAGTAGTGACACCAACCTGAAGCACAGAAATGACCTTTAGAAGTAGGGAGGTCATACAAGTGACAGTTTTAAATATTTAATAAAGGCTTAGAATATATTTTTCTACATTCATAATATTGAAAACAAAAAAAAGTGATTTTTAAACTTGTCAATTGAAGATATAAAGTAATGTTTAAACTTGTCAAAAACTTTACTTATAATTGGGGATATAGAGAGTTTTTAAAATATATATTTTTATAGCTGACAAAAGAGTGTTATTGGAAGAGATACTATCTATAAACATAATTTATTTCAGTACTCGAAAGAGTAATGGGTATTCTCAAAATATTATTCCAAATACTCTTATTCTGTATGCACCTAAAGTAATTGTATGTGTATAGTAATTCTTCATTAAGTTTGTAGCAAATCATAGAATCACATATGCATTCTCTGATTGCATTTGAAATATGCATCATGAGAATTAAAATCTATCTTTAGAATATGATGCATCCCCTAAAAAGCAGCCAGTACGATTACTTGTCTAAGCAGGGTCTCAGTAAGGAAGAGTTGCATGATCACACTTTTATTAATTTTCCTATTTTGAGTTCATATTCCACCTTTATTCCATGATCTGCTGTAAGAATCAATTTCTTTTAAAATAGGTCCTTGGTTGTCCAATCCCCTCCCCAGAAATCATCTTAGAATTAATCACAGCTAAGAGTCACTTTAAATGAGCTGTAACTGTGAAATAACAATATTTGGTATTTAATTGACCCATGGAAATAAGACTTTGTTAAAGCTGATTCCATAAAAAGCTGGTTTCAAAGGACCGTGAAAAGCAGATGGATTCTGGGAAGGAATTAAGTGTCTGCTGGTAGGGGGGTGATGGTTTGCTTCATTAATAAAATGTGAACAGCAGGAGGACACTAATGAATAGGCACCCTAGAACTGGCATATGAAATTTATTTCATCAGGTGTGCACATTCACACATTCAAAATAAAAAAAAAAAAACTTCACCTACCCAACACAGTTTTACTTTATTGAAAAGCTGAAGGAGTCTACAAAGGGATTCCTCTAATAGCAATGTAAATGTTGACTGCATGATAATATTGAAAACCCTGGAAAGTCCTCTGAATGCTAGGCAACTTTCCCCAACAGGTGGCCCAGCTTTTATGTTGTGTTTCTTCTCAGGCTTAGCTTTCCTAAAAATATCTCTCAGTACACTGACAGCCTGTGCAGTATAACAGACACTTTGCTATTTTCCTATGAGCATTCGGGGCTTTTGATGGAATGTGACAACATCACACAAGGAAATTACAGCAAATTTAGATCCCTATTCCGTAGAGCAGTGACTTGGGTATCCAGCCTCAAACTGTGCTGCCCTCCACCCTTCTTAAACAGAGAAACTTTTGGTTGTGACTGAAGATCTCTGACTCAACTGAATACTCAGTCGTGATGATGGTTATATATGACAGATCTTTACAGTGGATTTTAAAGACCAATAAAAGTTTTATTTAATTAGACAAGGCTTAAGACTCAGATATATGGATCAAGTCATACACTTTTGGAAGGAAGTATAGAAATACCAAATAGCAAAGGATTTGTTTTCAGTCATGACAAAATGCCTGAAAAGCACTTAGAAGAGAAAGACAAAAATATGTCGGAGGGATTCACTAAGCACTAGTGGTGAGGACTGCTGCAAAATGAATCATACAGTTCATTTCTAAAATACATTAAGGAACGTATTTAATATTGGGTATTTATGCAAAAAGTGCCACTTAAATTAACTCTTTCCTTTGGAACAAGTTGCTTCTTGAAGGTTTATAATTTCCTACACTGGTTTATAATTTCCTACCCCATCGCCACAGCCTATGAGATCTCAGAGGTTAATTTATCATTTAAATCTGTACACTGTGGTCCAGCCTTGTGAATCAGTGATAGGTTTTCTTAGCTGCAACAGCATTACACTCCTGAAGAGTCAATTTGGCCCCAGTTGGCATGATATTTCTCCCCTACAAGTTGAACACAGTAGGAAAAGACTGTCCAGTCTCTTGGTGGAGTGAAAAGACATCGGAAATTCCTCTGGAAGTGCCAGCATGATGCCTCCACACCAGAAGATTCTATTCTAGGAACCTCCTTGGAAATGGCTTTGCCAGACAAATTCTGAGGGCATAAATATGTAATTGGTGCCTTTTGTGCCACTGCGTGTTAATGGCTTCTGCACTGTTTTCTCACAAATCTACTATGGGAGCAGGGCAAATTTTAGTGGTATCTGAAGACAATTTTGGGGTATCTGAGTGGTGTGAGAATCACTGAGTAGTTTTTGTTCTTTGACTAAATTAATGTATTCATAAAAGGGACCTGAAATAAGCCAACAAATCTCTGGGTTTGCTGTGAGAAGGAAGCTACTTAAAAGGAACCATCCATCTAAACATCGTAACATGAATATTGCGAGGGAGTTTGTGGGGGTTTTGTGCCTCTTCTTTCTTTTATTTTGTTTTGTTGTTTTGTTTTTTTCCAGGCACCTACATGCTTTCCTGGAGGCAATTAAAACAAACAAACAAACAAAAAAAGGCCTCTATAATTAATTATATTAAATTTTATTGTCTTTCCTTTCAGTATTATTTATGTGCATCATAATATCACAGTCCAAGGTGCCAAGAAAGCAGAAAGATTATTGTTGTAGGTTTTTTAATGGGTTCCCTGTCAGAAATCTTACAGACATTCAGTGGTGGCCTATCCAAACTACTTTTGGTATAAGGACTCAAATCTGTGAATTTAAATATTCTTTCAGAGGAATTATTTAGAGGAGAATATAATAGTATATTATTATACTAAGCATATTTCTGCTTCTTCTGCAGAGCCAATGGTAATGGTAAGACAGTGTTTGTCAAAAGCTAGAAGGGGTAAAGGCATAACTAAACCACTAATTTTTACATTTATCAACAGTTCATTGATATATTTTGCAGTTTTCACTCAGCTCTGTTAATAAGTTTCTAAGAAATCATTATTTTGTCTTATACAGGACAATATATATATCGTCCTATAGGACAATAGATGCACTCTATTCCTTGGAGTTTGGAAGCTCGTGCAGTAATAAAACATGTATTTTCTCTGGAAGTATTGTAATTTCCAAAAGAAGACCTAAGGTGAGGGAAAAATAGCCTGAAAAAGGACTGCTGTAATTTAATACAAAAGGCCAAAAAGTGCTAAGGGTTAAAGCATGGAAAGGAAATTAGTCTTTGAAGTACAATGAAATTGCATTTTTCCTCTGTAAATTATTTGAAGCAGAATACCACAAATAACCCAATAATCTTCTTATGTGAAATTAACTGTGAGATTTTAACACCACTTTATTAACTTAGGTACCCTGTGCTCTTCTGCCCATCATGGAAGAGGCATGGTTGGGATGTAGAAAAATGACCGTGCCTTATGTATCCCAGCCTTGCTTTCTACAGCCTTTTCTTGCTGGGGAAGGATGGACTCAGTTACATACGGCACGGAGCCATGAGGCCCAGCTGTGAAAGGGCAGAGAACCTCCAAAACAGAACCACAGCCTTATGAATTTCCTTCTTCACCAGTACAACACATCTAAACCCTCATCAACAGTGTGGAAGTTGCCACCTTTGTCCAGGGCCCTCTAGAGGCAGTGGAGTAGGGCACTGGTGTCACACACTCCTACCTGTTCTCTGTAGTGGTAGTTGTAGTGGTAATTGTGTGTTACGGCAAACATGTATCACGTACAGTAACTACCTTGTTGCTCTAGTTCTGCTAATACAACCATAGCTATTAATGTCTTTAAAAGTATTTATTTCAACATTTGAATCCTTTTACAAAAGCAAATAGGACTGAAAGAAGATTATTTGGATCTGGTAAATATTTTTCTTTTTTAATATTAAAAAGGCAACGCTCTGCAAAGCCATTTAATAATCATTATATAACAGCTGTAATCCCAGACTTTTGTTCTCTCTTCCCCTCTCTTCAAAAATCTTATGCATAATTTTATACCAAAGATTTCCCATTTGCATGAGGAAGGTAACAATCTGAATTGTCTCTAAAAACATCAATTTATATTTTCTCCTCCACTCATTTGTCACATGAACCAATGCAGTTAGGTGAGGTTAAAATTTAGTTTGTTAAAAAATCATCTCTTACATTCTACATATAATATTTTGAATTTATTACTTGACATTGAAAAGGATTCTCATGGTTTAGACTACCAAGATTTAAATTAAAATATATGAACATTCAATACAAAAAAAGAGCACAGTAATTTCTAAATGCAGAATAATTGTACTTAAGGTATTTAAATAAAATTATACAGTTTATATGTACATATGTAAAATACTTTTAAAATGTATATGACATTCTCTACAGTCTCTACTGTACTTGATGAGAAAGCAGTAGTTTCCTTGGATACATACAGTCTCAAATTCCTTCAAAATAGAACTTTTGGAAGGCATTTATGGATCTAAAGTTTATGTGTATATGATTGTTTTGAAGAATTCATGGCAATGATCTGAAATACTGCCTATTGCCTCTAATCCTTCTACTGAATTCCTCTGAGAAAAGTCAGGCTCTAGCTACTCCACACAATCCCCTTAAACAGCTGTAGACACAAAATCCCTCTTCCTCTTCTCCAGGCTGAATGACCCCAGCTCGTAGACCATCCTCATACACCTCATGATACAGTCTCCCACTATCTCTCGCTCCATATAAGCCTCATTCCAGAGAGGATCCTCTCCCTCATCCTTCTTCATGCAGCCCAGAATGCCACTTACCTTCTCTGCTCCAAGAGCATACTGATGATTCCCCTTCAAGATGCTTTTCACAAGGACCCCCCTGTTTTTTTTTCTCCCAAGGAGCTTTCCAGCTGTTTGGCCTTCCACCTAGTTTGATGGGCTACTCATCCCATCTATGGGACTTTGCACTTGGATCTGTCATATTCCATGAAGTTCCTGTCAGCCCACTTTCTCATCTTGTTTAGCTACTTCTGAGCATCAGCCCTGCTTTCCATTGTACAGACTTCCCACAACCTGATATCACCTGCAAGTCTGCTGGGATACTCCATCCTGCTTTCTAAGTTGTTAATAAAGACATGACATAGTCCTGGCCCCAGTGTGAGTCCCTGAGGCACGACACTGATAACTGCCTACCAGGTGAACTTTGCACCACTGACCACTGCCCTTTCAGCCCCCCTGGTCTAGTCCATTTTTCACCCATCTCATCACCCACTTTGGTTGGAAGTTGCTTCATTGTTAACAAATATATGTCTAAGTTCAACAATTGGCAAAGATTTGCCTATTTATAGTTATGAAGATTGCAATTTGACTCAAGAAATCATTCCCCAAATCCCCAAATCTCCACATCCCCATTCCTGTGATAAAATCCAAACAACATGATGCACTGAAATCCCTAGGGATTCCTCATGACTGACAGAAGTCTTAACGGTAATAAGGTTCTTCAGGATCATTTGAAATGGATGCTACTATCTAAATATAAATGTACTATCATAATTTCAATGGGCAATCACTGAAGTAAACAGCAACATTTCTATCAATGTGAAGAGCTCCACTGCAGACAGGTGCACATATATTTGCATCTATCTGGAGCACCAGGCACTGGCACACTGTTTGGATTCAATGGAAAGCCAGAAATGGAGGATTTTCAGCATGCAGTTTTCAAACACTTCAAACTATGTTATGTCTTAAGAAAACATAAAGGCAGTTCTGTTCTTACTGCAGAAAGAACAAAAATAAGCTACTTGTGAGTCACCCGTTTAAAGAAACAATCGAAAAAGGTCTTACAACCTGAAAACACCTCTCCATCTAGATATGGCTATTCTCAAAGCAGAAATATGCTTACTAGAATTCTTCAGAATATCTGACAGTTAAATGTAACAGCAAACATGAATATTTTCAGGTGGAGATTTCTGCAAGAATATACTTTGTCTTTAAAAAAGTAGTAAAGGGAAAAGAAGCAAAGGAGATCAATTGAAAAACCAAAAGAGCTGCAGCTTGTTGAAGATTGACTACTTACAGGTGT
The DNA here is from genome assembly GCA_013396755.1 of Sclerurus mexicanus. Classification (NCBI taxonomy): domain Eukaryota; kingdom Metazoa; phylum Chordata; class Aves; order Passeriformes; family Furnariidae; genus Sclerurus; species Sclerurus mexicanus. The sequence continues at coordinate 249,990 of VWZF01004338.1, forward strand.
TAAGTATTCCAAAGGTCAAACAGATGGGCATGCAGGAAAACAGCGCCTGTAAATAAATAAACAAACAAACAAACACATAAGTAGTCTCATACAGTAGAAAGTTAGAGAAGGCAGAAAATCATCAGAGATGTCTCAAAAGCTTCTTCATCATAACCTCAATAAAATACTCAAATTCCAAGCACCCATATGGCAAGACCTGATTTTACAAAGCTATTCCCAGCAGAGGTTGCTGCTGTTTTAATTTCTTTCACACCAGCACACTCAGTTTGACTTTAGGAATCTTCACTTGTACCCCAGCTTCTCTGTATTCCAAGATGTGACTTTCTTTGCTGAACAGTGACATCATTGCCATACAAAATGATTAAAAGATTTGCAAGTTCAGCTGATTCTGTCTACAAAGACAAGGCTGCAACATGCAATCAGGAAACTGAATGCCACATGGACAGAAAAACATCACTGATATGTTTGCTTGCATCAATGCCACTGCAAAGCTTATGTAAAACTATACTGTGAAGGCATGGAGAAATATCCTTTTTTACCCCTCTGAGCAAAGCATCTGAGTCACTACAAAACATAAAACTTATTATTAAAACAATCCACTTTGAGCTATAAGCTACAGTAATTATTATTAATAATTATTAATTATGTAAGCAAATAATTTTTATAAATTAGATAAAGGAATGTAGCAATATAGAGCTTGTAAATGGACATTCTGTGTCATGTGTGTATTCAGGCACCCATCAGCTCTACTTCCAAAAATGTGTAACAAGAGTGGCAAGAGAGGGCTAGAAGGACAAACTTGCACTGGTACTCAGACTTGACATTCAAAAATAGTAAAAATTTCAAGTGTCTGGATCAAGCAGGAACTCCGTTATCTCTGTTATGCCTGGGTATTTTTTTTGTCCCTACAGTCCCCAAAAAAGAGTCAGGGATCTAATAGAGAATTACTTTCCTTATGGTATTCCTGCTGGTAGGTAAAACTGGACTAGATCATAAATTGCAAATACGCAACGAAGTCTCTACTTTATTTGCGTTTATGCTCAGCCCTTAAGGGACTTACTGATACTAAGTGCTATAAAACACATCATCATCTCTGAAAAAATTCCTGCCTTGCCTTCAGTGATAAAAGACAAGACTATCACACTGTAATTACATAAATTATTTCCCACGTGAATCCTAACAGATTCTAGCTTCAGAACATTGATTATATTATTTTCATATTGAAGAACATATAATCTTTAAAAAATAAATCTGTATGTCTGTATTGATCTTTTTCCACTAACAGAGGCAGCAGAAAAGTCATGGAGATGTAGATTCTGAGTTTGTAGTGAGGCTTAATAGAAAACTTCAACAATATGCATTGATTTGTGCTAAAACGTGGAGAAAAGTAATCAGCACAATGACAATAAAAACCAAGATGCAAAGTTGCTCAAAAGAGTAAACTATTTGTTTAAAATCAAAAGCTGTTCCCTTCATGTAAAAAATGTTGAAGTTGTTTTCACAGCCTTCTATAAATAAAAGAAACCTCAATGAGGTAAAAATAGTAAGGATAAATAATAAAAATAATCACACTGACATCGATAATTTGACCCTTAAATTAAGGAAAAAACCCACCAAACAATCTCAGTTTTATGTAAAATGCCAAATATTGATTTTTTGTTCCAATGTAGAATATACTATTTGCATGTCATAAATTCTGATAAAATGGAATTTTATTCTCAGTTTGTGGTAGAAATCTTCTTGTTCTTCCTTACCATCTTGCTAGCTTCATTGTACAGCTACAAGATTTTATCTCATCTTGCAAAGAGGGCAAGATTAAACCAAAATGATACTTTCCTGACAAAGCTGTCATAAAATTCTATACAGTTACCAAAGAAATGGCTTTCCCACTTCAAATCATCATTACAAAACAAACAAAAAAAATTGTCTGTTTGAAAAGATGAATTGCATCAAATCCTTGAAAAATGGCCATATTACATTTTGCTTGGATATTTGCATTGATTGTATGCTATGGTATCTTGCCTGGATACTTGACAGGGGAAAGCTGTATGGGGTTGTTATTATATGCAATGTGTGTTTTGTTCTGGGACAGCTGCAGGTCCTTTATGTCAGATCTGCTGCACCTCTTGATGAGATTGATCCTTGACTAAATAGCGCATTGAAGATAATGACTCATATTTTTTGTCTATCATATTCCAGTAAATAAATAAAACCCACCAATCATATGAGAAGCCCTGAACCTGACTGAAATAAAGTGAATGGGAAAACATTAATTGATTGACTGGGGAAGAATCAGATCTCAGCAGAGCCAACTGGTACACTTCCAGAAAGGATACTAAATAAAACACCTGCATAGAGCTTATTTCAGCATATCTCTGATAGAGAAGGTTTAACCTCTTTTTTCATGGTCATTGGGGCTTTGAAAGAAGTAATAAAATTGGATGTTCAGATGCAATTAGGAAAAAATAACAAAAACCATCATACTTAATATTTCCATTACTCTTTTGATTAGATGTTCCTTAATAATCCTTTTTACACAATTAAATGTTTCAGCTTACTATATATTATAAACATTTTATAGTAGTTTAAAATTATTATCGCCATTAAGACTTTTAAAAGCATTATGCAAATTTTCTTTATAAAACTATTTCACACGACTAGAAGCCAGGAAAGATGAGATTAGTTTAAATATAAAGAAAGTATATAATTTTAAAATTATTTTTGCAAGTGGCATGTAGCACAATATATGTTTCATTCTTAGTTCAGACAACAATTTTTTAATCAAGGCCAGAGTGACTGCAGTAAGCAATCATCACATCAAACAATACTTTTTTGAGATAGCATGAGAAAGAAATTTACTTTCTAATTCTGACTACTCCTGATTAATCATGCAAATAATAAATGCAGATATATGTTGTAAATCATACAATTTTGCTACTAATTCTCAGTTCACAGCCAGATACAGCTATTTACTGTTTACAAAAGGCCAGCAAATATAACACCCCTCTTTTTGTGGTGCCATGATTATTTTATGCCCACATATCACACTGACCTAAGGTGCTTGGAGACACTGTTTCAAAAAGAGCAAGAAAGAAATAGTTTTCAAGACTCATTAAATGCTGGTCAGTATATTTTAGGAGTCGTTAAGCCCTTGACAACAGGGGAATCTGCATCAAACCTTGTGTTATTGTAAAAAAAATTCAACAGAACAACTTTGAGTGAGCTTTAACAAAGATAAAGGCTATTTATCTCACTGTTACCTCGCTCATAAACCAGAAATGAGAAACCTGCAATGACCTAATCAACTTTTGTTTACATTAAGAGTTATTGACTTCAATTTGTTATGGGAATTACTAGCTCCAACACATGAAAAACACCTGAAAATAATATGTATATTGCCTTACCCATGATAAAAGCATTTTTCCCTTTCAGTGGGTACATTCAGTTTGGTTTTCTTCCTTGTAGTCACTGATGTCTTTCTGAATCTCTTTTTTTCCGAAACCTAAAGAATATATTCCAGATTTATGACTAATTCTGTTTCCACAGTGCCACAATTCCTTTAAAGTACCTGTCTAATCTGTGGGTGCTTACTCTACAGAGGCATGGCCATCCTTAAGCGAAAACAGTGGAAAATTCCTGCCACATCCTGGGTATTCACAAACTCTATTTGGAGCCAGGCAACTGGCTGCCTGCTCAAGGACAGCACTAGTGTTACTCAGGCAAGTAACCCAGCAACAGGAAAGTAGTAAGATGAGTACCTGAACCTTTAGAGAATCTGCAAAATGCTTTTTCCATTTTGAAACATTTCAGAAAGCTAATTTGCCTTGCTGCTTGAGATCATGAAGGGCACTGTCAGCAATTTTAACTGAATGAATGGGAAGGCTTTGGTTCATTTCTAGTGCCAAGAAGTATTTTCCTAAGTTCAGAGAGAAAACTAGAATTTTCAAATTGCATCTTGATGGACAAGGAAATTTGAGGCTTCCTTCTGAAAAAAACCCAAAATGTCCCAATCTTTTAACTCTCCAGCACAGAATTAAATGTTAAAGCAATGCACAGATAGTATGTACTTTTCACTTTAACTCTTCCAACTCTCTCCATGTCATAAACACAATTTAGTGAATGAGAATCCCATCAGCTTTGACCCTCATCCCTGGTCTCTTCCTGACAGAAGGAATGTCACACTGGATACATTTCTTCAGAAGTCAACAACTTCTTTCCTATGAAGACAGGATGAGATCGCGGTTGTTCACCTCAAGAAGAGAAGGATCCTCATAGCAACCTTCCAGTACATAAAGAGAGCCTACAAGAAAGCTACTATAAAGAGGAATAAATAGCTTTAAACTGAAAGAGGGAAGGTNAATTCTGAGTCTATGAATCTATGACTGAGTAGTATGTGCACCTTTTGAAGGCAATGGCTCCAGTTTCACTGAAGAGACAGTCCAAATATACACTGAGCAATAAGCAATAGAGATGGATGAGCACCAGAAAACACGTGGCTGGCTAAACACCCTGCTTTAACTGCAGAAGGATGAGAATCAGGAAAAACTAGCATTCTCTTGTAGAAAAACCTATTATCTACACTTTGCAGCAGTAATGGCAGCAGGTTGCTACTTCTTAAGATCACAGCCTAAGATGACAGACCTCCCCCCAGTCCAAAAGGGTCTCTCTTGACAACACCTGTGGTATTTTCACCTGGTGCTGCCTTTAAGTGCAGATGCTGTCTCAAACCAGCATAGATAACAGGTTCAGCTTCAGGTCGACAGAATTATTTCTGTTGTGATAAAAGCCTGGTACTCCTACATCTGAGGTTTATGTATGCCAGCGTGTCTACTGCTAGATGTTTCAGGGACTATGTAGACAGCAGGTTGCATGATTTGCATCAGGGTTGTCTCAGTAATGTCACACTGTTACTAGCTGAGGTATGTCTTGGTTCTTTGTTTAGCAAAGAGGCTGTTCTATGACTTCCTCAAAATGCAGGAGGATAAAATTAAGTTTGCTGAGGATTTACTGAAGATGACCTATTTCTCAAACAGGCAACTCTAAAGAGTCATGTACTGCTGCCACCACCAGTGCTGCATTAAAGTCTTCTGCTATTGTTCCAGCTCTCAGAACTTGCACATCATCAGTTATCTGGTCCTTGGTTCTCACATACCATGTGCGTGCAGGCTCAGTGTGCCTGCAGCTCCTCCCACAGTAGAAGACTCCCTGCTGCATTTGAGTGACAGAGGTACAGCAATGGGTCTGTTGGCTGGGAGTAATTAAGTTATGTGAAGTAGGGAATAGCCGTGTAGAAAGTGAAGTCTTCTTTACAGAGAACTGGCTCATGTCAACATGTACTTCTCCATACATCCAATAAGTACATGTGCAATTGTGGGCTTTTACGGCTTCTACTTTTGCCTGATCTGAAAAAAGTGAAAAAGTCTGCAGAGCAAAGTTTTTGAACTAAGCTAATGAAATCATGAAGAGCAGTGTTAATGGGAACGTTAGCTCTCTACTGAACTTCCTGCCTCCTTCCTCTCTCATGAGCTAACTATTTTACAGCATGTTTCCTCCACGGTTGTTTTCTAGATGTTTTTTAGCACTCAGAATCATCCCTACTCTGCGATGGTTTTCTGTACTTACACAGATAACAAAATTATTGCAGTGCTTCTAGCTCTGCAGTGAAAAGGGTCCAAAATCCAGGAGACTGCCTACCTGTATCAGCAATCAAACCCTGAGAAGTTAATATACCTGCAAATCACTGAGCTAAGCCAAATAGAAAACAACATGGCAACACCAAGGAATAAACACACGTGATAACAAAATTTTCCAGCATCAAATGAAACCAAAGAGACAAAGCCAAAATTAAACTGGATATTTGAAATGAAACTAATTTGTAAAAATGAGGTAAAGCAAAACAATCCACTATGTTCTTGCTCTCGTTAGACAAAATATTCACCAAATATGGTGCTATTTAATAATTATTGAACTGGAACACATCAGTACTTCTCAGAAAGAAATTGAGTTTATCAGGCTTGTCCTCTCACAAATTCTGTTCATTTGAAACTGCACTATTTGAATACCAGTCTTAATGGTTATTTCAGGTAGTCAATCTGAGCTTTACAGCTTGGTCTGTGGCCACTGAATTGCACAAGACAACTTTTCTGGACATGGAATGAGAATCTTTATGTAGCTTTGCAAGTGGGAGACTTATAATTCAGCCCATCTCAATAACTTTACATCAGTCTTCTAAAATAATTCTCCCGGGTAACCCTTGTCTAAACTAACTATTGTTATTGATTAGCAAACATGTTTAATATTCTTTTGAAACTAAAAGAAATGAGGCAGTTCAATACATAAAGCAATTTGATGCCATGATAACACTGTGAATAAGAAAAAGAATCTAATTATGTGTGTGTCTGTGAGAGAAGGTACGTCAACAGCCTTGACATGCTCTAATATATCAAAAAGCAAGCCTGTCTATTCTTAGTTCATCATACAAATGCAGACATGAAGTACGAGACTGTAAAATATTGACTGAAGAACCTCATAGCGTACACCAGATTTGATCAGTTACTAATTCACAAGTTTTCCAGGTTAAACTCTTTTATACTGATCACTTCATGCTGTTTATCATGTTTATAACAGGATAACATCAAGTATAGATATGAAAACATTTGTATCTTTTCCATACCATTCATGTTCAACTGGTTATTTCTACTTAAATGCAGTATCATGCACTTACTGAAATGGCATAACTGTGTTTTTAGATCACATCTCTTATTTTTAAAGAATTTTGAAAGTAAACCCTTTAGAAAATTTTGACAGATTTCCTAGGGTGGTGTCATCTGCACCTGTGAGAAGCATACTGTGTTTCATCACTCATGCCATCAAGAAAGATGTTGAATAGCACTGGAATTTGAAGAGACCCCACTGAGCTTTCACCCATTTTGATGGAGCAAGGTTGATAACTGCTGTCTGTGAATAGTTTCCTGGCCAGTTTTAGACTGAGACCTTAAAGAAGATTAAAAAAGGCTTGGATTCCCAAATGTCTTATAGTAAGTAATGTTATGAGAGACAAAACCCCTAGGGAATTTTAATTCTTTTTTATCTCATGTTTTTCCTTGCATACAAGACCTGTCATCATCCCAAAGTGTAATTAGGACTAATTAGGATGCTATTCATTCTTGCAAATGTTGGGTGTTAATCTTTTTCCTATGTTCTAGGTAACTACAGATATTTGGCGGTTTTGCCTTTATACTTTTTTTTTTTCTCTTAATAGTATATGTGCTTTATTCTACTTGTCCCTCATCTCATACACCTCACTAACTTCAAAGATAGTTATCTTTGTGATTTCTGAGATTTCATCATCTGGTTTACGAAGATCAGTGGATTAAAAAATTTCTAAGATGTTCCTAATATGTTCTTTCCTTCCTGATGTGCTTAGTGTTAAAATAATAGATCTATTTCCTAATGAAGGAGCTTTTCTTTGTATTTTTCTGTCTGTAACACTATCTGCAAGTACTGGATATACACATGCATGTACACATGAACACAAATGCAGAACATGCCACAGGATGGAGAAATACTGCTCCTTTTAATGCTGCAGTTATTCCCTCATGCACATATGACACAGATAAGTGCACAAAACATACTGATATTTCATGTTAGTTTTGTAATTTGCATATCCTTGTAATAATGAGGAAAATGTGTCTTGCTTAATTAATATAAGGAAAGTAACTCATTAATGATTCCAAAACATTGTCCCCTCCATGATGGATTTTTTGTGGTCTTGAGTAATTTCTTGAATTTGCAACTTGGTAATAACACACGTCACACACTTCGAACATGAAATTCTAATTTGGCACAGGACTTCAGATTGGTTATTTTTCTTTCATTTAATGTTAAATATGTAGTAGGGCTCTAATTCATATCTTCTCAGTGAGGAAAATTTTTCTTTCTTTTCATATGGAGATAGAAATCATTTTGCATTAACATGTGTTAAAATTTCACCATAAAAATAATAATGCAAAACATATATGCTTACCAAGATGCAAAGATTTTTTTGAAGTTGTTTGTCATGCAGCCAGTATATGTTGTGATGCAAAAAGTTTTGATTCTGTGAATAGCATTGTAAATACCGAGAGCGGAAGAGTTGTAGTAAAAGTAGCAGGAAAAAGGAAAGGAGGGTGCAGTATATCCGTGAAGAAAAAGTATATTGATGAATTGCACAAGTATTTGGCCTTAGGCATTCTGATCGCATGATATCATCCTGATTATCCATGTCTGATCACCTGAAGACAACAAGATTACTTATCCATACAGTCCTCTTCTAAGCTTCTGCACTATGTTTCTAGTCCTTGAATATCTGAGTAGGAACCATACTAGCAGGTCTTCATTTAGTTTTTATTCAGTGTTTTTATTCATAAAGTTATCCACATATGGCACAGAAAGCAGATGGATAGATAACCAAAAATGTAGAAACCTGCTATGAATTTCTTTTTTTCACAGTGCCAGCTGGGTTTCTTCAAAACAAAAGCCTTTCCAGAAGCAATTTAATGTCTTCTTTTGTAAAGCTCTGTCATTCCAATCCATTTGTAAAAAAGACAGAGGGTCCTAAAAGAGTTCTTGACTATAAATGCAAGATTAGCTTCCCAGGTTTTCTTAGAAAAGGCAATGTTAATAAAATATATTGGAAGGATGATGTTTTTCGTCAAGAAGGAAAAGTGAATAAGTATAATAAAATATTTCCAGGTTATTAAAGTGAGGTTCTGAAGGGAAAAAAAAAGAAAAAGACAGACTTTAGAAAGAGTTTATATTATAACATCAGGTAGCCATATTTCTGAGGAAACAAAGGGCAGTAAAAAAAAAAAAGAATCAGTACTGGAACACATATTGCCTTTCCTTCCCTATATGGAGTCACATCCACATTTTTCTTTATGCATCTATACAACTTTATGTGCATGAAATTTCACTGTTAAAGAGGTATAATTTTATAATTATTTGCTTCCCAAAATATATTACACTTGTATTAACAAAATAAGTGCAAAGATAGCAATTTAAAACAATAATAAAATTGGCAAGGAGAAAAAACTGGCACATAAAAGCTTATCAGTATGAGTCACAAAGAAACCAGAAGAGTTATGTGGCAGTGGAAATTCACCAGAAGGTCAAACAAGTAGAGAAAATGGTAATGCAGAGAACCACTCAGATACTTAATGAAATCCATTGACAGCAACCTCTAATGCTGTGCATTTGAACTGAAAAAGGCAATGCGTATGGGGATTAATTTTTAATTTTTTTTAACAGAATTACCTTTTTCTCCTTGCCATAGATAGACCTTTAATATGACCAGGTCATGCCCTCTCAAAATACTTAGTAAAGTTTCCTGGTTATATTTTCCCTTTGAGGAACACGTGCAGCCATTGAAATTGCTTCTTTGATACTCCAACCAGCCTCCTTCACAATGGCAGCACTCCACACTGCCCCTTCACAGTATGTAGGCTTCTTGCTAGAGTCTTGCGACTAGAGAGATGGGCTCCGCACTGCTCTCTCACAATTTTATCTCCATCTTCATGGCAGATGTTCTATACTACTCCAGAAAATTGCCTAATCTTCCTCTACTTCTGCTTTCTCCACAGTGAAAAGGAGTGGGTGGGAAGGGAAAATAATAGCCACTTTTGCTGATAAAACACTTAGAATTTTACACATGAGAAGTATCATACCAACAGTAAGTAACTGCAATAAAGAAAGAATTATTATGAAGTTTTAAGCACTTGAAGTGCTGTGGGAAAATTCTGCCCCTGATTTTTAGATGCTATTCATACTTGGATGGTTAGTCTTTGGTTCATCATAAAGAGTTTCCTCATGTGTACAAATTTAAAGGACTGTTTTATAGATCATAAAAATATGTACTCAATTACTTCAAATAACACTTGGGGAACTGCATGTAAATGGTGCATAAATTGCTCAATGAATCAAGCCAAAGTCTCTTTCCAAATCAGGAACCTGGGGGTAACCAACATCAACAAACACATACACACTGTTGAGACAAGAAAACTTATTACTGCAGAGTAGTTTTCATCTGTGCTGTAAATAAAACAGGGGCTTTAAACAAAGCCACTTCAAACATGCATCTGCAGCAATTCTATTATTAAAACTGGTAGTGGCTCAGGGACAATCAATGTACTTTGTGTCAATATTGCTTTGATTTGCATTACAGTATACTTGTACAGTGCATAGATTTATAAAACAGCTTATTCTCCACTGTAGATGCTCCCAACAAGCTTACTTAAGCCCTATATATCATAAGCTCTAAATCAAAGGTTTGACACAACAGAGCTCTAGTAAACTGACTTCATGAAGTTGTAATTCTCTTCTTGCCTTCTGCCAAGATGAGTATTATCATCATCAAGGCCTCTGAAATGCTTCTAGAAGTATTTGTAGAAGGTGTTATATTTATTACGATGCTGTCAGTTGATTGGGGGCTTATTGGTTTTTTATTTCTTGGCTTTTACCTTTTGACCCATCAAATTTTAGATTCAAACCCTGAATACTGAAATTCAGTGCAGATTTTTTCTTCAGTTGATTTCAGTCAAAAGTTCTATTTCAGGCTCATTAATGTATAAGTAGAGCATGACTATTTAGGCCATTTTTTTATCCCAAAGCCTGGTTTAGAGCTTCTGCTAATTTATATGGAATACGCTAATATCTTAAGTCCCAAATCTTGTTCCCACAACCTGACCAGCACAGAACAGAAAAAAAGACAAGTACCTTGGTTGATTCTTACTTCAGATTAACTACATTACTCTGTCAGTGAGTATGGGAAATTCCTCTTGAGGCAGAGAACTGGCTACTGGTGAAGGAGCTGTGTGATTTGGCCCTCACTTCCTCCACTCACACTTGTGCTGGGCAAGGTCACCTAGAAACTCCTGGGGAGCAGCACATGCCACAGCAAAGGGAGAGCTTGCTGCCATCTCAGGCATCATATTGCTTCTCTGCATCCCTGAAGCATGACAGATGATGAGGCCCTAATAGTGCCTTAGTACTATTCCTATTTACCTTTAACAAGCACCCTCAACTGGTGGAGAACAAAACCTTTCTCAGATACCCAATAGTCTTCAAGGCTCCCCTGAGCGAGATTGGTGAAAGAGGCACACGAGTTTTAAATGGTTGTCCTCAGTCACCAAGTTATTTGATAGCTGTGCAAGGGGCACAGATTTTATGACATGCTTATAGGATAATTTGTTGATACTTCAATCTGGAGAGCAAAGTACAGGAGAGAAGATCTACACTGCTTTGAGATAGGGGCTATTGATTTTATGTTCAGTACTGCATTATGAGACTGCATTAGGAGCAAAGGAAGTGAGCATCTGCATTTAAAAAGAAAATACAATTCAGTCAGTACAGAATAAAATAAATATTAGTTCTGTCATCCAACATTATAAACCACACCAATAACTCCACACAGAGCAGAGGTCCATAAATACAGTTTTGACTTCTGACTGTTTAAGATTGATAATTGTTCCTGAAGGCAAATGAATCCACAAATGTGTATTCCACTGTGTACTTTATTAGTCTTCCATTTACAAAGATTATCTGACCAGACCTACTGCTTCTAATAATGCAGTTCAAAATAATTCATATCAAGCTGGGGAAAAAAAGGATTTCTTTCTCTAAGTATTCTTTCAGTCTTTACTTCAATAATATCTCAATACCTCACACTTGAAAATAAATGGATTGCACTATGCCAATTATGGCAGCAAATAGGGCTTTATATCATATTTTCTGGTCTTCCTTTTCATGCACTTTTTATGCATGGAACAAGTTCCTCATAAACATAAGCAAAGAAAATCTATTTTCCTTCTTTAAAATTCTACTTGTGACTAGTGCCTTTCATGATGTCTACTTTAAACATGAGTGAATAAGCAATTTGGGTACTGTTCTCATCACACTGCTCAGGACCTCCTGAATATAACTCATGCTGTCTTTCTCTCAACATCATTTGGTATTCAGCTGCTGTTCACCTGCTACATAGACAGTTCATTGTTTAGGCCAAGCATTAGTATGTGTTGTGATGCAAAATGTTTTGATTCTGTGAATAGCGTCATAAATACTGATTGTGGAGGCATTGTAGTAGAACTAGCAGAAATAAGAATCATACCAGTTCTACCTGATGCAAACATATTATAAACTCCCCTGTAATTTGCTGAAGCACAAAGATGGAATAAATTTCAGAGTGGTCTAACAGCAGACACACAGCTAAAAATCCAAGCATTCACTTACAGAATTATTTTCAGTTTTGAAGATTTGGTGGATGTTTTAACTCTTAACCTAAATATAACAGGTGACTGCATTCCTTGGGAGAAAAAGTAAATTGTATTTTTGTAATCAAGCAAAAGCCAACTCTTGTCAAAATATGTTGGAGGACCTAACTTTTCAGAGGCTACTATGCCTTGGGGAAACAGTATGCAGAGAGAGCAAAGAACTATATACTACACAGTGGGCAACAGAGGGCATCCACTGCTGTGGATTCTGTGGAGTTCATCTTTGTGGGTGCATGCTGTGCATTTATGATGCATCCACTGCACAGAAGATTGTGCATGTAGCTTCTCAGCTAGCAATAAAAAACAGAGAGATGGGGCAACACTGAAGAACATTTCCATCTGAACTGCAAGTATTTCAAACAAGTAGGCAGACAAGATCAGAAATGTTTGCAGACAACATCTGAGATCTCTGCTTCTTTGAGTAAGAAGCATTGTATATATTATTTGTTCCATTATTGTATATACTATTTGTTCATGGATTCACCAATACTTCTTGACATAATTAAGAATTGAATGCAGATCTCTAGACTTCCAAGCCTGCACACTGACAAGCAAACAATGTGTTTTCTTGTCTACTTCACATATAATACAGTACAGAGAATTCAAACATACCAGTTAAACAATGCCAAATTCCATTCTTTCATTTAGACTGAAATACGACATTTAATTCAGTGACATTTTAATGGATTTAAATATGCCATGTATGGAATTGTGCTAATGCAAAGCTCAGCCACAAAACTTTAGACCTCATAAGGTCTAAGACGTGGCTTTTAGGGTCAGGGTTTAAGTAGGTGACCTCTGTAAACCCTGTATTGGGGTAAATTTTACCTCCAAAGCAATCTTCTGTAACAGCCTCATAGAAGATACAGCATATCTCATTTTTATATCCATTGATCTCCACTTATGGTAGATTAATTTAACCTGTAATATTTATATAAAATAAAGATTTTTGGCTGCAAAGACAAATATTTTCTGCATCATCTAATGACATTACAGGACCACTGACCAGTAGTGTTACAGTCCAGAAGCTGTTATCATTTTCAGGTCTCATATGTACCAACCCACCAAAGGCTGTGGTGTTATTGTATATCTTCCATGGAGAAATTCATGCTTTCGAGAGATTTGGAAGCTTAAATTGTTCCTCTAGTTAAAGTAGACAGCAGTGCTATCTTTATCAAGCTGTTGGATGCTTCATTCAATTGCTTGAGTCATTGGCAAAATAGCTTGAGGCTAGACAGGTATATTATTCTTTAGAAACAGATGGTGATGCACACAGGAGATTTGAGAAACACACATTCTTAATGCAGCAACAGATCTCTCTAAAATGAGCTGTCCAATTTGTTACGGTATATACAAAAATTCTGCTACTACCCTCTATTATCCCCCCATTAAAAATACAGTATTTGGAAACAGGCATCAGCAAAAAGGAGTTTCGTTTTCTGGGAGGCAGCATCAACAGAAAAGAATAATAATTTTTTTGTGTGTGCAGCAGGTATTTTGGCAGAGTCAAATTCAGAAAATTAATGTTGAAGATAAATATTAGAAAAAGATGTTTTTTTCACTAGTGCCCAAAACACATACTTTTCTGAAGAAAATGTAGTAGTTTGATATTATTTTTTTTATTAACCATATGGGGGTGGGGGCCAGAGAGACAAAAAAGTAATGTGGTATTATTGCAGCCATTTGCTGATTGTATTATCTTGCTCTTTCATCATCTAGCTATCTATCTGTATTTTTCTCATGGCTTATAAAAGATATATCACTATTTCTTTCCAACCCTATTTATTTAGAAATAAATAAATGAGCTAACATAATTATTTGCATTTCAGTTTTCACTTTGGATTTTGGGCTTCTAGATTTGGATTTTAATATTAGGTGAGAACTTCGGAGAGGAGAAAAAAAAGTTATTTAGTCACAATTTCCTCCTTAGAAGTGCCAAGATAAAAAAGTGGCAGGCAAAGAGTTTATTCCTCATATTACTTAAAAAAAGAATCATGTAGGTTCTAAAAGTATCAAGCAAATAATCTGGTAACTATTTCTCAAGGCCAGCAATGTTCCCAGCATAATCACCTGTCAAAACTACAAATCAAGAATGCTCTACAACTTCATTTTTAATACAGGTTGGTACTTGCCCTTAGCATTATAGGTTATGGGGAAGGGGCTACAGTAAACTTTGTAGTATGTTCAGCACTTGTTTACAGTAACAATTAATTTACAATTCAGATAGTAACAGTTTAGTAGGGTCTACAACACTTCAGACTCTCAGTAATTCCTCTTATTGAGAAGATGGAATTCAGATTGGACGATAGGTTTTGCTATGGCAAATACACTGCAGCATTCTCCTGCTTAGAAAAGTTTGTGTTATTGCCAGCACTAATTCCGGTCAGGAACTAAGTATTTGTTAGCATTTTTTTGTTTACATTTTGTTTATATTTTTCAAGAACAGCATTGGTCATCTTAAAAAAGATGAAAGAGTGAAAGACTGAATACATAACAGCATACAATAGTTTGTTCATCACTATTGGTCAAATGCAGAATTAAAACAAATAGAGGGAATGTATACACATGCTATGAAAATGGAAGTGATGACAGCATTTGGTTATCTAGTTAGCCACAGAAGGTGACATACCACAGTAATCTTATGGAGGTCTAAGGGGAAGAAAAGCACCAATGCTGTAAGAGTTTCTATTTTCCAGCTGAGTAAGGATATACTTGCTTGCTTATGGCTTTTCCAGAACCTAAGGGTTCTGCTCTTCAGGAAAGAAAATATAAACAGCATTAAGTGTTACAGCTAAGAACCGACTGACTCATCCTCTCCTTTACAAAATGCAGTGACATCATTCCTCCAGCTGCTCAGCGTGAGGGAGGTCAGTTGGTGATAATCCCTGCCAAATGTGTCCAACAAGCACAGATGAAGAGTGGAGCCTTCACATCATAATAATCTTCTTCCCTCTGAGCTTGTGGATTCTCTTTTGGATGAACACAGCATGGTCCAGGGCTTTGCATAATTTCAGGAGATATGTCTAGCCAGGATGAAATGGAGCCAGGCAGAAGCAACTCTTGAGGGCATTGTTCCATGGCAAACTAGTCAATAATCCACCAGAAAATCCGTTGATGTAAATGCTGGTTGGAGATACGTTACCTCTTCCTTCCTGGGTTTGCTCACAATATGTGTGGTCATTGTGGGCATGCACAGGGAGGGAGTAAACAATTTAAACTAGGCCACTAATGCTCACAACTGAATTTTTTCAGCAGGGAAAGAAGCCAGATCACAGCATGAACTGTCCAGAACTCTCTGATTTTGTCCTGAAATTTGCAAGGAGGTGATAAAGACTTCTCACAGATTCCTAAGTCAGAAAGGCATATGGATGTGCTTTGTGGCTCCTGGTCACATTCAAGAATTTGCAGCAAGTCTCTTTCTCCCATGCTGTTAACAGGAAAGTGGTTAGATGCATCTTGATACACAAAAGGGAAGGGGTATCAATCATGGTACCATTAGATAATAACTTGTAGTTCAAGAATTTAGAAAACTGGAGACTAATTTTATCAAGAAGTTGCAAGAAGGAACACTAACTACATGATCATCAAATTTACTTTTTTTTTTCCTTTTTTTTTTTTTAAGTGCTTGACTAAGTTTCTGGAATGGAAACACCCTAGATAGGAAAATCATTACAGATACTTGTTCAAATCCCATTCAATTTCAGGGAAGTACTTTCCATTGATTCTAATGGTCTTCACATCAAAGTCTTAAAATTGATTGATTTTTTTTTTAAAGCAGTTGCATTCATAAGCCACTCATGTCTTTTCAAGAACCAGCTAAGATTAAGCTATATTTATTGGAAAGTTTCCATGTTCAAACTAAGCACAGAGCAAAGGGTGCAGTAATAGGGAGAAGCAGTCAGAACAAAAAATGTACAGTTACTGAGTGCCACTTGATTGCATTGATTCCATTCAGGTAGAGAATAATCAGATAGGCACTATCTTGTCAGCACAGAAAAAATATATAATATATATTCAACTAATAATATTCTGATAAATTTTAGGCTACCTTTACTGTTCAATAATAGTCTGAACAAATAAGCAGAAAATAAATTCCTCTGCAGAAGGCACTAGTCAACTAAGACTGCCTAGAGAGCAGTAAAATCTATAAAAATCTTCCCCAAGGACTTTTGATTAGTCAAGTGGTGTTTCATGCCTTACAGAGGATTTTAAAACATTTCAGTATAAGGAGTGAATAGTAAACACCTACCTAGAATTGTGCAGTGGAATTTTTTTACTTTTTTTTTAGAACAGCCAAAACAAGGAGAAAAAAAAAGCTTCCTATTGTGGGAAGTTACCATTTTAACAGAGAATCTATTAAAAAAACAATGGCACCTTTATACCCAGGTATCCATTTACCCAATGCATCTCAGGATACTGAGGCCTGATAAGACCACTTCTGTTTATACTGAGTAGCACATTGCTTCACAAAATTTACTACCACAATTAGTCTAGTATCTTGCATATAAGAAACAAATGCTGAAAGCATCAGTCATCAAATCTCATAGTCCACAATGACAAAGGTCTGGGCAATAAGTGTTTCATTCAGGCAGGTCTGAAGAACAATGACTTTTTATCCTGCTCTGTAGAAATTAGTTCTTACCACTCCATAGGAAGCTTACAAAAACAACACAAATCAAGATTATAGGCCACACAAACAATCCTTAAGGTTCCTGTAATAGCAGTGAACTTGTTATATTAAACTTCAAAACGATCCCAGTATAAGACTGGCCCTCATATGTGTTAAAAAACAATGGCACTAGCTGAAGTCCCTGCCAAGTTCCCTTGAGGGAAAAAAATTCAGCTTGACCTTTAAAGATAAACTGAATCCTAAGCAAGTGGGCAAGACTAAGATATTTTTCCATGTAATAAGCATAGAAGAGAATCTGATTTTATGTAATGAAAAATGTTTTGATCTATACAAGCCAGAATCAACAGCACAGATACATACAAAATGGAACCACGGTTGTGCAAATGGACTGATCATTTCAAAAACACAGACTGTACTCACAGTCATGCAGGGAAGTGTTGTTCTGTTTTAATTGTACCATAAACTGCACAGGGGGATAACCTCCCACAGAAAGAAACAGGAAATAAACAGGTGGAGAATACAGGCAGTATTGTAAGTAATCTCCAACTCCATGTTATTGTACATCTCTCCCTCTTAATTTTCAATTTTTATAATCACATTTAACTAAATAACTTGCATTAGGTCCATAAATGGACAGAGCCTCTCTGCAGCAGCAGTAAAGGAAAAACTTGCTTCTCCCTTACAGAGCAGACATTTTATAAATATATTCTGGTCTGAATTTCCTCCTATCCTTCCTCAGCTTTATTTCCTCAGACTCTTAGATCCAGCCAAGCCCATGGATTTAGGCATCTCATTGTTCCTTTGAAGGAACTCTTTGGAGCAATCTGACTGGCCAAGAAGAAAAGGATTTCACTTCACACGGAGTCAATTCAAGGTAAAATCAGCATAAGTGAATGGAAGGATACTTCTAGAAAAGCCTTCATTCATTCCATGTATACTTCTCCATTTACAGACTCTGTTATATCCAAAATCATATTGAATCCATCGCTACGTTATAGGGAATTACTACCGACAGGTGAAAGTGTTTCACAGGAGACACCTTCTCCTGGAAATGCCTCCGTACTCATTTGTTTTGTTTTAATTATTCCTGTACTGGCAATAAACTGAATGCAGCTGCACTGAAATACTGATACTAAACTGCATATTTCATAAAGGCATGTGTTTAAAAGTAACACTCAGTGATATGACTAAAATTCTTACCTACTATATAAGTCAAAAATTCTCATCCAATGCTGAATGGAATACTCATAGCTTTGTTCCATTAACTATGAGTAGTCCCATTCCCAGAAATTTTTAGTCTGAAGATTCATTCAACTCCTCTCCAAAATTTCCAAGGCTATATGATAAAACTTCCCCATGTCATACATTGCCACCCTCTGGGACAGGATAAATTTCTTTGCTTCAGCAGATGTAACCACAGATTTTTAAATCCTTAAGCCACTGTTAAAGACTCTTGGAAAACTCTGCCTTATCTCTCTCTTCAAAACTCTGCAGTGTCATTCTTCAAAGACTGATAAAAAGGCATATTCTTTCGTGTAACTGTGATAAAAAACTTCAGTATACCCTTTGTTCCTTAAGGTAAGAGGGAGCTGAGGCCCATTCACTTGCTGTGACCCTTCCTGCAGGTTATATTCTCCATCTACTGTTACAATCAAATACCCAATTTCATAAATATAAAGTTCCTTTAAGTTGTGCTGTCTCCAGTCTTGGAAATATCTTTTCCAGAGTGGACAGATGTTCAGCATTACCTCTGTCTCTTCTGGGAACATTGTCAATTCTCTCTGTAACAGTGTTGAAAGATAACCTTCAACAGATTTTCTGTTGTTCTCTAGGAATATCCAGGTGGTGATAACATTTCATATGGCAAGTTGTTATATTTCAAGCAATCCTTTCAGAGTTTTAGAGAGGTAAATGTCTTCCTGTCTCCCTCTAGTCTCATGTGCTGACAGTTAACAACTTGCTGCACTTAATTTTGACCCTACTCTGGGGTGAGATTAATCATAGGTACCATGGATATTTTTGTCTGTTTTAACTAAAGGCAGTACAAGTACAGCTTATTCAGGAAATTGCAGAGGTGACACAATACCCTCAACTATTGATCTTTATTCAGGAAGCACAGAGGACTGTTCCTGCTCTCAGGAATTTGACTGGACCTCAGCCTCGACACAAATTGCAACCCCTGTCCCTCCCGAGTAACTTCTCTTTAAAGACAGTGGGTATACTCAAAGTTTTTTCAGAAGGTTGCCTTTCACTAGGGTATAATCTGAGGATGTAAATCCTGATTCCATTAGCTCTTTGTTTATGCACTCAGGTCTGAGGCATATTTCATTTCATGAGAATACAGAGAGCACAAGAGTACAGCAGAAGCAGCCAACAGGCACAGCAGTTTGCACAGCACCCTCTGGGTACTGTTTTGGGAGAACCTAGATCTTATGAGCGTACAGTCCAGGATCATCAGAGAACTCCTGGGACTTCTCTGAGAAACATGAGAGTGCCTCCTACCAAGATAAGGGGACCCACAACTAGGGTCTAGCAGCTTCTAACAAGCTTGGACAAATGCCCTTGACTCAGGGTACTTGCAGCCTTTCTTGAAGTTTCTTAGCAATTAGGGAGGTTCAAGGACCCTTTTAACTGGTGCTAGGGAGAGGCCCATATAAAAGCCAAGTCTAGAGCACAGTAGTTTTTGCAGAATAATAGGAAATAATATATAAAAGAGCAGCTTTACTTTCACCCTTTTTTGGTGTTTTCAGGACTCACGTCCTGGATTTTGGATAGAATTTGAAAATTGCTCTTACTTCTTCAGGTTATGGCAGTTATAATTCTAAACAACTTTAAGTTTACAAACAAGAACAAAATGAGTTCCTTTATTTCAAAAGTACCTTTCCAAAGCTTGATTGATTTCAGCTGGCTTTGTGTTCTCTGCATTGATTCTACATGCAAGTCTTGTAAGTTATTCACTTTTGCTTCCACTAGAGTTGCTAATCCTGTTGCTTTGGGGAAGACCAGGCCCCTTTCTGTCAGCAATAATCTCTAAATGCTCCTATTACAACACCACAAGCAAATCTATTCCCCACTTTCAACCATCCAAGCAAGCAAGCAAGTTACATGCCATTATTCTGACCAGCCACCTTATCTGTAGCAAAAGAATCCAAATCTAATCCTGCATTATATTGCCACCAAACCTCATCATCTGCATCAGATATGCCTACCTTTCAAGCTTCTCAGTCTTTCTAGTACTTACAGTTTTCTAGTCATCACTGTTTTATAAAACATAATATGAAGGAGTGGTTCATTTAGAGTTTTCCTTCCCTTTGACAGCTTTATAAAGGAATGCTAAACATTATTTTGTTTGATCACTTTTAGCTGATGTACAGCAAACAAATGTACTATATGCTTGTGTTTGTAATGTTGCTGCACCTCACGTTCTACAAAATATGTTTTAAAAATAGCTTCCTTTGGAACAGTAAAGGTGGCATGCTGTACAGACACACAGAGTGCTTCTCTTTAAAGGCTGCACCTTCCCCCCTCATATCCTTTTTCAGTTTTAGATTAAAATAAAACCCACTAATGTTGAAAGCACATAGCTCTTTGTGTTCAGCCATTTGATTACTGTAACTGCATTCTACTTCCCAAAATTGCCCTTTCAGATGCAAAAGGAAATTTTACCTTTTGTTTTGTTTATTGTTCTGAACTTCAGCTCTTTGTAAACCTTATCCCACAAGCAGCTGTGTTTCATTTCTAGAATAACTCACAGACTTACAAAGCTAGCTAGTAAGGTTATTGGGTCCTCTGGGAAGAACACTAATAATGCTGCATAAACCATTATCAGATTAGCATTTCTCAGTGACATGACTGCCATTCCTCCATACTCCTTAGATGTGCAATTTATGCAGCAGATGACATAATGACCTTAGACATATTTTATAGCCTATGCTGTATAGATATGACAATGTGATATCATTGGATAGAGCTAAGACTACTTACTTCCTTAACACTGCATCTGATCACTCCAATCATTATGGATATTTACATGCAATTTTTATTTTTTTTTTTTAGTATGGGATACAAAGAGAATTAAATAAGTTGTAACTTCCTCTATGTAGTTTACTTTTTAGCAAAGTGACACCTGTCACTGAATGAGACTTCTATTCAGAGGAGATGTTTACAGAATCAATTTTTCCATCCCTTTTCATCTTCACATCTTTCATTCTCAGTTGACACTTAGCCATCACTGAAAAAAATTAGTATTAAACTATATATGCTTCAAAAATACCTTCCTGTCCTTTCAGAAAGGTGCACTTCCAAATTACAAGCAGTGCACAGAACCAGGAGCTGTGCTTCTGATTTGCACAGATAAGACCTGAATTCCAAACCCAAGCCTCAGAAAGGCTGTGCAGGAAAGCATGAGGTTATTCTAAAACCCCACCATTAGAAGAAAGCTGCCTTGAGAAGTTTCTTTTTTTCCTTCTAGTTCTAGGGATCCAAAAATATTTTCTATTTCAGTGCTTTATGGAATGTTCTTCTTCATAATGAAGTCCCTATACATTGAAGGATACTGTTAGATACCTTCCATGTCACTTGTCATTAATGTACTATTCAGAACGTATGCACAGAGATTTGTTCAAAAAGCTCCAGTTACCATACAGCTTCAAATATCTCACTTTTGTGCTGCTCAGTAAGTCACCAATCCTAGGATTACTGTAATACCCACAATATTCTGAACTTTAGAGTGCTGCCAATGACTACAGTTTTAAAAATAAAAATTGCCAAAATGTTTCACCTTCTCATCATAATAAACGAGGACTTTCCCTATAAAGTCACAGTGGCCTGGGACCAAAGATGGGCGAGAATTAGCACTCAAGCAGTGACATGTTTGAATGCCATTATTTCACAAGACAACGATGCTAGAAATGAGTGGTATCTTCAAGAGATAACAGTGATTCTCATCTTCCAGTCACATACAGAACCTGTTTCTAGATCTGAAATACAGTCCAAAAAATTGCAAACTGGTTGCTTCCTCACATATAATAACACATTTTAAAATCCTAACTGTTCTGTACTTTTCTGTCTCTTCCTGCTGCCTCGAAGGATAGACTTATTGTAATAAGGGATTTAGTTTTTAAAAATAGGTAAGGAAAAGGAATTTCCCTAAAACATTGTAAAGATTTAACCTGCAAACTCACTTCCATATCTAAAACACTAAAATTACACACTACTTTCATCATATAACATCAAAAACTTAATGTTGATTGCCCAAGTTATACCCACAGATCTTTGACATTACACCAAAAATCTGTAAGAGCTTGTGGGGCAGAATTACAACTACATGAATGGTCATCTTCTAAAGAAAATATCAGTTTGGTCCTCAGTTCTTCAAGCTGGCCTTTGATGGAGAAACACACAAGTCTTTCAACTCTCAAAGTTATTATTTAAAACATAGATATTCATTCTATGAAGCTGGATGAGATTAAGTAACTTTCAAATATAGAATAAATCAGAGTCTAAATTTTTCAATGGTGTTATTTTTGCTATTATTACCATCAATTTTTAAGGGACACAGGTTTCAGTGTAGAGGAATAAGAATACATTGCTACGAAAAACTCTTTAATATTTTATGGAGATGCACAAAGTAAGCATTCATCTTGAGCAAACAAATAAATACTGCTAAGTAGTAGACTATGTCTGTGAATCAGATATTTCATCTTTTACGCATTTGATTTACCTGCAAAAACTCTGAAATATACAGTAGAAAACTGTAAAAGTAGGAAATTGCATTTGCTTTAGTTATTGGGATGTGGCAAGTACTGCTATTTCTGCAAAAGATGTTATTTTACAGTACTATAGGTCATTGTTGCTACAAGAGTATCAGAGAAAATAGAATGAGAACCTTTACACTGCAGTCACTGATGAGCAAAAGAATGGTGCACATTGTGTGGAATACAGGAACAAGTCTCCTCTGTATGTTTCCCTTATTTTTCATTATGTTTGACATTTTTGAGACTTGTAACTTCTGAACTGCCTACTGCAATGAGTGGTAGTAGATCAGACTTCATTGTGTTGTATTATGGAGTTGCAGAAAAAAAGAAAATGTGATAAATTGGAATGACCTGGCAGTGGTTTGAAGGTTGAGATGGTGTCCTAGATCTTGCTGTCAAACAAAATACAAGCTTTGTGTACATACTACAGAAGTTCTGCACATAGTGAAAGAAATGCTCTATCTTCCTTTTTCTTTTGCTGTGCTGCAACATATAATGTTGAAGAGGAAATAAGACAAGACCTGTGCTTGTTTTTCCCAGCACGTTTAATGGCACAGCAGCTATTCCTGAGTTCACATTTGCCTGGGACTCCAAAGTAGGATATTGTCAGACCTGGACTATTTAGGGTCATTTTTTTTACTGTTACAGTTTGCTTGGAATGCAAGTAGAAGAAAAAGCTGGCTTCTGGTTGGCAAGTCAGATGTTAAAAACCGCTATAGATGCTATAGGTAAACTAGGCACTGTTTAACCCTCTCCTCATTTTCAGAGAGAGACTTAGTTATATAAGGTCTTTAATGCCAATACAACAGACAAAGTTATGCTATGTTACTTTTTCACTCACCACCAGAATTGTGGTCATTACAATGCTTAATTTTTATATCCATCCTCAATATACCTGAAATTTAGTCTATTTGCCCTTGATGTAACTACTCCATGTTGCAACACTTGGTCAAAAGACAAGAAGGTAGGGCTTGTTTTGCAATAGTCAGTGCCTCAGAATTCATTTGTCAGAGACAAATAAACAGTAAGTACTACTGTTGCAAGCATAAGCTAACCATCAGAGCTGTCACCCAGTCCGTTAAACCGCATTTAATGATGCATGGAACATGCATTTCATTTCAGGCATTCAGGACTGCAATTCTAGCAACCTCTGACTTGAACACAGCTTTTCTAAAGAAAGCGAAATAAAAAGCTTTGACACCTGTCTACCCGTTGTGCTTGGATGAAGACCACATTGAGGCAGCTGTATTTCCAGGGATTGTTCTAAACTGACCATTTGGGCCAGTTTTCTATTTGCCTGGTGTCACTAGAGCAACTGAAAGTAGTCAGATGCATGACTGGGTTCTAAGCCTCCAAATAACAAATACTACTTGGTCCATGAGTGCCAATTTTCTTGGACAATTTCCTCTGGTATTATTTCCTTCTTCCTTTTTAGTTTGTTTAAGAGTGCCAAAGCAATGATCTCAATATATTATAAGCCCTTCAGATAACAGTTTCAGGATTATGAAAAATAGTTGAATGACTAACACTGGAGCCAAGTTTGTCTTGTCTGGTACTAAATCAACATTTCAGGAATAGTTTTTTCCCCCTGGTGCTAAAGGTTGAAACAATCCAAGCATTTCACATATGGTAGTATTGTCTTAAATCCTCCCTTCTGTTTAGTCAGCTTCTATGTGTACCATTAGACCACTGTTTATACACTATTAACCATACAGGATTTCTTTCATACTGTTTCTTGGTTTCCTTCATGCTGATTCTACAGCTTCTTTCCATCATTGTAGTTGTCACTCTGATAAAAGAGAATCTTCTTCTTTATAGCAACATAAATCAGGAGTAGGTTCGTCGGCTTGAGTGAAGTGATTCCTCACACTTCTGTGTGTGTGTGGGAAAAAATACCTTCATGTAACAGCACTCCATTAAACCATAATTCAGTGTCTGCAGAGATCAGGACACACTGGCATTCAGTAGAAGGTTAAACAGGAGAAAAAATATCTGAGTGCTGCACCTCAGCTGCGGAAGATTTGGCCCTGCACTAACTCACTAGCTGAAGGGATGCTGGATGGAGAATGCTTAGAAATCAGAAGAAATTACAGACTCTTGAAAGGGTCCATTGTCTACCACAGTAGCAAGTAAATTCAATGTCTGAACCTGCAAGGCAATTTCATCTTGTGGACTCATAAAAATGAGGCTTTCAGGCTTGGGGGACAGCTGTCTGTTGGACTGCCTCCATGCTGCAGTCTGGTGAAAGCAGCTACCAAGTCTGGGAGTTCACAGGTCAGCTGGTCCTGGAAGCTTGGACACAAGGAAATGTCTCTATTCTGGATTAAGACACATGGTGGCCATAATCTTTGCACCTCTGTCCCCCCTATTCAGTGGTGAACAGCTATAAACCTAGCAAAAGTCAGATTGATTTCACTTCATAGCTGCTGGAGTCCCACACAGTACATCCTGTCCATCTGCTGTGCTCTATATCAATCTTTTTTGCCCACCCTGCATGTCGGCTCTCAGTATTTTTAAAAAAAAATGCTTTGTCTTTAGAATCTGCCACCTATTATATCTTGCCACATGTGTTTGTTGGTGCTTCATTTTATCTTTGTTTACTTAACACTTCAGCAAAAGCAAAATACTATATTGCCCTACTAGATACACTTCCTCCTACAGCTGTGTTCTAGTAATTTATAAAACAGCAAGAATCTGAGCTCTCACAGAAGAATCGGCAGCATCACGAGATGGGGAAGACAAATTAACACGATCAGTCTATTTGAGGCCACAACACGCTGAAGAATGTCTGAAGGGATCCCCTTATGTCAGGTTTTGCACACTATAGTCAGCAAGCAGGGCTACAAAACTAGAAAACACATTCAATCATGGTTTTCTTAGTTTTAGAACAAACTCAGTAAGGCTGAGATCAACAACTGACTCTAAATGTTTTGTCAGTTCATGATAGAGTGGCTGGATGATGAAGATATGTCTTTCTCATTGCAAAAGCGAACTGATCTTATTCCATGATTTAGAACATGCCTTTCCTCTATCAACCCCAGTGCTTTGTATGCCCAAGCCTTGCTGACCAGGGCAATGGGGAAGTAGCACACTTTATGTCAGTGGAAATAAGAAAGACAAAGACTTTGTGACTTTTTAGATTCTCCCTTACTTTCTTGACTTTTAAAATTACTTTGCTATCTCACAAACTGATGTGCTGTGCTGGTGAGCTACTCAGTGAGTTCAGAAGTGGTGATTTTCCATTGAGTATTACAATCAACAGACCTACCAGCTCATCAATTCATTAACTCAAACACATTCTTTCATTGTTTTTTTTCTCTTTTTGGTTGCACATGGTTCATTTCAGAAATATTCCCACCTGCTTTCAGAAACATAAGCAAATTAACACCAGGGAGACTCAGAATCTATGAAAATGAATCCTCTGAGCATCTGTTAAGTAGATTTTTGTTATGCCGTATAAACGAGGATCAGACCTAGGTCAGGTCAAGCGCTGAAGGACATGCTAAACATATCAATTTGCACCAATCACTAATCTCTGTTGTCTGCATTTTTAAGACACAAAGTAATAGCTCATTCATAGAACCAACATGCAGAATTATTCATAGAATTAACATATATAATGGCAAAAGGAGAAAATCTCCAGATTTATTTTTTTTTTTATGTTTAAATTTCTTTCAACTGAAAATGTACAGAGGTTTTGCTATTTGCAGTTTGTGATGAAAGAGAACAGTGTTAGCAGCATTTGGAAAATAGAGCAGGAGTTATGAGACACAAGCCTGGAAACCTTTCAAAAAAACAGAAGTTCTTGTTTATCTACATTAGTCTTTGCATTCTTGCCTCAGCAGGGATGAAGGGGATCAGAACAGATTAGGATGGCTAGATAGACAGATAGACTGATCAACCAACCAAACTATGTCCCCTTGTCTTGCTTTTGTCAGGAGTCAACAGACTGTAGTGAAACAACACACACAATGCATAACATATGTGAGACAATATGCATAACATCAGTGGAGAAGGCAAAAATCTTGCATTCACTGGCATTGTCCCTCTCACAGTTTATCCAGACAATACCTTTTGTTAAGTGTTACTCATACTAGACAGGCAAAGGACAAAGAATAGAAATGGATTTGTGAGAGAAGTAGCACACTAAGGGACAAAAACCTTCTTCTGTAGCTTTGGATCTCATTATAGAAGGCACCTGCAGAACAAGAGAATTACAACTATTGTAGACAGTCAATAAGCTACCCAAGTGAGAAAGGAAGAGAAAGTGATATGTCCATATCAGGCAAACTCCTCTGTAGAGAGCACACCTGAATCTTCACCCTCAGTACAAACTGGACATCTAACACTGTTGCTTGACTGAAAAATTAGGACATTCAAAATTCACTGTTATGATATTAGAACTGAAAGGGGGGGGGAGGGGAGACACCATAAAAATTAAGAAATTTATTGCATCCACAGGTAGAAATTTGGAAACAATCCACAAACATGTTTGCATTTAAAATACAGGAAGTTCCTTACTCCCCTCCATACCAAGAAACAATTTTATTTATCATAGAAATCCTGAGTTGGAAGGAAGCCACAAGGATCACTGAGTCCAACTCCTGGACTTGCCCAGGGTTTAATCAGTGCACCAGATTTCCCCACTTTAAAGCATCTTTTCAGTGTAAGAAACTCTAGTAAAACAGGAAACAGAAGTGTGTTTCATTTAGCTGAAATCAGTGAAAGCATCTGGGGAAAAATATTTTCATTGACATGTTTCCTCAGGCATAATCCTTAATGACTCAAACTTTGCATCAAACCCTTAGATCACAACTAGAATCAAATTTTATATTAAAATACTGCCTTAAATGCAACAGTTAAGATGGGCCTCATTACTGAGAGTATGATTGTTGTAGTTAATGATTGTGTCTTATTTCTGAAAAGAAATTTTATAAACGTTGTTCAGGCAATTATACTTAATTATATATTTCAATTTGATTTTACTTAAATTATAAAATGACAAGGATCAGTTTTTCATTGCAGAGTTGAAATAAGTTTCTTCTGAATCAATCAAATCAACATTTTGCAAGACATTATCCTCAGTTACCTAGGATGTTGGAAATATACATTCTGGTGAAAACTTCACTTTAAAACTAAGAGTCCAGTCTAGAACAGCATCTTGATAAAAATTATTAAACTATAGTACAGACAAGAACATAGAGATCTGATAGCAATTTCGACAACTAGAAAAAGAAGCTGTCTGAAGGTGCTGTGACTAATAAGTCACCAAATCAGCACTTCTTGTATGGCAGCTTTGGAGAGACCCAAATAAATCAGATTTGTCATAACTCTAAATACCATTTGAAATGTCAGCTGGGATTTCAAACGCAGTGTACCACGGCAATGTGTTTGTAAGCCTTGACTGCACTTCACAAGAAGCCTGTTGTTTTCAGAGATGAAGGAGCCATTTTCTGGAGGAGAAATTCTTCCCTTTTTTACAATCATCTTTCCTCTGTCTGTCCACATCAGACAAAGATGCTCATTCTGTTCAATCTGAATGTACCTTTGTCTAAACAAACACATCACGGAGTATATAAAAGTTGTTCTGTCAGAAGCTGTTTTAAACAATGCTGGCCCATTTGGTTTTCACAAAGCATGGGTGACAGCACAAAGCAATCATATTGCCTGTACTAGCAGGCAGTTCATTTACTTTCATGTTTTTAAAATGACTCTTTGCCTTAGAAAAAGTTTCTATTCTTTGCAAGCTCTCTGCTGTAATGTAAGGGGTCATTTATTTAAAAGAAAGTGATAGGGGATAGGATGGAATCTCACAGCAGTTTCTTTATGGCATTTTGGTTTTTAGTGATGAAAAAATGAATATGAATCTGAAATCTATTAAAGTCTATTAAAGTCTATTAATCTATTAAAGAAGAGCCATCAGCAGAAACCAAGAGTATGAAACACATTGGACTGGATTGGTTCAGAGCACAGTGTCTGCATGTTGCCTGACTTACTTGTACCATTACTCTTCTTAATCCTTTTGTGACCAGGAGTCCTCAGATGTATACTACAGAAGTCAGAGATTACTCTAAATGAAAAAGCCTCCAGTAGCTAGCAAGGTGAAGGCAACATTGGCTTTACATCCTTTTCTACTATATGAAGACAACATAGAATAAGGAAGAGGAAAGATCTAACTTTGAGTCATGGCATGAAGAGCCCCATGAGAGTTAGTCTGCCCTTAGGCAGCTATGCCACATTTAGAATTATATCACTTTCTCTGCACAAAGTATCATTCATCAGAGGATCCAAATGTGAAATAATATCCAAGGTGTCATTTTCTCTCTTCTCCCATGTTTGGGACAGCTTAGGATATTATATTGTCCTGAACTAAACTCTCAGTAGTGTAGAAACATCCCAAACTCCTATTCAGGTACAAGGCCATGTTTCAGCTAGAATCAACAAAGAACAGAATTTTTGTGCTCTTCTTTCCATTCTAGGGATATGGATTTTGTCACTACACTTCTTTTCCAAGCCATCAATATGTTTATATTGTCTTTGGAAAACTATGTTTACAAAGCCTTAGGAACATTTTGGTTTATACAAGAGAGAAGCCCATTACATAAAGTAATAAATTCCACCTTTACAAAACTTCCCAAAAACCTCCCAAAGAAACAGAAATTGTCAGTGCCCTCCTCAACCTCAGAGACAAGAAATACTTTCCTGAAAAATCTCACCACAGCACAGGAATAAATGATGCATCCAAATAACTACCCACTCATATAATCTTTTTAAGATAACATTTTCAGATACATTTTCATAATAATATAAGCCCATGGACCAATTTATTCTGAAATTCATTTATACTGCAATAAACTGAGGAAAGACTTCTTACCTCCTTTTTTTCAGTCTTGTAACTCATATAAAAAGGCAATATTAAAAGGTATTGTTCTCTGATATGCTTTGGAGAAAGATATTATTCATTAACTGATGTGATATATAGGGACAGAGGAAATGATTCCCTGTTCTGGATTAAAATGCCATTGTGCATGGTGCAAATATTGAGAAAAGAGAAGAGGCAGTCTATACAGTGGCAGACACAGAGAAGGAAGACAGTTGAGCAGAAATGTACTGGAAAAAAAATGCACAGACAAACCAGACCTGACGTAATTACAGGAAGCATCTCAGGTAATTCAGGAACATTTAAATAGCTCTGCTTCTGGAGGCATTTAACTGAAAAGGGTAAGAATTCCTGCAGAAAGTAGGCATTGGACAATAACAGGAATGGAAAATAATAATATACATTGAATTGTTCTCATCGTATCCTGTTCCCCATTCCTCTTGTTAAATAAATAAATAATATAATTATAATAATAAAAAATAATATAAATAAATAATATAATTATAATATAGAAATAATTATTTTAATTTTTTATTAATTCTGAAAATTACAGAAATGCATCCATTGCTTTTGAAATTTTTATAATGATTCTGTCTATAGGCACGGACCAAAAATCATTATACCTATGTCAAGGAGTACAGCAGCTTGCCCACATACAGGTATATGCCAAGCATAAGACACATACATATGTGTCCTAGCTACCAGCATTGCATCCAAACATGAAAGAGTGGCCAGACCAACCACTACATGGAGAAGTCAGGTCTGAAAATGCAGAACTTCTGTGGAAGCTCTGCTTAAATTTTAGGAGTAGAGTTCCCAGATCCATGGTAACTGCAGCCATCACATTCTGGGGCAACTGGTCATACAGCTTCCATACTGATAGGGCTGCAAAATGTTTTTAAAGCCACTAGGAAACTAGTGTGATTTGCAAAAGGTGCAATAAGCTGTCCTGGTGTACTGTCCCCATATATGGGTTAGCCCACCAACTACACTGGCTGTTCAGAATTAGGAGAGTTAGAACAGAGAAGGCAGCAACGTCTAGCTTCCATCATAAATGAACTTCATATTATCATTCACTTCACACTGGCATAATACCAGTGATTTTTGGAAGGTAATTCTGACTTACATTTGGGTAAAGACCTGTGTTAAAATCTAGTGGAGTCCATGGAATCCTATAGAAAATATTTAATGCACATGCCAATAATAGGTTGTAAGTGATATCCAAAGAGCAACATGGTTAACAAAAATATATTGATTTTTTTACAGTGAGTGAATAGGATGGGAAAAAACATACTTTTCAGTAAAATGAGTACCTTTGTATTAACTACTTAATAGCTTGGTATTTTTTTTAGAGTATTTCTGTTGAAGGTATAGATCGTTCGGCTTCATGAGCATTATGTCAAAGGTTGCTTTTCATCCTGGAATATCAAGTTACTCTATTTCCATTAAGATTCTTTTCAACCTATAGAGATTGTATTTCTGCTTCTTTGTAATTTCAGAAAGGATTTCTCAAAAAAAAAGGCAGGGCAGAAGTATTTTGCACCTTAAATCTTATTCATTTCTGAAAATGCCCAAGTAGGAATTTAGTTTTTGAGATCTATTGTGTTTCCTAAAAACAATGAAAAACTTTTCAGTGTCCACAAAAGCCACATTACATAGTAAGAAGATTAAATACTCTCATATCCATCTATTAAAACACAGACAACTACTTTTTTTAGAGAGCTTACTAGACTGAATTAAAAACTTAGTACCCTTTGACAGTACATACCATTTTCTTAAAGTACTGCTAAGGCTTTAGAAGTGAACTTAGGAAACTGCAACCAGAGGGACTTTTTGGGTCATCAGGTACTATTCCCTGATGCTGCAACGGTACTATTTCAAGTATTATCACTGTAGCAAACTTTCATGCTGTTTTAATTCTAGTTTTTGCTCCATCGTCTCCTGGAGAGTTGATAGAAGCTCAGTGTGCTTACCCTCCTCTAAATCCAGGGAGCAGCCTGTTCACATCTACCAGAAGTTGTGTGAAAAGATGAGCTTATGAAGAGCCAGAACAACTTTTTTCTTACTTCTCAGCCTCTCTTCCAGGTCCTCTAAAAGGTGCTTTAGTTTCTGAATTTCCCCACACAAGTGTCAAGTGCTCCCATACAATTTTTTCAGTAATTTCTTTCTGGGGAAACAGAGGGTTTTAACCAGGTTCAGTATATGCAGACTCATTCATTTGAAAGTCTGCTTCTTTCTTCTCCTATATAGTATCAATTATTTATTCTCACCAGTCCATCTTCTCTCCTATTTTTCCAATTTTCCTCCTATAAATTGAAAATAATTCACTCAACTACCTCTACATACATCTGGATTTTTCACAGTAAGAGAGCTATACTTCTTAGCATACTTCTCACTACAGCTGGAACAGATATATTTGTTTCTTGTTCCTTAAATGTTTCTCCAACCTTAGTTAATCTGAAACCACTACACCAAATCCCTGCCCAAGTCCGCCCCCTTTTAATTGATTTTAGTTTTCAATTACTCCTGGTAATGAGAGGAAATAGCTGGTAAATATATAACCGAAAGGAGCACAAGAAGAATGGAGCAATAGTCATGCATATGCAGACTGTTGTTTTACCAAAAGAGAAAGACCAATCTAGTGAGAGAGACTTGGACACTGCGGGGAGAAGTGAGCCAGAAGTGAGCCAGACCTTCGGCTGGACTACGGAAATGAGGACCTGGACAAATTAGGTGGCAGAAGTGCTTAATGCTGCTGCAGCACACCTTCAGAGGTTCCATCTGAATCCCAGAGTCCTGCTGCTCTAAACTCCGCAAAAGGCTATTTTAAGTTCCCTAGAAAGTATATGTAACTAAATTCAAATGGCACCTGAACAGATCTTATCCTGCACTTCACCCCTTGCTCCCTCTGCAGCAGAAGGATCAGTGAATGGAGCTGGCCTCTTACAGCCATGCCAAAAGCTGAAAGGGATACAAGCACGGAACTGATGCAAAGGGAGCAGAAATGGGATTACAGCTGGAGCAGTGAAGGAGCTGGAGACTGTGCTGCATAGGGTATTGGATTTGATCTATATATAACATCAAATAAAACAAACAAGAAAACTCTGAATTACAAGACTATAATTTAACCTCATCAGGGTTCTGGTGGCATATAAAACACTATGGTAGTTTTGTCACCTGACCCTGCAGTGAAATCAGAGTACCATAATTCTCAGTTACCTGCTGGCTGCTCACAATCAGAAATTTTTAAGTAAGTTAGTAATGTCATTAACAAAAAAACAACTATTGCTATATCAAAAAGAAGACTGGACTTCTGATTTTAAAACCAAACCAAATAATAAACAATATAGCACTGGAATACTGTATTTGATTCATATTTCATGTCTTTCCCTCACTTAGACTAAAGTTGGCCTATGTTGATTTTTAGCTAAATTGAAAATAAAAACATGAAGTTTCATTTCACTCATTAAAGCAAGCAGTGACACAGCCTTCATATGATATGTCTTATTCAACATAATAAGTTATATAGTTGATAGTGAAACTATTGATAAAATGGATCTATATACAGATACGTAGGCTGTACTATTCCATTCTGGGTTTTAATATTGAACTACAAGTTCTCTTGTAGATAAAGCAAAATCCTGTTCTAATCATAAAGTAGAAAGATGCTACACAAGATAATATTTACTTGTTTTGAAAGCAGAAATTAAGGACTCTAAAACTGCATCAGAGGCTACTATTGTGAAGTACCTCAACATTACTAATATCATAATCAGAGACAGTGCATGACTATTTGGTACCATGGCTAAGATTTTTATACATACTGACATGTATATACATAATGCAAAACAGCAAAGGGAAACCTGCAGCATAACTACCCAAAAGCATACAGGTGAACATGTCTAAGTAGTAAAATTGGCAAGGTAAGAGTAAGATGCAGTGCTGGCAGGAAAGGTGTACGGTGGAGCCGCACAAGGAACTGCCTCTTTTTTGATGCCAAGAAGAGGGTGGGGAGCATAAAACTACAATGAGCATTTAAAATGGAGAAGAAAGAGGTCATTCTTCAGCTTCAGCTCCCTCTGAGGGCTGGAGCCTGGCCCCTTGGCCTCAGCAGCTGAGACCAGTGTAGACCACAGCTCCCAGCAATAAGGATGCAGCATCTGCTCCACAGGACTGTACCTGCACAGCCAATGTGGGATATGCTCCTTAAGGACCATCTCTTGGAATACTTAGCGATAATGATCGATAACGAGTAAGACCTATTAGCACAAATAGCTAATGAATGCCAGTGAAGCAAAGGGGTGCTCTGAAGTTTGCAAACAGCCTGATCCGTCCATCTTCCAAATGTGCCCACTACAGTTCAGTTTCACTCCCTGACATGGAGATGCACTCCCAGCCAGTTGCAATGCCTTCCTGACAGTAGTAGACTCATTTTCATGTCCAAACTTGTCACAACAAAAGTTTTCTACCACTCAGGCTTAGGTTTTGTTTATATTGCTTAAAATTACTCCATACCCCGAGATGGCCAGACATGCACACACATCCAAAAGCCATTTTTCACTCCACTCTCCTTTACATTTCTCTCACCTGTTATTGGATATCACTAAATAAAACTCACTGAGTATTTTGATTCATCTGGTTTGTGCTTTCTTTGGGTAAATACATAATAGGACATCTTTTCCATCTTCCAGTTACAGATAAGTATTAGAGTCAACTGCTGTAGGAGCAGAAGATATTTTCAGTTAACTGCAGTAGCCATTGTCACTATATATCCATAATGGCAAAAACAATTCCTTTTTTTTTTGTCAGGCTCATGCTGAATGTTAACATTAGAGTTAAAAAAGGTCAGAAACAGACTCTCCAACCTATAGTCTGGCACCAGAGATGCCTAAATGCGTACCCAAAATTGCTAAGGTGTTACCAATGTAGAGTTAATAAAAAATTAAAAATGCAAATAATTTTACTCTAAAATTTAAATACATCCATTTTACAGATTAGATCATTAGAAAAACACATGGATTATTTCTGTTCAGAGTGCTGAATCAACAGGTGCAGTATTTAATAGATCGAGCTAGTGTGCAATTAAAAAAAAACAAAAAACAGATACATACTGTGGTGAAAGCACATTATCTGCAGTTTCCTGAGCTTTTTTGGTATCTTGTCACTGTTTCCTTGATGAAAGTTGTGTAAAAGAACTGATGTAAAATCAATGAGGAGTTCAGAAAATACTCCAAACTTGTCTGCTCTCCATCAGAGTCCCACTGAAGTGGCAGCATACTTTGCTCATTACTATAATTACCAACAAAATCTTTAAACCATGAGTTTGGTTACAAGACTGAAGCAAATAACGGCTTGGGGGTTTTGTTTGCCTGTTTGTCTGTTGGTCTGAGTTTTTTAAAACAATATTCTTTGCCTACTAATCTTACAATTGAAGAGGTAGGGAGTTCATTTCAAAGACCACTAGTAGATGTGTGAGCTAAAACAAGCACAAAGCCAAACTGCACAAGGTACTTCCGTAATTCTCTATTCAGAAAGATGAGAGAGCATTTTTTGGTCTGGTTTTCACCTGTAATCATCAGTACAGAACAACCTTGTGTTGAAGGCCAGTGTTTATTTTCTATTTATGAGGATTTACCCTTCAGGGAGAGACAGACATTTGCGGGAAGTTATGTCTTATCTCTGAAGACAAAACTGCAGCCTTCAAAGATATGAAAAAAAACCAGTTTACACAATTTTCAGTATTTTTAAGGGAAAGTCTTTTTGATGGGAAGAAGATTAAGTGACAAGAAAGCATTAAAGGCCAGGGCCAGATTCAACAGTCTCCTTGTCTACTAAGGCTCTAATGCCATTACAAGACTATTTTGCTCTTGTCTAATGCAAGCATTTACATGACTTATGAAAAGCTCAAATTGGTTTACTGTATGTTTTCCCAGTAGTTTTACAATAAAATATTCTCCTGTGAGAAAAGAGAGCCATGAATATATGGTCCCACCTACTTGTAAAGCAAAAAAGCTTATTAAAGATGTAAAATTAGTGTTCACTAATGTGAGTTTCCTGTTATTCAAGAACTACTTGAAAAATAAGGAACATGATATTGATTCTGGGTATTTATTTATTTGTTTATCTGTATGAGAAAACTTCATTAATTGTGATTATTTAAAAGGTCTCTGATCATTACTTGGGGTAACTTCTATTTTAATCCTCACGTTGTCAAAAATAGTGATTTCACTGTATTCACTTAAACCCTTCACAATACTAATTCTGAAGTAGGACGCATATGACAATAATCAAAATAAAGGCAATATATGCTGGGCTTCATAGAACAAAATACGCAAGAAGAAACAAGTGAGAAAGAACATAATACATTATACAATAAAATCTTTTACACACCATGTAGGAAAAGTACAATTAATAAAACACTCACTATATATTTCATATTATGTATAGGCTATAAAGTCCTTGATTTTTTTTTTTTTAATTAGATACTTAAGGTATTTACCACTACACTGACTTCCAAACCCTGTAAATTTCTTCTGTATGTCTACTCCTTTCCTGGGCATAAATAGGTACTATACAGACTAATTAGTAGTTTACATCTTTTTCATCAACTAATTCACAAGCTGAAACACCTCATGTTTGCCCTAATAGTTTCTTTGTAGTAATTTATGTTCTACAGGTTGTTTCCTTCATGGTTTTTGTTCAGTCAAATGGGATATCTCTATAAGCTTCTTGACCATATTATTTTAAATATTACAAGTTCATTTCTCTACCTAGCTTGTTTCAGGAGGATCCTGGTTCATCTAAATACTTAAATTTGCATTAAACTTAAGTGTATAGCAGAATACTCTTCGAATCAGTTAGCCATTCTGAATTAAGCAGGAGCTTAAGAACCTTATTGAATTAGAGAGTAGGTGCCTTAATAGATGCTGAGATAGCTACAGTTGCACAAACAGTAACTTTGTGATTTGTTTTCATTTGTTTGTTTGGTTTTAGTTGGTTTTTGGTTTGGGGTTTTTTCTGTTTGTTTGTTTTTGCTTTTGTTTTGTTTTGGGGTTTTTTGAGTCTTTTTTTTAACTGAGATAAATTTTCTGGAATTAGCAGAAATCCAGACACTCATGGTATTACTTCTGCTCATTTTTCACCTTCATTTCACCTTCAATTTAAATAAATTGTGCCATTAATATTGCATTTCCTTTTATTTATGTGACCTTGTTTCTACTGTATTCAGGCTTCTTTTCACCTCTTACCTGCTATCTGCATAATGGGGACAAAAATGAGGGGACAAAAAGAGCACAAATGGAAGATTCAGGCGCTAAAGAGTAAAGAAATCATACTCTCACTTGAAGCCAGGAAGGGTGGTCAGTGAACTAAAAGTGAGCAATAAGGCTGAAATAATATAATAATAGGTTTGTGTTACTGACTACCCCCAGAGAAAGGCCAACTGTGAGGACAGAAATAACAATTGTTTGGGGTTACTTCAGTGATTTTCATGTAGTCAAGGCAAATAAATACTTTGCATGGGACTCTAAGAAAAGGTAAAAAAAACATATGGATCAATGACTGTCCTCCAGTGAAGCCCTCACCCATTTTTCTACTGCTTCCTGAGGCAGTAGAAGGCAAATAAGTAGAGGTTGTTTATAGTATAGAGATTCAACTACCATATACCTTTATTTGAGTGTTTGGTTTCTGTTACAGATCTGATGACATTTGGATAAATGCAGTAAACTTGGGAAGACCTAATATGGATTCTCTAAACAGAAATGCCACCTTAAACACCTCTTGAGGGTTTTTTAACAGATTTATGACCATGTGGATGAGACCAACACAAGTGATAAGCTCTACTCAAACTTTAAAGCTATTGTCAAATGTAATGAACAGCTTCCATAGAAGGCATGAATGATGAAAGCCCTGTCAGGAAACAAGATGATGCTTTGGGCATATAGAAATCTATAAAGTTTTGGATAAATTACAGGCTGCCCAATAAGACAGGAGGAACAGACTCAAACAGAAGGAGATGGTTTCATGCATCAGGCAGTAGATCTCTGTGACCGGAGGGTGGAGATGCAATTCATAGAGGTCAGAGGAAGACTGCAGAAGTAAAAAGAAGGAAGATCCAGAGCAGACTACTAATTGAGCAACAAAAAGGCCAGGAAATTTCTCAGCTGAACATAGCTGGAGATTTGGAGAGAATCATAAAAGTGTACATGATTGCCCACATAACTTTTCTATAGGTGCCTGTTTATGGCCACTGTTAAATCACTAAGAGGGTTGAACAGACCATGGGTTTGTTCCGGTGCCTCCTATTCTCACAAGGAGAAAAGATCAGCATAGCCTGGGCTGCACTGATGTCCTAGCATGTCAGGCAGCCAGCACTGCTGTGGGATTCCTCTCCTCCTCCTCCGATGGAAAGGAGTAGGAGCTCTGGCAGAGAGCAGGAGAAAAATGGGTCAGGTTGGCCAAAACAACTAAGAGATGCCACTCACTGCAGGCAGATGGCAAAACCCCATGGAAAGCCTTGTATATGCTTCATGAAATAAGCAAAAACTATTTTTAACTCTAATGAGCAGGAACAGTTTTTCAAAATTATGATTTATTCCATAATCCACTGTTAATAATGTTTGTTGTTTTGTATATTAGCAAACACTTCTTCACTAAGTGATATTTTTATTGTTTGACAAGCTGCGGTATTTATTATCCCTACAATGAACAAAGAAAATATCAGCAGATTCCTTTC
Organism: Sclerurus mexicanus; assembly: GCA_013396755.1. NCBI lineage: Eukaryota > Metazoa > Chordata > Aves > Passeriformes > Furnariidae > Sclerurus > Sclerurus mexicanus. The sequence goes on from VWZF01004338.1 coordinate 288,295, forward strand.
CTAATGCAAATGCAGAGAAATACCTAAGAAACTAGAAAAAAATAGACATTTTAAACTATGATAATATAAAATTTTCTCAAAGGTATTTTAATTAAAAAGCAAACTGCAGTTATAACTAAGACGATTGCCTTGACAAAGGAGTATCCCAATCTATTCTTTTCAGTAAGTAAAATTTGCTTCCATTTTAATTTATGGTATACTCTTGCAGTTCAGCATCTCTCTACAAATCCTCTTATTCACATATTTTTCAGTGGGTTAATTAATTTCATGTCCAAATGAGTGCAAAATATTATCTATTTTCATTATTATCAACCTAATAAGATTAAATTGGTAATCACTTTGATTCTAATGAAAAGCCATAAATATCTCCTTGCCTCCTCTTGCACATTTTATTTTCTATACCATAAGACAAGTTGCAACAGCAGACTGGGCTTGCACACTTGGCTGCTTCCCTTCTCCCCAAGCTCAGCAGCAGCTGATTTACTCAGTTGTTTAAATAGACTGGCAGGCTGAGCTACCGCTGGTGTTCAACAGTCAACCTCACCTGTTCAATCTATTGCTGCCAAATTCAAAGTTGTTTTTTTTTCTCATCTTCTCTTTAAATAACACAATGGTGGAATATTGAGCTTGCACATAGCACCACATTAAACAATGAACATGCTGCAGGACAGGATTTGCATTGCTGAGAAACTAAATAAATGGGCTGGGAAAAAACAGAATTCAGTTCAAATCAGAACATTTAAAGATATCATTGGGCAGAAATTATCTGAGCAGGACAAAGAAAGAGGCAGCAGCATAGTGGGGCACAAGCTGAACCTGAATCAACACTGTCATCCCACAGTGTGACACAAACACCATCACTGGCTGTGCGAATGCAAACAGCTGCAAGAAACTGGAAATTACTTATTGCACCATACGGCACAAGCAGTGCTAAATTTAAGCACTGTGCCTTGCTTTGGGCACACTCTACAGGAAGGATGCATATGTACAGAGGATGGCTTAGAGAGGGGCAAACAAAGTATTCAAAGGCCTGGGGCATATGAACCCAGAAGGAAGAGCTCAAACAACTGCCTTTTAGTCCAGAAAAGCAAAGTATTAAAAAGAAGAATATTAACAGACTGCAAAAGAATAGTCAAAAAAAAAAAAAAAGGGAATGGATTGCTCTAGTTATTTGTAAGGGAAAGAACATAGTGCAAAATAGACTTGAATTTCAGAAAAGAAGATATAAGGACATTTCCAGGAAAGCTTTCTATAGACAAGGATCATGAACCAATAGAAGAGCTGGTCTAAACAAGATACAGTCTCCACTATCATGCATTTCAAATAAAATGTAGGACAAACACCAGTTACTATCTGACACACATCAGACCTTATTCTGAGGCAGAGGCAGTAAATCAGATTACTTCTCAAGATTCATGTAGTTCTCTTTTGTGTATGTAAATGGTTTAATTCACTAGTTTCCATATAACAATCTTTTCATTGATACAGATTCTCTGTTCAAAAAAGAAGGGAGTTTATAGCCCAGTAATCTTGTAATTTCTTGACTTTGTGATGAGGTGGGAACCTTGAAACAATCTCAAGTAACACCTACGACTTTTTCTAGTCATGTTCACCCCTCTAGAAGCATTTTAGCCAAAAGAAATTGTAAAAGTTCAGCAAATGAAGTTTAAACTTCAGTTATTCTCCTTTATCAGTGATCAACTTTAAACTGCATCTTCCATGCCACAAGGGCCCTGTGTTGCTTGTTGTAGGCAGAATTAGAGTTCCTCTGCACATCCCAGATAATGGGTCAAGTGCTTAGAAATTCCTTTACTTGTTTATATTGTTGCAGCAACTTATCTACCAAAGTGCCTCATTATGCTATGAGGACTTCTCACTGAAACGAAATGAGCCCTGAGCAGAGAAGGCAAATGCCAAGGAAAATTCAGCATGCTGCATCCTTTAGGAAAAGAGAAGAGTAATTTTGGCAATGACAAGAAGAAAAAGTGAAGCTGGATCTTTGACATGCATAGTGTAGGCACACCCTCATTTGAAGCATGCCATTCAGAAGAATTACTTCTAAAGCAATTCCCCGAACGTATTGCTCCCCAAACCATGATTATGCACAGTGCAAATATATCCCATTTGAGTTCTCCTAAAACTCTAATGCATAACAGTAGGAAAGCAAACTGTGTTTTCTAAATGTCAGAAAAATTTAATAAAGCCTGAAGAAGGATATGAATGTGCCTATCTTTTATTCGTGGTTATCAATAATGATGTTCATTACTGAAACACAGTGCAATGGCTGAAGTACCTAATTCAAACTGTGTGCATTAAGTAAAAAATAAATGCAATCATAATTCCATAGTCAGACTCCCTATGCCAGATCCTTAATAAATGTAAATTATCAGCTGAGGATCTGGACAAGACTTTCTATATCTTCCTTCCAATTTAAAAGAAAATGCCATTAGTTGTACATAAGAGATACTGATGCTCCTTTTTTAATTAAGCACAGCAGGACTTTTACATTTTTATGGCACTGCCTAAAAGGAGCTCACAGATCATCCTAGTCAAAGATTCCAGACTGCTCATAGAGGACCTAAAGATGGAAAGAGTCATTATGACTCCAAGATTAGTACTAACCATGATGCCAGTGATTGCTGACACAGAAAGAAATGGAACCTGTCTGTAGCACACATGAAAGCAAAAAGAGATGCTTAGCAAATATAAATGCTAATGAAAAAACTTACATCTAAATAATGCCTCATGAGTTCATGAATTCAAATTATTTCTCAGTCTCATATTAACTATCATTTAATAGCTTGCTTAGCACAAGTTCATTTCAAAGCCATCAGAAACTGTTGTCTCTATTCCAGTGTGCAAAGTTAACTGATGTCCAGTCACAACAAGTGCCAATCTGGTACACCCTAGGTAATCTTGTGGTGAAACAATAGTCTGCTTGCACAAAGCACACTACAAAGCTACATACTTCTCACTTCACTGACCTGTTTATTTACCCAAACTAAGCTCCTGCAAGCGCAGCTTGTCAGAAGAGTAACTGGGCTCACAGGCCCATCAATCAATCAATCAATCAATCTAAATGGACGGTAAAGCTTATTCTGAACTTCAGTACAGCAGATTTTTGTGAAGAAGCTGCAGGCCTCTGAAATACTTAGAGATGTAAATAAATTCCCTGTGATGTCTCTGCGTGTTGCTATGAATAAGTTAAAGGGACACTGTCAAGGTTGTTTGGCTAAGAAATTGTTAGGTAGGAAATTTAAAGCAAATAAAACCTATACAAGGCTTACTGCATAACCCAGTAAAAACAAACCTGAGCCAGCTATTGTTTGGTTCTTGCTGGTTTGGTTGTGGGGTTTTTTTTGTTGTTGTTGGGAACTTTTATTTGGGGAGTTGTTTTAAAATTCATGACCTTGAGAGAAGTTGCCTTTCAAAATGAATACATTACAGGAAAGAGGAAGCAAAAATATATGTAAGGCATTTTTTTGGTAGGGCATTATATTTTTGTGTATCAAACTTAAATAATAGATGTTGGAAACCAGATCAAATTTAAGTACATCACCGAAAAAAATAAAAAAATCAGAGTTCAGTCAGAAGGTACAAATCCATGTGAGTTGTAAGATCTGCTAACCATTCTATTAAAGCTGTTTTACTTCCGTATTGAGTTAAAGAATTAAAATTAATTATGCTATATTTCAGTGCCCAAAGGCTTTATAAATTAAAGAGAAGATCTTTAATCTCTTTCACAGGTACCAAAAATGATACAGAAAACTGTCTCAAAAGGCATTTATTTTTTTCTTACAAAACTCAAATATGTGACCAGTGTGTTTCTACTTGTCTAGCCAACAACAGAAAATACCTTTTTAAGAAAGCACTAGAGTAACATTAGGTAGCAGAAAATAAAATTATGTCTTTATATTTACTTTGACAAACCTGAACCAGAACCATTCCTTTTTCTGTCAGAAAAACATAATCTCTTCTTTATCCGCTCTCTTTTAAAGACATTTTTTCATCAGAAGAAAAACCCAACCTTATAGAAAATCAATTGTTTCCTTTTTAATATATACTCTTTTAATTTGTTTTGTTTTGTTCCCCCAGTGAAGCTTTCAATCTCACCTTAATTTTCTGTGTTAATCATTTCCAACATCATTATGTGAAATCTTTTCCCTTTTTTTGTCTATCTAAAATATTGTTATTTTTATTATCCAATACCACACAAAATATTCCAGCCAACACAGAGCAACTGGAAAAAACCAAACCCACATACAGACTATGCTTAATATTCCCTCAATTCAGGAAGGATGCTGAGGTGCTGAAGGGAGTCCAGAGAAGAGCAATGAATCTGGAGAAGGGTCTGGAGCATAAGCCATGTCAGGAGTGGCTGAGGGAGCTGGGGTTGTTTAGCCTGGAGAAGAATAGGCTCAAGGGGGACCTTATCACTCTCTACAACTACCTGAAAGGAGGTTGTAGCCAGGTGAGGGTCAGTGTCTTCTCCCAAGCAGTAGTGACAAGATGAGGGGACATAGTCTCAAGCTGTGCCAGGGGAGGTTCAAGCTGAACATCAGGAGGCATTTCTTGACAGAAAGGGTGATTAAACATTGCAATCGACAAACCAGAGAGGTGGTGGAGCAGCTTTGTGGTCATGATGGTGGGATCTCAGTTTGGCTGTAAGCTTCCATTTTTGCATGATTCATTATCTGCTGCCTTCCAGAATGGCCATTTTGGAAGGAATACATTTTAAACTGAGACAAAGCACACATGTAAACATATTGCATGAGGTGAGCTAGAAGTGGTACAAAGAGGTTGCTTTAGATTTGTCAGGTCTGACTTAAGCATTGCTTTCTTTACATAGAATGTATAACAGACTCAGCTGAGGAACTACTGACAGCCTCATTCAATTCAGAGATAGAACTAACCCCTACCTATATTCTTTAATTACTTTGGTGCACTGTTGAGGTCAGTCAAACCATATGTGTAAAGTGAGCAAACTAATTCTCCATGCCTGTACAAAATATACAGTCTTTATTATCCAGAAAATTTCCTGTAAACCCCTCATAGCTAATTGTTTTGACATCTGTAGGAGGACTGACTCATTCTCCCAAAGCTACAAGGTTTGGGAGACTATAAACTCCTACTCCCTTATTCTATTTGTGGAGCCAAAGGGGGAGCTGATTTTTGTTTACAGAGAACTAGGAACTTCTCACAAGCTCCAGGAGTACAGGAGTTCAGAATATATGCATATCCACATACCCACCTCTTCTCTCCCACCAAAATGGGAAAAAACTCTGTAAATCTGAAGGATTATTGCTGGACATTTTCCAAAGTACTGCTTTTTTGCTGCTTCCTCTCCCCCCCCCCAAAAATTAATAAATACTAATTTATTTCATTTTTTCAACACAATAATTTCAGGACAACTTTTATTTCTCTTTATTTTTCCCTTTCACTATTGAAAAGAAAAAACAATATTTTTTTTAAAATGTATCAAAGAGATCTAGCTCTGGCTCTTTACCTGAAAAACCTTAGCTAATATGCCCTGAACCACAGCAAATGATAAATGAGTCTGTTTGAACATTCAGATTTCCAACTTCCTTTGTTCTGTTCTCAATTTCTCTCCTCCACACCAACATCAAAAAAGTAGGAAAACCTTAAACATTTCCTCAACATTTGGCCCTCCTCACACTTAGAACTTTCATTGTTGAAGAAAAGGCAAATGAGCCACCTTTTTAAATTAGGTTCAATTAGGTGACCTAGATCAAGATCAACAGTTTCATGTCTGTATTTATGAACCGCTAGAAAGTGATACTTGTTTGATCACATTTGATAGGACTCATATCACTTTGTGTTATAAAATGCTATGCATCTGTCAACTCTCAGCTAGTTTTCTCTGTTGTCTCCAGAGTCACTCTAAACAGGAATTCATCTCATTCACAATCCACATACATTCAAGCTTGGTTCTCCTTCTGGTGACTGAAATTAATACAGAGTAAAGTACAATTCACGGCTTAGATATCACACCCAATTTTCAAAATGTTAAGTACCCAGTCAGAGTTTACCCAACCAACAGCTTTAAGGATTTAGAAGGACAAGTGACATTGGCTCTGAGCCTGAATATTGCAGAGCACATAGGGCGCAATATTAGATGCCATGAAAATTAAGAAAATAAAGTGATGTAAGTTAGTAATACAGGAAGTTAAAACACAGATTCCAAAGGAAGAGGAAGGATTAAGCTGTCTCTTCTTGATGCAGTCAAGTCAGTACAAAAACAAAATCTGGGGCTACTACAATTATACACTCATGAGCATGGTCTTGTAAAATGAAATAATCATGAATTATATTCCTAAACCAAAAAAGTAAGATTGGAACGAAAAGCACCAAGTTACACAACCTGAAAGTTTAAAAAAATATAAACCTAATTCTAAAAAGTTGTTTTGTCTTTTTGCTTGATGAGATTTTGCTTTGCATCTCTGTTTTGTAGTTGGGGCCTAAAACTATTATAACAACTTGCGCCCAAAATACCTTTTGGGCAGTGATTTTCAGATATATGAGCAACCTTGCAACACATCCCTGTTGAGGTTGGGAGGCGAGGGTTGCTTGTCAAGGGATGTTTGTTTAATTAGCTGTGTTTTTTTTGTTTAAGACAGCTTGGACTATTTCAAATGAGCATTTAAAGTTCTCACTCAAAGTGAACCAGATCATTAAACTGTGTCTCCCACTGTGCTCACATTTAAGCTTGTATATTACTTCACTCAAATGAGCAGCCCTCTTGACCTCTCTCTGGGATCAGCCATCAGAACTGTGTTAGGGTTTACCTGTCACCAGAATGGGGAATAAACACAAACAGTCTAATTATGAGCTTAAAGTATATTGCAAAACTTTCAAAAAGGAACTCCAACTTTTCTATTGAAAATTAATAGAATGCAGTTTTGTCAAGACTTTTTCTGGGTTAACATCAGATCTGAGACAAGCCTGAAATTCTTCCAAGTGAAAATACTTTTTTGACAGCCCATTAATTTATCCATGCTCTCTATGTCACTTTGGTTGCCTTTCTGATCACTTCTGAATCACTGTGAAAATGACATTTCAGAATTGTGTGTGAAGGTTTTCAGGGCCATCGTACTAAAAGAAAGATTATAAAAAGGATAAGAGGAGGAGTTGCCATCTGACGTTGCAGGGTTTACAGTCAAGGTAAATTCACTTATCAATTCCCAACCTATCATCTTTCATTAGTCAGTTCAGTGCAGGGTCTGAACACCTCATGGACTACTTGTCACAGGGACCGAAAGAGAGATAAGAAATGATGTAAAACTATTTCCCTCGACAGCAGCGACACAGATGGAGACTTCATTCTGACCATATTGTCTGCTTTAGTGCCATCCCTAAAGCCATTAACTATCATAATGATGGGGCACAAGTTATTTATTTCTTCACAATTTCCTGATGTTTTTTGCAGCATTACATCAACGTGCTGAGACCTGCGACAAGCCTTTGTGTTTGCCCTTGAAGGCAGCTGCCACATGAAAAATGCTCAATCTGAGGTATTCACTTATCAGCAGAAGTATAAATGAGAGTTAAAACACCAGTTCTGCACAGTAACTGATGTAACACAAAATAGAAACATGTTATGCTCATTTGTTGCTTATCTTTGCTTGCCTGTATCAGGGCTTCAGGGTTTGGGTTTTTTTAACCTTCCTGGCATTATACTGTGGTTCAAATCAGCAGATAGCAGTTACTATTAGTTATTTGTTATAATCTGTTTCCCTTCAAATGCTCTTGTGAAAATTATCGTACTTCCTGGCTTATAGGAAAAATGAAAAACTACTATTATCAAAATTGCAATTTAATAAAAAGAATGTAGCAATGCAGACCGGTAAAATTAGGAACGAACCCTTCCACATTTTTGCCCTGCATTACTAGTCAGACAATACAGAGCTCCCTAATTGTAGAGCTGCAATAAGCAGTTCCCTAATTCAAGATCTGGGAAAGAAATATATTTAAAATTGGAGATTACAGCAAATCAGGAAACAAGGTGGTGAGTGCTATAGGGATGAGCGTGTCTACCTAACACCAGAAACACTGAATCATATAATATCAGATCGGAAGTGTCCTCCAGGATCATGTGGTCCAATCTTTCTCAGCAACATTGACCCTCCGGACAAGATGGCCCAGCCACCTTTCAGATGAATCTTAAAGTGTCCAACATCAGGCAATCCAGCACTTTGCTAGGGAGATTATTTTGATGGTTTATTGTACTCATTGTGAAAAATTTTCTGCTTGTGTCCAATCATAATCTCTCAAACAGGAACTTGTAGCCATTATCCCTTGCCTTTTTCACATGTGACTCCTTGTAAGAAGGGAATTTCCAGGTTCATTGTATCCATCCTTTAAATACTGAACAGGGTGGTAAGTTCTCTCCTGAACCTTCTTTTCTCAAGACTGTAAAACTTCAGTTCTCTCAGCCTTTCCTCACACAGCAGGCCTCCCAGTCCTTTCACTAGGTTTGAGTGGAAGTTTGGATGGAGTTCCCAAGAATTTTCCTAATCTACTTGTTCATACAAGTGGACATTTTCTGGTGTAAAAAAAAAAAAAAAAAAAAAGGCTATAAAAGGCCTGGCACAGATTGCTGACACTGGACAACAGAGAACACTGATACCCTTGGCCATGCACTCCTGCTAGAGTAGCACAAACTCAACTTTTTCCTCATATTTTACTTCAAAGACACTAATCAGGCTTAATTGAGCAAAATTAGCTGAAAGTCACTGCAATAATTTACAATATTCAGAATAAGCAATCTCCAGAACAGACCAAATTTAAAAACAAAACAAAACAAAACAAACCCAAAACAAACAGCTTAATAAGGCACTCTAAATAGCTCATTTATGAGAACAACATTATTTATCTGCTCTGTGTCAAGGAGATTCCCACTCCAGCAGGTACCCTGACAGTAGGGAAGCAGAAAAAGCAAGACAGAATTACTAGAGTGATACATTTTGTATTCCTAACACTTTTATCCCAGGTGTAGTTATGTCATTTATTACATGTCAGGCCAAATTTAGCCCTTGGATGCTGCTCTCACAACCTCCACAATTTCTGATGGGGCTGCACACACATCTGCCTCTGCAGGGCGGTGTTTGCCTCTTAGACCAGTGAACGCATTTTAAGACATGGAGCAAATTATGAAAGAGAAGCATCCAAAAGAGTTGTGAAATCCACCCCACCGTTTGTCTGATTTCATTTACTTAGGAAGCAAGCTAGAATTACCAGTCCCTTCAGTCAGCCCATGTGTGACCCATGGAGACCCCTTTTCTGCTGTGTTTGACTTTCCCTTGAGAGTAGGTATTCACACCTGTGCTATTCATAGTGCTGCTTGTCAATACAGTGCAGCAACCCAATTTCTCTGTAATTGCAATGGTAACTTTGATGCTCAGAGCTACTGTTCTGCAGAAATTAATAGGGAGATGCTTGGTCCCTGTAATCATAGTGATGTTCATAATTTGCTACAAAGTAATTCAGCTAATAGGATCCTAACTAGAACAAGCTCCATGGTGAATGCATAGCATGATTGTGAGCATGTGCTGGAATAGCAGTCGCTTGCAGGTGATAAAACTGGTTGCCAGATTCAGTCATGTAATTTAACATGGTAATTTGCCAAAGTTGTTTGAATCCTATTACTAAAGAAAAAAACAAAACATTTAATTATCAAACACACCTGTTGAAAAGGCCTCATTCAGCCAGGTAATTATTCATTTAAGCCTCAAGTTGCAGAGTTACTGTGGATCTGGTAAATGTGTGGCAGGCCAACTGTGTTCATACACATATGCACACACATGTACTCACTGAGCCCCTCTAAGCTCCCTTCTGCAAATCCCTAGGGTAGGGTCCATGCAGAAATTCAAAATGATCTCTTATATATATATCTCACACCAAAAATTGTTTTGCACTCCTACATCCCCTAAAAAAAAATGCCTTTTTTTTTGTTTAAACTGAAGGCAAAAGGCTGAGGTTCTTATTTCCACATATTTTTTAAAAAGTACCAAAAGCCAGTGAAATTTTATCAATAAGCATAGTTCACATACCTCTCAAGAAAAGACTAACCCCCTTTCTTTGCATTTAGCTTTATGCACAGTTTTATAATTTTTAAGTCTGACATCTAGCATCATTTAAGGGCTAGAAATACTACTCAGAGAAAACCTTCCACTGGGAAGTTGGGAGAACTTCACTCGCCCTCCAAGGGCCACATATGACAACACGAAGCACATGAAAATCAAATGTATGAGGTACTTCAAGTCTGCTTCATGTGAATAATACAACAATAAACACTAAATCCCATGGTGATTGCATTTGCAAATACCTATTTCTTTAAGAGGAAAGATTAGTAGATTTAAACTCTTGTGATTTATGGAGGGAAGGTGCATTTCATACGCCCTGTGGTACATCTGTGTCAATCACAGATTTGTTATTGTCTGTCAAAATCTGTGTTCCTCTGTGATCTTTTTCATATGCTTTCATCTAATTCTGGAAGAGTACAAGCCAGTCCCTTCAGAAAAGAGTAAACTACAAGGACCATATGTTTCCAGTGTATATAACATACCTAAACAAACATGCTAAATGTTGGTTAGCCCTAGCCTTGGTGCATACATTGAATGCCAGCCACAACTCTCCTGCCAATGAGATGCATCATTTCAACAGTTGCAGAAATTGTCACTTTTTAGATTCTTTTCTCTTTTATTGAAGCAGACTGAACTACAAGCAGGACTGCCAGAGAACAATAGCTTCTGATTTCTTGTCACACAAAAGTCCTCCAGTGCAGAAGTCTGGCACTGACAGGAACACTGAATGTGTTTAATATTTGAACTCTTTTTTTTCCCCTCTGTTCTTAGAATATAAAACAAAAGAGAATTTCTTCCCTGATAAGAGGAAATGTGAGTTGTAGCACTCAGGCTCTGGAAGACTCATAAGTTTTCTGTCACTAGTTTCAGCCCTCAGTAGTGAAGTATGGAATAGGTTTTTAAAAATATTAGAATGTAAGTGGGCGTACACCTGTATGGCCAAGCTTATTATCGACAGCTTTCATTTCCACTCCACTGGTGCATAAAAATGTGTGGCGTCAAAACACTAGTCCAATTTAGTTGACAGGCAACAGCTATATGCTTTTTCAAAGCAGAAGTTTAGAAAAGAGCCTCAGACTAAATGAAAAGCTCCTACCTGCTCAACCCCTGTTCAATTAAATGACTGCTTTGACTGCAAATTTTCCTTCAAAATTTCTGTCGTTCAGGATTTCTATGCATTTTTACAACACTGTAAGTGTATATATCCTGGTGCTATGTGAAGAATCACATTCCACTTCACTGCCAGAAAGAAATTCAGATTTCCAAATGCAGACAGTGAACTCTGAGTCACAGCATTCTCTTCTGGTGTCCAGTTCACTTCTTTATTTTCACCCTCATGGATGCTTCTACTGTTGCAGAAGCTCTCCTTTAAGGAAGAAGCAGTAAGCATCAGTGAGGCTTCATTATATTTCCCTCACTTGGCTATAATCTCATACCACCATTGTAGGAGATACAAACAGCAGCTTTTCTGCTACTGCCTTCACCATACTATTTGCACAACTTCTACATAAAAATCAGTATTAAGGTTCTTGAGTGACTTCAGACCACTGCCAGCACTTCTTCTTACAAAGATCATAATTTAAGAGAGGGTGTGACTACATTACCTGCTTATACATGCACTTCTGATTTATGTTCTCTACTACCTCATTTGCACATCGTAATTAAAAATCAGTGCAGGAGCATAAGTGAGCTAACCACACACAACTGCTTCACAGGTACTTGTGCGCTATACGATAGTCCAGATATTCATGTGCATTTGCCAAAATTAGGCAATCTGGCTTTGATAACTGTTCACAACTGTACAGCTCCAGAAAAAGCATGCATATAAACCAATTTTCATAGGGGAAATTATGCATTAAAAAAGGGGGTAAATTTCTTTTCAAACATACTCTGCCAATGTTGAAAACAAAACAAAACAAAACAAATCTATGAATTTTAAAGTGTTGGAAGTGTCATATATTGCTTAAACCTTCTCTTAGTTATAGTAATACATTTTTCTTTGTTTCAATGATATAACTAGAAGTTTTATTGATAGCTGAATATTTGAACAGATTAGGATTTTTTCTTTAGAAGTTTTATGCTCCTTATTTTTCTATTTTTTAACAAGTCAATGCTAAATTCAGTAACCACAGCACTGACACTACACAGTGTAGTTCAACAGCAACAACTGTTTTTATTCTTATTTCTTGCAGACAGAAGCTAACATGAGGAAAAGGAACCCCTTCCATGTGAGAGCATCTTGAGATACTGAGCTCATTCTCTTCTCAGTGATAGTCACCGATTCAAATCACATTCCGGGATGGGATTTTAGTTAATGTCATTATTTAAAATCCCATTCTGACAACCAACCAAAAAAAAACATCCCTACCTCCAAGCTACAACTTGTCCAATGTACAAGAAAACTGACCTTGGTAATTTTGTTTTCTTGTGATGCAGTGTGCACATTTCAAAAAGTAGGGAATCTTTCAAGCAATACCAATAATTTCACTCCAAGCTCATAAGGGAAGAAAACAGGTAGATTTGCGAACAGAGGTGGTGTCTTTTCCTGGTAGAAGATGTACGACATATCTGTTTTGGGAATTTATTCAGGAACACTGTTCCCACGGCCGGATGGCAGACGTCTATAATCAGACACAAAACAAGGCATCTGTCCTTACCCATTCACCTCATAAAAGGTGAAAGGGAACATCATTTTATATTTTTGTCTTATTTCTGCAGTCACAGAGAAGGAATGCTTGTCTTTTAGAAGAGAAGATTATACAAGGAGTGATTCTGGATCCAACATAAGAAAAAAACCTGGCAAAAGTTTCTGTTTCCACACAGAGCCTTGGGAAATTTGCCCTTCAGTTTCCAAACAGAAGACTAAATGGTGTTTTTACACTTTCCATTATTGTCCATGTCTTACTGATGTGAATAGTGCCACTGAATTAAGTGTCCTCAGTGTGACACAAGGGAATTGCAAAATATTACTGTTGAAATATGTTGCTATTCACTTGTATTTACATACTACTTTTAAAGAAAGAGTGGAGTCTTTTTGCCTTAAAAAAAAAAAAAAAAAAAGAAAGAGAAAAGGATGATTCCCAGTGGAGTTTTGGAGCATACCTATTAAGCTGATTTAGTAGCTAACAACTTCAAAGAAGATTGTCATTTAAATGCTCTAAAACAGTTTCTACTCTCACAGACTACCAGTATCAGGGGAATCTTTATTATATTTCTGCCTCCAGATGTAGCTCATCCCAGTTGCTGAAAATGAGAATAGCTAGATGTGAATAAATCAGCGTTTTCACTTACACAAATATCATGTCTGAAATTAGTGGACTGACCTCAACACACACAAACATATTCATTTTATTTGTGGTTTTGCTTTTTTTTTTTTTTATGACCTATGGGCCTTCGGATCGTGTGTAAGTAAAAATGGAAAATGTTAAATTCTACTAGGTTTCACACAGCGTATGTGACTGACAAACTCTCCCTGGTTTTTGATGCTTGAATCATTTCATGCAAACTCTGCTTCCCTGCATATACACATAGACACCACCTGCATGGTTGCACATATGCACTCACACAGTCATGGAGTGGTAGAGTGGACAATCACGTTTGCTTTCAAGACGGCTTCCCATCAAGTTAGCATATGGTGATAGCACACTGAGTGACAACTGGATGATTGGTTTTTGGGACAAACTCAAGCTTGCAGCTTTGAGAATAGCAAAGTAAGAGATTTTTAGGAAGATGATGCCACTGTCTTTGGGAAGACAGCTGCCCAATGCAAGATCATCTCCCAGAAGACTGGAATTGGCAACGGTGGGTCATTCTCGACTGAAGAGAACAGCACACTGCAGAACAGATGACTGAATGGGAAATAAGGAGGGGGAAAAATAAGAGAGGAGGGAAGGAAAACAAAAATCCTTGTTTGTCTCCTCTGCAGATTATGCAAGCAAAGCAGATGATTGCCATGGAAGCAAATTAGCACCCTTTCCTGCCACATACTGTTGTCTAGAGCACTACACTCTACCATGTCTTTCTCTTATGAAAATGGTCCTCCCTGTTTCCTTTTGTTCAGCTTGTCAGAGTGCTGAACCGGTCTGACATGAAATTGTCTTTGGTCTCTGTTTCCTAATTTGTGACACTAAACCTGAGGAAATGACTGGATAAGACAAAATGCTTAATGTACTAGCATTTGTCTAAACCTGTTTGTCCCTTGTTCACTGACCCTAACAGAATTTAACTGCAGTTCCACTTACTAATCACATGGCGGTTTTCACTTAAAAAACAAAAGTGAAGAAGTTCTTCTCTTCCCATCACTTCCCTTACATTTTATCTGCTACATTTTCCCCGTCTTCACTGGATCTCCTTCCCTTTTCTTTCACTTTGTGGTTCTCCATCAGTCTTTGCAGCTGTCAGTCCTCTTGATGAACTTTTATTTTATTTTTCTTTTATTTTTGAAATAAAGATAATAAATAATAACATTGCTTAGTTGAAGCCCAGATTATAATGAGCCATTCTGGATGAAACTTAGAAAACAGCCATCTTAATATACTTAGTTCTCAGGTCTCGTTTAATACTATGTAGCCAAACCAAATACAGTAGGCCCATAGTATAGCTGCCTGCTCCTCTCCTCTAGGTGACACCACAGGAGGACACACTTGTAAAGAAAAATATTTTCTTCTTTCAGGAGTAAAGATCTTTCTTTTTCTTTTTCTTTTTCCTTTTCTTTTTCTTTTTCTTTTTCTTTTTCTTTTCTTTTTCTTTTTCTTTTTCTTTTTCTTTTTCTTTTTCTTTTTCTTTTTCTTTTTCTTTTTCTTTTTCTTTTTCTTTTCTTTTTCTTTTTCTTTTTCTTTTCCCCCAATTCATCATTTCCCTCTTTCATATAACAGTTCATTACTTAAACAAAAAAAAAAGTATTAGCATAAATTTAATCACATTCTGAGGAAAAATCACTTTCTATTAACACAGTATTCCAACCCTCAATTTTCTTTTTGCAACAATGCCTTATTCCAATAGCTCTAAGGTGAAAACAATACGTCAGAGTGGGACAGTGACCTAACACTCTCCAAAAAAGCATCTGCACTGAAAACTAAGAACTGCTTCAATGCAGACTGAACCAACCAATCCCACAAATGCCAGTAAACATAGCTTAAGAGAATGGCATAAATTTCCAAGACAGATGGGACATTGTGTATAGGCAATTGACTTATATATAATCTTCTACATATAATCCTATTTTATGCAGCTTCATTTTTAAAAAAATGCTAAATATATTAACTAGAAGAAAGAGACAGATGGGAGGACAAGATCTAGATTTGGCCTTCAAATAGATAAAAAGTGTTGCTTTCATTTCATAGAGTTATAAATGTTCATTTATTTTGATTTCTAAAATGGTAAGGTAAGGACTATAAAAATCTGATGTCAATAGCTTTTTGAAAGGCTTCTTTCCTCTCACTCACATAGAACTGCAGCATCCTATTGACATTTTTTCCACCTCCACAAATCCCTTGACTATTGTATTTAAGGCTATTATCTTATAAATGCTAATACGTACATCAGTGGCAAGTATAACATGAGGTCCAGAAAGGCTTCAATGCTCAGTATGAGCCTTCATAATTTTGGGAGGTGACCTTTGTTTCTGCTGGAGGAAAGGATATAGTTCTAAGCACTGCAAACCTACTTTTGCTTCAGCATAGTTCAAAGAGGACAATGACATAAATATATACCTATGAAGAGTTTGTCAGTACAGGACTTTTTCTTAGATGCTTTACTTTCTGCCTAAAATGAAAGAGCTACAGTTATCATTGGTTTAGCTGATGGAGCTAGTACTAGATATATACAGAGCAAATGGTTTAATCATTAGAACAGATGCTTCTGAGCTTACAGCCATGGATTTAAACCCCAGCTGGGAATTCACTATTAGCCCTATCATTAGCATAAATTGATTGCTTTGATTGGCTAATCACTTAATTAGGAAAGAGTTTCTTAATAAGAAATCATTCTGGAATAATGCTTATAAATACCGGATTTTCTTAGGCACATTCTGTTTACATTTTAGACTCACTTTTTTACTTGCCACCTATGTGATTTTCAAAAATCATGTATTATCATGAATATACCTCAGAGCATATTGAATTTCTTCTAGTCTTAGAGACTCATAAAATGAGAAGAATAGATAAAGGATGACTTTTCCCTCAGCTTTCTACACTTATTTCCTCAAACTCTCCCATGTCCTTTCCCAGCACAATGTGGAGTGCATTACAAAAAAAGTTTCAATTCCAGCTCATTCACTGCCCTTAAAATCACAAGCTAACACTGACCTGGAATCACACAAGAGTAGTTCCTGGGTGCAAAGTAAAAGACCCTGAGTTGCCTCTTAGAGCAATTAAGCTACCATCTACATTCCTTACAAGGGTTGCCCTAACAGTGACATGAAAGGAGGAGCTGAGTCTTCTAGTTAAAGATAATAGATGATACAATATGTTATGCTGAAAAGGTACGAATAAGATACAAGGAAATTGTTTCAAAGGCCAGTCCAGCAATTTTTTGAAAGAATCCCAAGGGGTCTGCCACTTTCCGATGAGTCAGATTAACTGCCTCACTCAGTGGCATCACAAAGTAACTAGTTTAAAACAGCACTTCAAGACCTTTTTAAAAGTAAGAATTAAGTGAGTCTGTCTGGTTTAATTTCATTTAATGTAAGCGAGTCTCTGAACTGCATTCCTTTGCTCTAACACTGAGCTTGAAGCCTTGCTGGCTGATTAATGCCAAGCTGTTTGAAGTATACTCTTTTCTTATCTAGCACCGTGCAGGCCTCACTACAGCCTGGGGAGACCTGCTGTTAAGTCCGACCTCAGGGATATTTTAGTCTGCTCTTCACAGAGGGGGATGGAGGCCAGATAAGCCTCATGCTATAAAACAGAAAACAAAATGAAAACCTGTTGCCAATCCTCAAAAACTTGTTTATATGGAAACAAGGGGAAACATACTGCACTACAACCCTGACTTGCTCTCTGCCTGCTCACGTATGACTCACTGCGTTCATACATTAACATTGTCTCAATTAAAAATAATCAGGTACCATCACCAAAACACTACAGATCCTCTGCAGATGTCCTTTTTAATTCTATTTGAACTCCTGACATAATTTAAGTGTTTATAATTAAAATAATAATAATTAAAGTAAGACCAGAAAATATTTTGTTAGCCTCTGAAAGGGTAGTTATGAATACCTGTCCTCACAGTCTGTGGGTCACTGAAATTCATGCTGTGTTCACAGTGAACTTCACCTGTCTCCCTGATCTTTTGAAATCAACAGACATCATAGATTCCAAAAAAATAAAATTTAAGCAATCTTCAGTAAAACACTGGGAGCAACTTAAATACATACACATTTGTAATAATTGATTATTTTTGTTGCCACTCACTGCCCACTGGAAGCACATCCTGGAAACGTCTTGGATTTTCTTTACTGCTAGAAAGTTGCGTAAATATCTGACTTTGATAGCATTTAATGATACTTCATTCCAATAAGATGTTCAAAGCTGTTTAGTGTTGGAGCCAAAGAAATGAAAACAAAACAAGCAGTTCTTGCCTTAACTTACTATGACAGTTTTCTGCAAACACCAACTGAGAACAGCTCCCTCATCAACATCATCTACAGAGATCAAGAGACAAAAATACTAAAATTGAAGCTGTTTCCTTGTTGCTTTCAGATGCATTTGAAAGATAGCTGAGAACAGGTGAAACTTTAGAAGCAACACATTCTAAAAAGAGTTGGCTGAATTATGTTTGTCTCTAAGTGCTGTTAGGTTATTTGAAAACATTGTGAAACATTAAGGGATGTAAGAGAAAAAAAAAAGGCAACTGAACTAGAAACAATATACCATCAGGAAAGTTTCCATCTCAAAAATACTTATGACAGGCAAAAGGAAATAACTTCTGCACTTCCTTGTTAGTGAACCTCAATAAAGCAATATATTGTTTTGCTGACCAGATGAACATTAGGTGAACTTAATTGTACTAAGGCCAAGATGATGTATGAGTAGACAAGACAGTTTATATGAAAAGAGACTGTCTTTTCTTAGACAAGGTGGTAGGGTTAGAAAAGATGTAGTGGGGAGGTAAAAAGTCAAAGACGCTAAGAACAGAGCAGCTTCAGTACATGGAGAAATTTCTGGGGACATGTTCTCTAAGTTGGATCCTTTTTCTCCTCCCTTTTCACTTCTTCTCCCCAAATATTTTACCTGGGTTTATATAAAATGTTCTCGCTCCTTACAAACTGTATGTCTTCAGAAAACTTTTATTGAAGACCACCATCTGACCACTACAGGACAGAGAATTAAACCCTTCGAAGAGAAAATATGCTCTAATGCCCATGTATATAGAGAGGGTTGAGTCCTTTGTATGAGTACTTATGTATTAAAAAAACCCTGATACAAAAGGCACATAAGATTGTCAGAAAACACTTCAAGATGAAAACCGTCTTTAGCATCAGTAATATTAGTCACTCAATGTAAATTTGAAAGTATATTGAATGAAGCCTTAAAAATATTCCTCTTCAAAATCTTTAGACAGTTTGCTGTTTATTTTTCCCTTTTCTCACTGTTTTAATCTCCATTAACTTACTTAAGACAGCTGCTAGCTCTCCTAGCCTTCTGCTCTCCTACTATTCTTTCTTCATCCCCCTAAAACAATTTAAATTTCATTCTTTACTGCAGTTTTTAAGGGAAGGTAAATAAGTGGTTCATCCTCCATCCCCACTCACTACCAGCCTTCAAAAGTGAAATTTGTCAGAATAAACTGGACTATAATGGTAAAAGAAAAGAGTTTAGCAACACAAATTCCACTACACTAACTTACTACAAAGTAGATTTTAAACAGGGCTTTAAAAAGGCTCATGAAACATTGTCTGCTAACTATCAGCTCTATTGGTAAGACCAGCGAGGTTTCTCCAGCTCTCTTCCTGCACAGGTGTGCTGGTTTTGGCTGGGATTGAATTAATTACCTTCACAGTAGCTACCGGGCTATGTTTTGGATTGATAACGCAGGGATATTTTCCATATTTCTGAGTAGTGCTTGCACAGAGTCAAGGCCTTTTCTACTTCTCATACCAACCTACCTTGCCAGTGTGCAGGGGGTGCACAAGAAGATAGACTAGACTAGAACATCCTGAGCTGGAACAGACCCACAAGGATCATCAAAGTTCAGCTCCTGGCCCTGCAAAGGGCTGGCCCATGAAGTTGGGAGGGGACACAGCCAGGACAGCTGACACCAACTGACCAGAGGAATATTCCTCAACATATGGTGTCATGCTCAGCATATAAAACCTGAGGCAAGAAGAAGGAAGGAAGGAAGCAATGTTCAGAGTGATGACATCTGCCTTCCCAAGTAACCATTGTGTGTGATGGAGTCCAGCTTTCCAGAAGATGGCTGAACACCGTCTGCTGATGGGAAATGGTGAATGAATTTCTTGTTTTTCTTTGCTTGTGTACAGGGCTTTTGCTTTGCCAATTAAAGTGTCTTTATCTCAATCCACAAGTTTTCTCACTTTTACAGTTCCAGTTCTCTTCCCTATCCTACTCATGGGGAGTGACTGAGCACTTGTGTGGGGCTTAGCTGGGGTAAAACCACAACAGATTAGTTCTATCAAAACACTACTCTGTGCTACTGAGACTTCCTAAATACCATTGAATCAAACACATGGATGAGCCATCTTGTAACCTACCACACTTCTAAAAAGCCTGTTTTTTAGGGTTATTGAATGGTCTTTCAGATGTAATTCCAACAGTATAAATCACAATGACAATCTGAACATGAAACCAAATGCAAATGCTCATTGTCTTTGTCAAAGACAATTTCCTGAAGACAAGTTTCTTTTTAGAGTTTTAAAAGAAAATATCTTTTTACTCATCTTGAAATACTTAATATTATTAATTCAGTATTAAACCTCTCTATATTAAAAGTAGTGTCATTAATTTGTAATATTAGTTATGCAATGACATAGTAAATCATATTGTGTGTTGGAAGAACTTCATTTCAGCCTTAGATGTAAACTTGCTTTTTTTAAAGCAAGGCCAAGTTTGGAGAGAGTTATCAGACTGATAGAGCTGGGAAACAACTTTTCCTAAACCTTTAATAGCACTGGAAACTAGCAATTAGATTTGTTTTGTGAAAAGTCTGTAGCAGATGCTTTTAACACAGACATCTCTTCCTCCCATTATAGTTTGAATGCTGTATTTGTACCCCAAACTGACATGCTTTCATGTTCCCATGGATTGTGTCCTGCTTGCTTTTACAGGGTGGTGATTAAAGCATTAGGTGGTATCTTTCATATCACAATTCTAGTAAGAGACTAGTATCTCTCCTGTGGAACTGATTTGTTAAAGCAAGGGGCAGCATTGTTTGAATTTTCAAGTTCACTACTGCCAACTACAAGGCTTTGTATAAATAACAATATCTGCTTTTTGAGATCTCTCATCTGTACAGGACAAAAACTCTCTAAAGGAAATACAAATTCTTACAAATATATCCCTTTCTAATTAAAATAAAAGAAACACACAACAAAATTAAAAAAGATTAACAACACAAACCAAAGGACATTTCTAAATGATAAAATTGTTAGGGGAGACAATTATAAAAAAAAAATACTTTCAAAACAGGGAGGGAAATGAGCACAGAAACAAAACAGAGATTTGAGACTGAAATAGACCTTATATTGAGATCAAAGTGACAGAAGCAATGTTCAAAACTCTGGCTTTATCTTTCTGTAACTAAGGAGTTCAATGGTGCACGTTCTCAGAGAAGAATACACTTGGTTACCTATACCGTGCATAAAAAAAAACTCCTTCTGAAATTTCAATGGAAATAAAGGGACTTCATTAGGCTGATTTGTCCACTGATTTATGGCATCAGAATTCACAGCACTACTTCTGGTATTGGAAACAGGGAAAAACAACCAACCCAAATACATATAGGCTCAGGGCTAAATTCAAAAGGAGACATAGGTGCTAACTGTTGACTACCACATCACCTGCTTTCATGCTAGTTGATGTGGTAGAACCTCCATTCCCTGCAAGATACCTGGATTTCATGTACCTGGCCTGCACATGCTGAGTGCAAAATTGCCTGGCCAATAATAAACGCTAGGGACTGAGGATTGCATTCTATTTCCTATGCTTATAATGCTTAAGAAGCCTTAAGAACGCTTAAATCCTCAGGCTGTGAGGAGACATCCTCTCATATTCTCCTGTGCTTTTCAAAAGGCTCATACTCTCTCATCTCCTTAAAAATCTAAGAAACAACCAAAAGAACATAGAAAACTTTGGGAACAATCTATCAGCAGCAGTGATGATGCTATGCTGATTTTATTTTTCTTCCTACCCCACTAGTCCACCTTTTTTGTTTCGTTTACACTGAAGCTGCTTCTTGTTACAGAAAAGAACTTGAGATTCACTGAACCAGAAACAGAAGGAAAGTTAGCAGGACTGTGAAGCACTCTGATCAGAGCACTCTCTAGGCTCCAGGCTGTCACAAAGACCTGTTTCTGTATTTCATCAAACTACCACATATTGAGACCTTCAAGAGATCAGAGATCTGTTCCAGATGAGAGTCTTCAAGTGATGCTTTTGCTGGATGGTCCAGGGAGAAGTGCTACAGATGAATCCTGGTAACACAGAGATTCCTGATATCCACACTCAGAATTCTAAAAACAAACCTAATATATTTCTAAATATGTTATGCCTTCCCAGCTATTATTCCAGGAATGGCTGTTTCTCAGGTATATATACTAAACACAGGGCAGTTTCCACTTCAAAACTGGGACTTTCCTCATTAGTGTCCTGCAGCCCTTTCATGATTGTCTAGATGAAAGACATGCCAAGATTCAAGGCATTGTTATTCATCTGCATTGTGACATAAATGGTATACATGAAAAGCTCTTCCTATTCCCCAGCCCCACCCTCAGTTTTTTCCTCATGGCTTAGAAGACTCTGCTTTAAACTAAGTCAGACTAGGGAAAACAAAAAAACAGACAAATAGACCACATGAAAATACTCCAAGTCTTCTTCTGAGACAGGACCACTTTCCACCTTTTTGTTAAGCCTGCCCAAGTAGTCTTCTATTCTTTTCTCTTGATCTGAAGTATAACCACTGTGATTGGCTGATCTGCATATATAATCTCTGTTGCCTCTTGCTGTGTGTTGGCTTATAGAAAAAAGCTGCAAATGGTGAGAACTGAAGAGTCTTCAATAAATTTATAATATGACTAATAACCATCAAAAATTAAAAATTTGCTATTCTAGTTTGTAACATACACTGTAACATTAATTTAAAAATATCAATTACTACTGATTATTGGCTTGTTGAAAATTTCAAAGGACAGCAAGATCTGATGCACTTCATCTGCTATGGTTGTGCATTCTGCTTCCATATGCCAGTCATTAGTTCCATTTCACTTCTAGCCAGGATGGGGCAATGCAAGCTAATCTATGTCATCATGTGATGTGCTTCAAAATGACAGCTCTCTTTGATGAGAAGCTGGTCAAAATTGCAACCACAGAGAAGCACATCAAAACTACAACTACAAAGACAGGAGCGAAGGGAAGGACACCTAAAGCCAGTGGATTTCTCAGAACTTTGGCAAGGTGCCCACTGATAGCAAAACAGGCACCAACAAGCACAAGAAACAGCTGACAATAACTGTTAAAGCAGTCTTAGGCTCCACAGGAATCAGTCACTGAAAGCCATTGCAATCCACAAGAGCCTCTGGTGGGAATTTTTAGACAAAAGACTCAAGCAGCTTGCAATGCTCTCATTATCTGCAAAACAAAGTGTGTTAATAAGTATGCCAAAATGCTCTGTTTCTGTAGTGTGTATGCTGCAGACCTTTCTTCTTTTCATCACTGAAAGTTGGAAAAATATTATCCTTAACAGGCGAGAAAGCTGGGCTGGGCACAAGGGGTGGTTTAATATACAGAATACTTCAGCCAAACTAATTTTCATTCTCTCTTGATTCCTTAAAAGAAATTTCTTTTATGAACCCATATTCATGTTATCATATATGGAGCAATAAATGAACTGTATAATACACTAAAAGATAAACAGGTCTCATGAATTGTCATTATGGACTTAGAGAAGAGTTAATTTTTATTTTTTTTTTTAACTCAGGTCCTACTGTAATGTTAAAGCAAATATATTGCTTGTGAGAACAAATAGGCATAACTTGTATATGTATTGCCTCTACCGGAAAAAAAAAAAATCTTAAAGGAAGAAATGACTCATTGTGAAGAAAATTATGAGTAATTAAGATATACACCTTAATTACTTTTAGGCTTGATTCAAAGACTATTCATGTCAAAGGTAGATTTTGCTGATTTTGACAAGCCTGACATGAATAGGTTAAATTCAAACTTGGCATTTTAACTCTTTTCTTCAATTCAAACAAGTTGTCCAAACATAATATATGAAGGTTACTCATATCTATTATAAGTATCAAAAGTACCATCATTAATAAGAAAGACATACACTACAGTAAGTTCATCATCTGAGTAATCTGAGTACAAAATGTGGGTTACCTATTTAGTTAGTGGGTTATCTATTGTGGGTTATCTATTTAGTAATTACCTCAGTGTTTTTTAACTAGCTCACATGATGTGATAGATAAACCAGATAAAAACAATGCACTTTCTCCCTATTTCCAAATATGTGAAAATGACTAGCTGGACATAAGCTTCCCACAAAACCATTAAAAGTTGAAGGTTGTGCCATTTGTCAGTGGAAAGGTCATTTCACTAACATTTGGAATCATGTCTCATGATCTGACATATGACTTATCATCAAAATAACTTGAGCATATTGATGTAGCAATCCTTTTCCTCCAGACTAGTATAAAGATTAATGATGTGGGTTCAGCTGATGCCACCATCCTGTACTCATCATATAAAGGGATAAATAATAAATAGGCAAAAGTTTTTCTAGAAATTCTTTTCTAGATAAGGAAATTTCTAAATCTAGACATATTTCCCATCTTTCTATCTCCCTTTGTCTCCTCCATTAAGGAGATAAAAAACTCAGTGACTACTGAGAAGGAAAGGAATAAAGACTATATAATGCTGCACACCTTGCTTTCTATCCTCATAGACCACCAATGCCAGCTTCCTGGATTAAAGCAAGAGAGGGATGTCTCAAATGATATGCAGCATATCTTACACAGCTCAGAGTATACAGGTTCTCTTTTAGAATCAGAGAATGGTTTAGGTTTGAAAAGACCTTCAAGATCACCAAGTTCATTTAAGTCCACCACTGAACTGCCCCCAGGTGTCCTACTTAAATGTCTTTTAAATACTTTCAAGGATGGTGACTTAGCCATTTTCCTGAGCAGCCATTTCAACACTTTACAACTCTTTCAGTGACGAAATTTCTTCTAATATCCAATCTAAACCTTTCCTGGCACAACTTGAGGCCATAACCCCTTGTCCTGTTGCTTGTTACTTGGGAGAAGAGACTGACTCGCACCACACTGCAACCTCCTTTCAGGTGGTTGTAGAGAGTGATAAGGTCTCCCCTGAGCCTCCTTTTCTTCAAGCTAAAGAACCCCAGCTCCCTCAGCCACTCCTCATGGACTGATTCCTCTCTGCTGTGTTGTATTTCCAGCAGACATCTGGTAAGCTGGAGTTTCCCATGAGAACACGGTCTAGTGATTGTGACACTACCTCCAGCTGTTTATAGAGTATTTCATCTGCCTCTTCATTCTGGTTGGGTGGTCTGCAGCAGACTCCCACCATGATATCTGCCTTGTTGGCCTTGCCCTGATACTTGCCCATAAACACTCAACCCTATTGTCACTAGCATTAAGCTCTAGACAATCAAACCACTCCCTAACATATAGGGTAACCCTTCACCTCTATTTCTTGCCTATCCCCTCTGAAGAGTTTACAGGCAGCCAGTTGTGTGAATCATCTCACCATGTCATCCTGACAGCAACTCTGTCATAGATTTCCTGTTGCACCATGGCTTCCAGCTCCTCCTGTTGGTTACCCATGCTGTGTGCATTGGTGTAGATGCACTTCAGTTGGGCTATTGATCCTACCACCCTGTCCATGGGGGAAGCCTTAATTCCTATATAACCATTCTCAGGTGCTTCTGTTGCTTCTGACACATCACTAACCCTCACATTTTTGCTGTTGCATGGATGTCCATTCCCTATCTCCATTACATAGGAGATTGAAGGACCTTGCTATCACACCATCCCTCAAACTCAGGCATGCTGTCTCCAGGTTTATCTCTAGTGAGCCTGGTTTTATCCCTTTCCCACATCAAATCTAATTTAAATCTCTATCAATAAGCCCTGCTACGTCTTGTGCAAAGATCCATTTTCTACCTTTGAGGCAAGTATACCCTATCTAAAACTCAAAATTCTGCCAGCAACAATGGTCTCATAACCAGGTATTAGTCTGCTGGCAACTACCTTGCAAACATTTAACATCTGTCCCAAAATACTCTTAACAGGGAGTTTTATGAAAATACAAATGGACACATCCCCAGTAATGTGTAGTCTCAAAAGCAGAACAGTCAAAATCAAAACAGGATGGATGAAGGCAGAGGGGACACAATGAGGCCATGTGAAAACAAGGAACCTAGTAGGAAAAACAAATACAGTGAAGGGCTTTTAACATGGAATTGGAGTATGCATATACCAGTCTGACATCAGGAATGTCA
Organism: Sclerurus mexicanus; assembly: GCA_013396755.1. Lineage (NCBI taxonomy): Eukaryota > Metazoa > Chordata > Aves > Passeriformes > Furnariidae > Sclerurus > Sclerurus mexicanus. The sequence goes on from VWZF01004338.1 coordinate 314,100, forward strand.
TTCTTTAGCTCCATCAGTGTCCAGCTCAGTCAACACAAGCACAGTGGCAGTTCACTCCTTTACATAGACGTTGTTGACTAGCAAATGTAGTGACTTGGTATTCCCGAAGGTTCTTGACTCTAAGTAGCTTCTGTGGTTTCATTTTATCACATGTTGGCTACTCCATCTTTTCTAACAATTCTCAGTAGCAGAATAGAAAGCCAGTGCTACTGGACTGCCCTCTACTAAGGTTAATGAATCTTTGAAGTCTCCTAATGGGATTTAATTGCTACTACACTTTGACAGTAGCCATTCCATATGCATCTAGGGATAGTTGCCTAAGAGACAATGACAGTTAAAGAGCAATAATAATGCCAGTTGCTTGCTTTAATTTTCTTCTAAAAGCCTGTCTTCTTTAGTGACTAATACTGTTGATTTCTTTTGGCATCATTTGTTCAAAACCAAAAATAACCTGTATATAAGCTAACAGCTTGTCATTCAGGTAATGTGAATGATTTATTCCATAGGCAGTGCTTTCTAGAACATTACCTCATTCAGCCACCTACGTATCTGTTCTGGGCAAGGCAGGAAGACATTCTCTCGATCTATCGAGGAAAGTAAACTGTGATTATGCCAGTTTGTAAAGACTACTGGTTTGTGGGTGTTGCTTTCATGTAATGCTTTCCTCTGCCTGTTGGTAGAAAGCAGTTTGGGAAACTTTGCTAAGGTTTTGATTCACTGTAATAAAGATACATTTTATTTAACAAGAAGCCCAACTTCACAAACACTTTACCACACAAGCACACAGGATAAAAATAAAATAGTCATCACCAAAAAATTAAGAATTTTAATTGACAGAAGTGAAGGAAAATTCATTCTCAGCAAGCTGCTTAACTAAAATTCAGTGTAAAAGTCCCATGCCTTACTGCATAATACTCATCAAAACTGCCCTGGGGGCAGAATAATATCTCTGTGACTTCCAGAGAAGCTTATTTTCTCCAGTCACATGGGCCAACACATGTTATTTAGGAACCCAAACATGCCTGAGAGCTGGTCTCTATACATATAAAGTAATAAAAAATGAATTAAATAAGCATGCACATAAATAGGATTTTGAAGACATCATAGGCTGGCTGACAGCCCATTGGCAAATAAAATGGTTAAAAATTCACATTTACAAGGAAGTGTGTGCATGTGTGTACATAAATAATACACACACTCTCTCTCACAATGTTTTTTTGTATTCCTTTTACATGAACAGTATGCATTGAAAAATCATAGCATCAGTTCATAGCCAAAATCCCTAAAAATTTCAGAAATATAACCAGAGAGGCTCAAAACCCCAGTGAACTTTTATGAGCTGTCCATTTCCTAGGAATTTCCATTGCAGGAAGTAACCAAGGCTTGGGAGTGCATTCCACACCAGAAGAATTTTCTATCTGAACAGAAAGCTGCTGGTTGATGTCATTGAAAGACGACTCTCAGTAATCTTTGAAAGGTCATGGCAACTGGGAGATACGCTTGAAGTCTACAGGAAAGCAAATGTCATTCCAATCTTCAAAAGGGGCAAGACAGAAGACCCAGGGAATGAGCTTCACCTCAGTCTCTGGGAAGGAGATGAAATAATTAATCATGGAAACCATTTCCAGGCACATGAAGGACAATAAAGTCATCAGGAGTAGTCAGCATTCTTCACCAAGTGTAAGTCATGCTTGACTGTCTTGTTAACCTATGATGAAAGGCTAACAGCTGGGACTGTTTATCCTGGAGTGTAAGTAGACAGTTCAGAGGGATCCCAAACCTGTGTACAAACACCAGATGGGAAAGTACAAAGAGTATGGAGCAAGGCTTTTTCAGTGGAGACCAGTGATTGGACCAGACGCAATGGGCACAAGATGAAACACAGAATGTTACCTATGAACACCAGGGAACACTTTTTCACTGTGAGGGTGACCAAGAAATCACAGGTTGCTCAGAGAGGTGGTTGTGTCATATGTCCTTGGAGATTACAAAACCACCTGGACACGGTCCTGGGTAACCGGCTCTCGATGGCACTGCTAGAGCAGACGGTTGGATGATGACCTCCAGAGGTACCTTCCAACCTTAACTATTCTGTGCTTCCATAGCAGGATAATCACACCCTCACTTTTTCTCAAGCCAGTGAAAATTAACTAGCTGCACAAAAGTGCCAGTAAAAGAAGCCAAGGCAAGCAGTACTCCTTTCTTAACCAGATCAATCCTCTTAGCAGACCATAATACTTTTTTTCCCTTATTTTTCTCCTCATTTTCTCTTGCCTGTTATTTTTATTCTCCCATAAAATCATAAGAAAAACATGATTCATGCCACAACAGATGGTGACAGAAACCCTCTACCTACACCAGAATGTAGTTGATGTCAGTATTCATTCATCTCCGCATAATAGCTACATTCAGTGCTCCAGTGGAGTAAGGATAAGGATCCTTTCCATATAAACTATTGATTTTATATAAGTCACAGCTATATACCTAATATATAAACCAAAGATAACTATAGCCCAGGGACAAGATTTTCCAAAATGAGTAGTGATTTTTCATGTTCATCTTGATAAAATTTAAAGAAGACCAGATATTCAAGACATTGGTGAGGGTAGGAGAGAAATGTTTTAGATGTCTTTAAAATCTTCCACATTGGAGAAAAAGAAAACATTAGGCATCAGATTTACAATAAGCATTTAAAACACTTGTCCAAATAGGCCACGATGATTTCATTTTAGAGATGCACAAAATCCAATTTTTCACATACCAGACATCATTTTACCTTGGATAATTCACTTTCTGCTTTCAGCAGATTTTGCTCCACTGAACAACTTGATTATTTCCACAGTTAGTTCTTAATAGTATTTGCACTTGATAGTACCATAGTGACTTAATCAGGGAATGACACTTTTCCCAAGAGAGCATTTTGGAAATGCTCATCAAATGTTTGTTCCTCACCCAAAACCAAAGAGCAGTGCATACTCTTCAGTGCAGATATACTATTCCAAATAAACAGGTTTAGCCACAGCAAGGATCTGATTCCTACGCAGCATGGAACTATTGGAACACAGAGAGAATAACCAAAAGTTACGGGTCTTTGTTCTAATGAGCTAGTGTCATAGTTGAACAGTTGATTCACTATTGTGACTATAATTCACTATTGTGACTATAATTCACTATTGTGAATATAAAGACTTCTGTTTGCTTTGCCCTGTTAAGAATGTGCAGCATCATCTTAGAAACACAATTAGTGGTAACTGCCTAGCAACCAAGTATATGGTATTTTCTTTCTTAAAAAACTTTGACTTTGAAAGAACCCAGGGAAATCCAAAAGCATCTTTAATTCTGTACATTCTTATAACATTTTAATCTTAGTTTTAACTATATCCATAGATATCTTGAATTGCATGCAGAGCTAGAGCTTGTAAAGTTGTGAATCTGAGATATTACCTTAAAGATATCATGGGAGATTGGTCATTATGTATGACCTGATTACACTTCCACATATGCTTAATTTTACACACTTTTAAATGTCCTTGTATAGTGCTATCTGCCTGAAATACTCACAGAACCATTGCTAAATGTACTGCTGTTAATGAAATTACTTCACTTTCTACTAGCCCATACTGAGTTTCAAAAATACTACCACACTGAAACTGGCTTCTCATAAAAATAATAAAGAAAACACCAAAGCCCACTATTTACACAGGATAGAGAAACAGTACTAACAAGCACTGAAACAAGAAAAGTGTGAAACATAAACATGTTACCAGCAATGAAAATTTAAAGTGCTGATCAGGAAATAGCATAACTGGGTTTTTCTAGCAACAGATGCTTTGTCAGAGATCAGATCTTCATCATACTTGGTACTTTATAAAATATAGAATCAGAGACTAGTTTAGATTAGAAAAGACATTGAGTTCGACCACTAACCTAGTTCCACCATATTCACCACTAAACCATGTTCCCAAGTGCCACATCTACACATTTTTGAACACTTTCAGGTATGCTGACCCCACAACTTTCCTTGGTAGCTTGTTCCAATGCCTGTCCAACTTTTACTGAAGAAATTTTTCCTAATATCCAAACTAAACTTCTCTTGGTGCAACTTGAGGACATTTCCTCCTATCCAGTCACTTTCTACTTTGAAGAACAGATCAAATTACCTGACTACAACCTTCTTTTAGGGAGTTGCAGAGAGCAATAGGGTCTCCCCTGAGCCTTCTTTTTTTCAGGTTAAACAACCCCATCTCCCTCAGCTGCTCCTCACAGGACTTGTGCTCCAGACCTTTCACCAGCTCCATTGCCCTTCTCTGCACACGCTCCAGCACCTCAATGTCTTTCTTGTAGCGTGGGCCCCAAAACTGAACAACAAGATTCAAGGTGTGGCCTCACCAATGCTGAGTAGATGGGAATGATCCCTTCCCTAGTCCTGCTGGTCACACCATTCCTCATACAAGCCAGGATGCCATTGGCCTTGCCTACTTGGGCACACTGCTGGCTCACATTCAGCTGGCTGTCAACCAGCACCTCCAGGTCCTTTTCCACTGGGCAACTTTCCCACCACTCTTCCCCCAGCCCATAGTGCTACCTGGGGTTGTTGTGAACCAAGTGCAGGACCCAGCACTTGACCTTGATGAATCTCATAATACTGTCTTCAACACATCAATCCAGCATGTCTGGATCACTCTGTAGAGCCTTCCTACTCTCCAGTAGATCAGTATTGCATCTGCAAACTGGCCAAGAGTATCCTTGATCCCTTTGTCAAGATCAGTGATAAAGGTATTAAATGGGACTGGTGCCAATAATGACTCCTGGACAACACCACTAGTAACCAGCTTGCCAACTGGGTTTAACTCCATTCACCACCACTCTCTGGGCCCAGTTATCCAGCTGGTTTTTTACCCTGCAAAAAGTACACCCATCCATGCCATCAAAAGTCTGTTTCTCCAGGAGAATGCTGTGGAAGACAATGCTTAAGGCCCTACAAAAGTCCAGGCAACAACATTCATAACCTTTCCCTCATCCTAGGCAGGTCACCTGGTCATAAAAGGACATGAAGTTGTTGGTCAAGCAGGACTTGCCTTTCCTAAGCCCATGTTGGCTGGGCCTGATCCCTTGTTATCACGTACATGCTGCATGATGGCACTCAAGATGATCTGCTTCATGACTTTCCCCAGCACCAAGGTCAGGCTGACAAGCCTGTAGTTCCCCAGAGCTTCCTTCCAGACTTTCTTGTAGATGGCATCACATTTACTAATTTCCAGTCAACTGGGACATACCCAGTTAACCGGGACAGCTGGTACTACCTGAAAGTGGCTCAGTGAGTACTTTTGCCAGCTCCCCCAGTACCCTGTGGTGGATCCCATCTGGACCCATAAACATGTGCATGTCTAAGTGGCATAGCAGGTTGCGAACCATTTTCTCCTCAATTATTCTGTCTTCCATCCTTGTCTTCCAGCTCAGCGGGCTGGTATCCCGAGTACAACTGGTCTTGTTATTGAAGACTTAGACAAAGAAGGCATTAAGTACCTGCACCTTTTCCTCATCCTTTATCACTGTTTCCTTAGCTCTCTTATTGCTGATGTATTTGTAAAAGCATTTTCTTTTTTCTTTTACGACAGTAACCAGATTAAGTTCTAGTTGGGCTTTAACCCTTCTAATTTTCTCTCTGCACAACTTTACAACATACTTGCAGTCCTTCCAAGCTGTCTGCCCTTTCTTTCAAAGGCCATAAACTCTTTTTTTTTCACTGAGTTCCAGCCAAAGCTTTCTATTCAGTCAGGCTGCTGTTCCCTGCTGGCTCATCTTCTGGCACATGGAGACACCCTGCTTCTACACCTTTAGGGTTTCCCTATCAAAACATTTCCAGCCTTCCTGGACTTCTGTGGCCCTCAGAACTGCCTCCCAAGGTCTCAACCAGTGTCTTAAACAGGCCAAAGTATGCTCTTCAGAATTCCAAGGAAGCAGTTCTGCTGACCCTGCTCCTTACTTCTCCAAGAATCAAAAATGCAATCATGATAGCTCTGCCCAGGAAGGCCTCCAACTATCACATCACCCACCAGTCGTTCTCTGTTCACAAACAGCAGGTCCAGCAGGAGGTTCCCTGTGTCAGGAAGCTACTTTCCACATACACTCACATATTAGAACACTCCATTTGTTCCAAAGAATTTACAATCTTACCAAGGAAGGTAATGAATACAAATGAAATGGAAAGAGAGATGAATTTGTTTGCCCTCTCTCACATAATTCCTCTCTGAACAGTGCTCCAATTCCCAATCACTGTTCCATAGAGATGGAAAATACAGGGTTGGTTATTGTAAGACAGCTTCATAATATATTTTGTGATCTATACTATATTTGACTGCTGATTAAATTTTGAAAAACAAGCCATGAGAGTGGATGGATGAGAAGCCTCAAGCAACTATAATATGAGTCACTGCTTTCTGCAATTTTAATAAAATGGTAACTAAGGGTAGATCATTCATTTGACTGCTGAAATACAAAATTGTTTTTCCCTGTGTATATATAGAGACAGTAATATTAATTTCTCTATGTTTCATAAATAGGTACTATATACAGTAGCATGAAAATAATCTGTTTGTGGGTTTCAACAAGTAATGATTTGCACACGTAAAGGAAAGTACTATAAACCCCATGGCAAATGTTTAACTACTTTGTCTTCATCCAAAAAGCCACAACACAAGTTAGTAAACCAGACTCAGAGAGTTTCAGTGGGAATCGTTAACTAAGCCACACACTTTCTGCCTGAACACTACATCATGTACAGAAATAGTTCCAGTTCACAGTAAGAAATGTGTGAGAAAAATATTATATTTACTCGCTTTTTTAAAATCTGAATAGAGGTTAACATAGATCTCATAGTCCATGTAGCGCACAAAAGGCTGGTCTATTTATTCTGCTGTCAGCAATGTTGTACAAGGGAAGGGGCAACTTTTAACCGCTGTCAGAAATTATCACCTACTCTGGAGATTAATCCAGGTGATGGAAAGATAATCTTCTGTCTTCACACATCTGCATATCCATCTGCACAGCCTCTCAAGATTAGATACATTACTGACAAATGCCATAATAACTTTTTCTGTCTTACCCTTTACCCCACTTTCACACCTGATGAAAAGTCTATGGTTAGTAGAGGATTATTTCTATATAAACAACCAGGCAGAGCTGACATATTTCATAGGCATTTGTAATTTCTCATCAGAACCACCAGAATGCCCATAAATCCTAAAGCACAAAACCAGCAACTTTTGTATATTGGGCCATATAGATTATCAGTGTGATCAACAACCATGTATCATTTGGATCATTAATGAAAGTCAAAACTAATATAAAATATCAACAAATTTCTAGAATTATCATTTGTTCAGCCATTCCAGTCAGCCAAATTTAACATTAAACTGGACAGGAAAACAGCTACAAAAATCATATTTCTAAAATTTTCCAAGTCCTTTTAGGACTCTTCAGAAAGGAAAAATATAGTCAGGAATTCAAAATCTGTATTCTTTAACTTCAGTCACATAGTAAACATTACTGAATGTTGTTTGGCCCCTTAAAAACCTTTACATATATTAAACCAATTTGACATTACTGAATGATTTCTTAAGATGCAAAATATTTAGGTGCATATTTCAACCACTTGTAAAAATTTCGTCTCTCATGTGTGTATTTTATTATTGCTGATATTTTCAGTGAAACTTGACATATAAATGCAGTGAAATTGGGCATTTGAGCTCTAAACCTCAGTCCAAACACCTAAATTTAGGAATCAAAGTTTGAAAACTCTCATTATATTCTCTAAAAAACATTCCACTTTTGTAGACCTGTTGGCTGACTTGTTCATTTGTTTATTTTATTTTATTACCACCAAACAACAGGAGATGCTTTCCAGCAGACAGCACAATACAGGTTTGTAGAAGTAACATAATCCTATGCCACACTGCAGATACACTTGCGTTCTTCATGCTCCTCTTTAATTTTTCCTAAATAAAAGGTAAGCTTCTAATTTTGACTGTTATAAACAAACCAAACAAAACTATTGTGATTGTCTTATTTGATTCTGGAATGAAATTGCACAAATTCACTAGGATCCTTTCAGAAAAGTTCTGAGATCTCAACTTCCCTATTTCAATGGGTGTTAAATCATATAACAAATAGTTATGCTCATCAGAATATAAGAAAGAAAAGCAAATATCCTATTTTAAATTTCAACAGCAGGATTTCTCAACATGTAGAGGACTGATGAAATAGTAAAAGCAATAGAAGATACATTTATGGCACCCTCAAAGTAGCACCTGAATACCTTCTGATCTGTAATGATGTACCCTTAGAATATCCTTATGAGAGAGAAAAATACCATGTTTCTGATCTTATCATGAATAGAATTTAAGTCATCTGAAAGTAAATAAAATGTCCATCACCACCTGCTTATCCTTTACTTGCCAGATTTAACCTAAGTGGCAGAGGAGCAGTGGGAAGTTGCAACAGTACCATCCACATCACAGAAAGTTCAGTCTGAAACTACTACTACTCTAAATGCTATTTTCAATCTCTATCTTTTCTTATCCTTTCAAATGTTGATATTTTTTATCCAGCAGTCCTATTTGAAGGTACAGGGTATGCTGAGGAATAACCACAAAAAAGCTCTCAAAAAAATTCAAGAAATGGTGTGCAATCTAACTTTGAATTTAGAACTTGCCCATTTTCTTATTAAAAGAAAGAAAGTGAATAATGCTTTGGTTCTTAGGGTAATGTATCTTAGGATAAACTGGATAGTGAGGTATACTAAATGAAGAGGATTCAGAGCATCAATAGGAGGGCTTCTCTCAATTTACCATAACACTTCATCACAGCATTGATAGATAATGTCAAAGCTGCTCTTAATAGAAAATCTTCCTGAAAAGAAAGGCAAGAAGTATATCTAAAACTGAAATTTTGATATGGGGAACTCAGTCTGCCAACAGCATATCCTAGATTAAAACTGCTTACTTAACAGACAGAACACTAGGTTCTCACCATCTAGAGAAATCAGATGTTTAAGTAAGAATTTAGATTATTCATTTAAAGTTACAAGTTTAAATGAAAGATGACCCTGTAACAGGGAGTTTGAACTTTAGATTAACTTTATATTGCTATATTCTGTTTAATTTGGAGGTTGATGCATACAAATGGTATATATGTATATACATGCTGCGGTCTTTTTCTTCTGTCAACTAACAAATACTTTGCAGAGTAGTAAGATGTGCATCAGCTTACACAATCAAATCAAAGTACAAGAAATACCTTTTCAAAGAGGAATGCTTACTACAATGAGGCAAAGTGGTGCTATACCTCTTCTGTCCTGATGTCCCCCTTTAAGCAAGTCCTCCATACATTGCTATCCAAACTCCATTTGTACAGCATCAGAAATTACTGAAATTGAGACCAGGCCTTCACCAAGAGACCGCAGAAAGAGCCCAGCTCATACCCAGGCTCACGTGGGTCTCAAGTGCAGGACACACAAGATGAGATAACCAAACTTCAGTCACTGTACCCGATACTTGTACACTTCAGTTGTACCCGATACAAGGGACAGAACAGCTGTGCTCTAAAATATGTTTTCAAGTCACATTGAAGGAAAACAGCTCTTCAGTAACTGTCAAAAATATTTCCACCAGTACTCCATTTTCAAGTCCTTCACTTTAACAGTGGTCTTCCACACACAAAAAACATTGAAAGCTGAAATTTCACGGCTTTTTTTTTTTTTCAAACTTAAGGTGACAAACTTCATTCTTGGTTTTTGTGAATGCAGAACACTCAGAAGTAGAAAGTGAACTACAATTTGAATTTCAGTTTTAAATTAATCACAGTGTTCTTTTGAGGTAATGTTCACTCAAAATATAAAAAATACATATGTCTATGTTCACTGGTGAAAAAAGTCAGAGTAATTCAGTATATGGAACAGTTTTTCAAATTCACCTATTATGACATCCGATAAGCTGACAATAATGTTATGGCTCAGTTAATACCCAATTAATGTTTATTGCTAAAGAAATTTTAAAACTTCAGTACACACAGTACAGAAGACTGATATTCTTGAGCTTATTAACAGCAAAGTTTGAGAGCAAAAGATTATGTTTTCTTGTTATCATTCAGACTTAAAATCATCAAGAAAACATATTCGTTGGAATCCTAATTAAATACAATAAAACATAAACTGGAGCTGTGACATTTAACAAAATTTCACAGCCCTAGGGACCTAGTCTTTAACAGGAGTTGAAGTATGAAAGAATTTGCAAATCCAACAATCCAACTAAGTTCAAGGTTAAAAACATGATTTTGAGCATGGACAACTGAAAAAATATGAGAAGGTTAAACAAAACACTAAGAGACAGAAGTACAACACAAACCTGTCTGAAAAGCTGAGTGATGTTTTTACTTACACAGGTCTTAATTATTATAAAAAGAATGTGCTAACAAAAATTAATGATAGAATATCAAATACTGGAATGAAAAGTAAGTCCAAGACACATAATGTGATAGATGAAATTCATGGGGAACAGAAGAAAAAAGCAGCAAAATTATTCAGAAGTATTCTGAATAATTTAAGATAGTAAAATGACACTAAAAAGAAAATTAAAACTAACGAAACTGGAATTTCAATACCAAAAAACCTTTTTTCCATCTCAGAGGGAACTAAAAAAGATAGACAAGAAATCCTTACTGTACTCTGAGTCACACCAAATTTCAAGAAATTTGAGGAGGGGGGAGAGTGGGGTACTCCCCCCTCCAATTATGAAACAGGGAAGAATAATTCTCTATTGGGAGTATATTTCAGGAATTGCTTAAACTCTTCTAAGAGTATAAAAGACGTTTATTACCTTGAAAGTATCTTTGAATAGAGTAAAAGCATTCGAAGAGCTATCTCAAATCATTTTGAAAGCATTCAAACACGTTATCCTTCCTCTATTTTTTTTTCTACATAAATTGAGATACTTGTGTTCTTATATCTATTTGATTTTATGCCCTTTTTCTTTCTAAGTGTCTTAAGGAACCATTTTGGAGGTTGAAATAATCACATCTTCTCTTTAGAAGAGTTCAGTTCATGGTTGGTGTAGCCGCTATGCTTTTATCTTTCCCACAGTTCTCTTCTGAATCTTTCTGTCTCTTGAGTTTTAGCTGAGGCTTCATTGCCTGCTTTGATACTATTTTATTGTCTTTAGCTGAAAAAATCAACTCTGTCTCATTATGAAGAAACCTGTTTATTTTCATGCCTTCTTTTATCAATTTTCTCTTGTCTAAGAAGATTTGGTTACTTCTGCCATGTCAGCACATACATTCAGGAATACCAAGATTTCTGTGATTAGAGAAAGGGGAAGATTATACGCTTATTTACCCAGATGTGACTGTGGACAATCAGATATTTGAGGGCTTAATTTTTAAATGCATCACAGTAAAAAAAAAACATGTACATGCTTAGAGCTGTTGTAGTAAACTATTCTAATTCAAGAAGTCTCAATATTTGTGTTCTCAGAGGCAAATTTCTGCATTTTTCTCACAAAGAAAGTGAAAACCTGTAGAGGTCCAAACCTGCACAGGCACACATTTGGGTTTTCTTCTGCAAATCACAACTGTTTGCAAGGCACATGTGATTTCAAAATAAAACACAGTGTACCAGTGTCCAGAGTAGTTCAGCATTAGTGCGCTCTTGAAGAACTTGAAGGAAAGTTAGTTTATATCCTGGGAGTAACAGCCCCTTCTCCCTCTGCAGCATATAGGTATCTTCCTTCAAACTAAAGAGCCAGACTTTCAGATGGGCCAGTGGTCAAAACTTGTGCATTAAGGAAAGAAATTTTAATACTTCTCTCAGTTCTTCATAGTCCTGGAGTTTGTGTGAAGATTTCCCATTCAAAAAAAAATGGTATTTCAGAGAGAAGTATATATAGAATAAAAAAGAATCTGCTCAATGCATGGGGAAAAGAATCCCATCTAACCATAAAGTCTGGTTGGTAAGTTCATTCCACCTCATTGTGTTTTCTGAAATCTTTCAAATCTCATTCCTAAACCTGTGTGAAGAGATTCACTATCCATAAGCAATGGAGAGAAAAGTCCAAAGGAAAAATTAAAATAATGTATGTCTTGTAGACAAGACTATCTGTGACACAAGCCAACCATTTTTTAATCTTTTCAAGACTGATGTAAATAACATTAACTAGAAAACAAAAGGCAAATCACAACACACAAATTTCCCATCTGATTTGAACTTCTCAGAAAATTGTTAGTATTGATTTTCTAAGAAAAATCACAGAAAATAATGACTATGCTTTTGGGATAGAGATCAATAAAGGTATCACAAATCAATAATCAAAAGTGAGAGATTTTTCTTGGAATATTATTTATCCTCCTTAATGCAACACTTTCACACAATGCATTTATCACTCTATTACATTCAAAGACCAGAGAGACAGTTAATAGCACTTTATTCTAGCAAAACTTTTCTCATTTTATAATCCATCAGCCCACTGTGATTATATTGTTAGCCTGTTCCAGTTAGTGACAGCTTAAAAAGCACAGCAGTATTCTGACTAGTAAACACATAAAAAGCAAATTACTTAGCTGCTAATGGAGCTGTTCCAAATGGGACACAGAAATAAATACATTCCATCTGCAACACGGTGGGCAAAAATTAAAGATATCCAGTGCTTATTATTTGTATCTTTACAGTTTTCTTGCAGCAAAAGAACTTCTACATGTCGTGCAACAAAGCATCACACAGAGCTCTGAGCTGAGGAAACCTGCAGAGCTCAGCACCACACACACCTACTTACTCAAGTTTGAAAACATTACAGTTGTATTCCTCACTAATCTCCAGCTAGTCCTCAGGTGCCAGGCTCTCCCTTGGAGCCAGTCATGGCTTTCCAGGTCAAGCAACTGAGTACTTGCAGATTAGTGTACCTAATGTGAAAGCTTCTGCTTAGTCAATGAGCTAATGTCTGCATTTGAGATGGCAGGATTAATGTGTCCACTATTACAGATTTATGAAAGCCTAAATATTCAACTAAACCTATGTTTCCTTCGTAATTCTGTCCAGAACTGAACTGCTCAAAACCATGTGAAATGAGAACTTAAATTCTTTCTAACAGTGAAAGAGTAGTAAAAAAGAAACAAAAACAAAAAATTACCAGATAAAAAAAACCAAAAAAAAACCAAACAACCAAAGAAAAAACACCCCAAAATTAATATCCAGTGCTTTGGAGCTTTTCTAGGTAGGACCAACAACAAAGTCACCACCAATACATATTCCAGTAAAAAAACCCCATAGCTATAAATCTCATTTTAATGGAACATTTTCTTTCTTCTCCAAACTGATGAGAATTTTCATTCTATGGATAGATGTATCCAAAGAACCTAAACCAACCTCCCCCACATTGCTTCTGCACCACTGTGCAGAGGACTAGCTCATCAGATTAAGACTTTCACTGGTCACCAGATGAGTGGCATGATATATGACAGACTGCTCTTTAAAATGTACTGAAAATCTAAGATAAACACTTATCTTTAAGAAATAAAAAATACTTGTGAGTTAGGTTTTAGAAAGTTTCCATTTGCATCACTTAGTATTTACTTAAAAGATCAATACCAGGAACTACTGTGACCTAATAAAACTGAGTGTAGTTCAGACATAAGCCTCTTAAGAAATCAAATTAAATTCTTCAAAATTACAGACACAATACCTAAGCTTTTAAAAAGAAAGGAATGCATGTATTGCAGCAGCTTCTTTCTATCTGCTTATATCCGCAAACCTCTGGCATCAGTATCAGGAATTCTCTGTGTTCTCATCCACTAAAGACATTACCCAAATGCCTTCTAAGAGTAAAACTTGCATGAGCTAGTCTTAATGGTAATTTTCAGTGCTTTAATTCATATATCCCACTTTAAAAATTACAGGGAAAATTAATTCTAGAACTTTTAGGCTATCAGAAAATGTTGGCTTGCAGGTGTTATAACTTTCATGGATTCCTGTTCACTCAGACTCTCCGTTTTCTGAAATTTGGACACCCTGTATATATATATATATATATACACACATATGCTTCTCTTTATTAAAAAAAAATATAATAAAAAACCATGTTCACAAACACTCTGCTATTCACTTTAATTCTGGAAGGTTCACAAATTGTCCTTGTTAAACAAAGCTCTAAGAGCTTATTTTTCCACTCACACAAGCAGAGTTAGTGAAAGAAAGTTAAACACAAAACTAGTGCTTGTGCAAACTGAAAGAAGAGAAGTATAAAAATACTGTGGAGTGTCGCACCTTTTGCATTTCACAGTTGAGGGGTCAAAACTTTGACTATAGACCTGGACTGGCAGATCAAAGTCTAACAAAGATTATAGTATACAGGCTCGCAACAGTATCTAGAAGATGCAAGCATGATGTATTAATTAAAAAAGAAAAATAACTGAGCAGTAATGAAAACTATACTATAAAATTTTGGCATTTCCTTGCATCATTTTCTAACTAGCTTGAGAGAAATATTGTGCTGCACAAACAAAGAATTAATCACAAGACCTTGAAGACAAAAAGCTACAAGGAGTTTCAGGCACTGCAGTGTTCTGGACAGATCAGGCAACACACTGCTTATTTCAAGTGACTGCTCCCCACTGCTGAGCAGCAGCCTTGGAGGATAATATTAACTGTAACTTCAAGACATGTAAAGAGAAACAAGTTGAAAAAGACCATTTTATACAAAATTAAATATATTTCTACTAGCTTGTAAAAAAGACAGTTATTCTAAAATCTTGTCTTCACAACGGAAAGCCAGGAATGTAGCCAGTCAGTTCAGCCACAGTCAAGTTTTAAATTAGATTTCATCAACCTTTCAAGTTTGGGGAATTCTGAAATGTGTACTTAACCTGCTAATCCAGAAAGAAACATCTCTAATTGCCCAAATTGGGCCTGTTTCATTTGTAAGCATAACTTACCCTTGTATGGGTATGCAAAATTACAGCCTCAGTTAAGCATATGTGATGTAAAGATTTGCCTTTTTTAAAACTGACTAGATAAAATTTTATTTAGTCAGAGGAACACAGAAACTCAGGCTATTAAATTAATCAAGCTAAAGTTAAAGAAATAGAGAAGTTTTACATTCCCCTATTAAAATACCAAGCGAAAAATCCCCCACAGCCAGAAACACACAATTGGAACATCACCTGGGTGGATTAGTATGGATCTTTAAAAAGTGGATAGGGAGATGGCCAGAGACAGATGATTCAAACAAAATGTTATTAATACTGGTGCAATATTTTTTTAAAGTAGCAAGACAGACTGATGTCACTTCAGCAAACCAGAATGTTCTTACTTTGAATTCTTCTTTTATGCCAGTCGTATGATATGGAATAACATTTTCTTATTACGTATTTCCAACATGAATATCCCTTTGGTATTTGGTATATTATTGCATATATAAATTATAAGTTTCTGAGTAGAATAATTTGCCTTACAGCTGCCTGAACACCCAAGTAAATATATCATTAATTATTTCATTATTATTCTCACTACTTACTAGGAGCTTTATTTTAATCTTACCTACCTGTTCTTAAAAAATAAAAATAAAAAAAAAAAAATCAAAGGAAAGCTATGCTAGTCTTCCTTTCATTTTCTCTTGTAGTTGAAAAAGAATGCTCCTCACTTTGAAACTTCTTGGTGACCCATAAGACTGATTCCCTTAACACTGAACTCATTATGATTTAATTCTCTATTTAATTGAGTCAAGCATCTTATGTGAACCATTGAAACAAAACCATATGAAAAATGATGTGTGATTCAGCTCAATTTTGAAGGTCAAAATGCTGAGACAGAACTAAATAATGCTGGTATTTCTGAGGTCTGCTTGAGACACTGTGTTATAGGCTGGAAGAAAAAACTTGCTAAGATTTGCCAGCTTAACCATGTGAATAACTTTCCATACAGGGTCCACACAGGCCTTATGGAAGTGTCTATCTTGCTAGATAGCAGGATCTATGGAGCCATCATTTGCTCTTGCACCAATAGATACCAGTGCAGAGATGGAATAAAGAACAACCTATCCTTCCACAGTCAGACACTGGAGACAGAGCAAGTGCTTGGGAGCATGGTTTGTCCCTGCCACACAAAAACAAAGAACTGGTAGCTCTTCACAGAATTCAGAGCACCACTGACCTTTTATTCAAATATTATAACCTGTTCTGTCTCTCAGATGCAACATCATGTCTTGATCCCAAAGACACATCATATTGTTCAGTATATCCGTCATCCCCTAAAAAACTAAGACCTCTCCTAGGAGTCACTTGGCAGCTGAAAAGAATGGGACAACACACACTTCCTTTACTTTTTAAAAAAGAAACAATAGAAATTTTTTGCATTTATGAAATTTTAGATGTTTAAATACTTCTGCCAGGTCCTTCTGCCAGTCTGTTCAGATGTCAGCCCAGTGAACACAGAGATTGGAAACTGACAGCCAAGTCACCCATTATCTTTCCTCAAATGTTCACTAATTAATTGTGACAACTTCTGAAATCCCTGTAAAATGTGTAGGAGGGAGGAGAAGTGCACAGATTATATTTCTTACCTATCTTCCCTCTCCTCAGGCACAAAGCCTAACCACTCACTGAATTTTGGTAATAATAGTTTGCCTTTTGCTTTGCAAGTACAGATTCCTACCTCGATTTATTGAAAGACTAAAAGACAAATTTATTTCTAATTAGTCAATTGTGTAAAGCAAGTGATGCAGAAACTAATTTCCCTCCTTCTTTTAGAGCCTAGGAGGATCTACAGAACCCAGATAACATTCGGATTTTGTTAACATAAAAAATAAATCCCAAACTTTATTATACTCTCCTAGGTCTTACAGTCCTAAGGACAAATAATGTATGAATAAAATACAAGAATCTAATTCTAAGCCTTGCAGAATTACAGCTCTAATTCTCTCTCACTGTCTCTAACTCTCATGCTCTAAGGCTCCCCCTCTTCCAAACACAGCAGTAGGAAAGAAGACTTGCAGGGATAAAAAGGCACTGCTGTTAAAACTATTATTAAAACGCCACAAGGAACGTTGAACCAATTGTGGCATCTGAGTGGAATGTGTCTTTGTTTACATACAAGCTAAATTGTTACAAAAAGCATAACATCAGCAAAATCAAGACTGAGATGTCTTAGTTCTTTTTTCACTGCAAAATTTTTTCTTAGAATTAAAGAAAAAAAAATCAGCAGAAAATACCTTTAATTCCAAGGTTAGTAACCTTTAGATCTGGAAAAATAAAATACAAACTTTATCTGTATAAGGTGAGTTTTGTGGCATCAGTTCACATTTCATTATACAGCACTCTACAAATTATCAGACAAGAACTGAAGACAGCATAGAAATAGAAAAAAAACAGGCTTTGGTAGCACACAGATTTCACAGTGGAGTAGGGTTCTCTCTCAATGTGAATGTAATTTCTCAATAAATTAATGACAACTCCACAGCATTATGGAAGCACAATTGGAATTAACCACAGCAAATGCAGATCCTCCCTGTTATTTTGTTATCCATAGGGAAAAAATTAGATGTCTGCAGGTTCCCTTGCTTCTTCCTACTTTTACTTCCTTACCTTCCTTCTCCACTCTTCCCTTTTCTTCATTCTTCCCACACTAACACAAGAAAGAAGCTGAAAACAGACTTCAACAGTCACTGAAGGATTAAAACCTAAGCCTTGGGACAGGAGTATCATAGAAAGAAGACCAAGCCATTAATTTCTAAGCAAGGGAAGGGGAAAATTTTTGACATATAAAGAAGCAGAATCAAATAAAGAACAAAAATCATTTCTGTATTTTATTGTACCGAATAGAGAGTCCACTGATTGATTTAATCTTAGTTCTTCTGGAGGTATTTGAAATTGTTAAAAGGGTGTATTGCATAACACATTCTCCTTTACCTCCACTCCCATCCCCATCCAAAAAGAGAATTCAAATAGTCTATGAAATAAACCTATCAGTGCATAAAGATAGTTCATGCCTTCAGTGCTGAGTTTTTAATAGTCAGAGCAAACACAAGAACAAGAAACCTTGGCCAAGTCGATGACACAGCCATGTGAGATTCAATCTCACATATATTTGTAGAGAAACTCAATGCACTTGTCTGCCAGCCTGCCCACCACAAAGGCTGTCATTATACAGGTGTGACAGACTTCCCTTTGGAAGATAGTATAGTCTTTTTGACAGGATATAAAGAAAAAGAGCGTATTTTCCTGATGCTGTGGTTTGAAACTCCCTGAATTCTAAGCAAATTAGAAGCAGACAGCATGTTTTTCAAGAAACAATCTACAAACAAACTTATTTACTGTTTGAATACAGTCTCAAAAGTCATATTTAGGATTACCTCCGTAATGATTCATCTTTTTCCCTAAAAATTATTTATCTACTCAGCATAAAACAGCAAAGGACAGAACACAATGCAAATGTAGATTTCACATGAACTTAGTGCCTGTTCTTTCCTGAAAAGGGCAGAACTCAAAAGAAGTTTTTCATACCTGCTAATTCTGGGTTCTGTGCTCCAAGAGTCAAGCATAAGTTCACCTATCTCATTTCATTCACAATAGGTTGTTACCTGTTAAATTAGGATGTTAAAAAAAAAGACAACAAGAATTTTACTCATTTGAATTAATCTGCTTAATATTGTCAACAAGGCAGGCAATAAAAGAACCAAACAAATCAAAAACATTTTGAAGAGAAAAGTAAAGGGTCTTTTCAGTTAATGGCAACATCAAAAATGGAGAGTGTAACTGAAAGAGAAGAATTGTACTCAAAAGAGAGTGATGGCTTAGTAATATGATCTCAATGAAGGCTAAATGACAATTTAAGGGAAGACGCTCTCAAGGCTTAATTTAAACAGATTCTATAAATATTCGTTGCTATCACAAAATTGTTAATACCAAACCTAATGCATCTGTTCTGTCTTTGTTCAGTTACCTAGACTACAATTCTTGACACCACTGTTCTGTAATAACCTCCATCTGCTCTGCTGTCTCTGTCATTTCTTTTGCTGTAACATATTGTGACAGAGGCTTCATTTACCTAAACTTATCTTGGCAACTTGTACTTCATTAAAGAGAATCCTGCAAGCATCAGTTAAAGCTTTCTTATCTGGCCATGCATAGCTAAGCTTCATAAATCATTCTTTCACTTTCCATTTTGCAGCTTCTGGAAAGGTAACATTATTGAATTCAGATCACTGGAATAGAGCAGTACTAAAATGTTTATTGACCGGCTTTTAGGCACTGAGCTCTGTTTTGAATGCAGACAGTAATATTAGCTAGAGCTTTTGAATCTAAAAGGGATGTCACTAATATGTTTTATACATTGCTATAAATACTGTTTGATAGCAGGCCACTTTAGAAAGCTGCTACTAATATAGCAGAAACAAAGTATTAGTAGCATATATTCTCTCCTTCCTTGTTATTTTTTTTTAATCATAGCATCTACAAAAGAAGTATTATATATTCACAGATCTAAGACCTCAATCACAGCTCAGTAGTGCAGAATGTATCTGACAAAGGCAGCAGCAACGTGCAGAGGGACCTTAAACCAACCTTTATGTTCCCATCAGATTAGCCTGGCATTGCACCAGGACAGCACTTGGTACAAATCACAACAGCTGTGGAAGTGCCAGTCACTACTACAGTGGTTCTTGGTTTCTAACACAAGAGAATTAGTGGGGTTTCTGCCTCCATCCAGACTCCTACGTAGGAATCATATGACAACAAGCAGTATATATACTGCACACGGTATTACCTCATGATAAGAATAATTTGTTATTAGAATGAAAACAATGATGAGCCCATTTACAGACAGACAGAGCTATTCTCTTTTGCATCAGATTCAGAACAGAACCATGCTGTGCTGGCTGATGAGTCAAATCACAAGTGCTGAGCTATAATAGGATAAGAGGTAAGGAATAGGGAAGACTTTATTTTCCAGACAAAACTTAATCATCAACACAGAACGGCGTAATTTCAGATAAAATTCAGGCAATAGTATTGAATTATTTCCTATATGAGACCACTATCCAACCTGTTCATCTTGGTAATAGTAAAATACACTGGTTCAATAGTTAAGATTGAACAGTTGTAATAATGAATAGCAGTCTAGGAACTGCAGAGATGAGTATAATGCTGGTCACTTGTATTCCAGCTCTCCTCTGACCCTCAACAACTTGAACTGACACCTTCTGTGTGGGCACCACTAGGCTTGAGGTTGAGAATAAGCTTCTCCTGTTAGAACGGTCTACTTTATCTAAAAGAAGCATTACGTAGTCCAGAGAGAGAAGAAAGTACATGAAGGTCAATAAAAACACCCATCTAATCAGTGAGAAACCTAGATTTAATTCTCTTTCATACATAAAAATATGTTTTATAATATAATATAAAGTTTATAAAAATGCAGTGGTTTAAGATGGATGGATTATCAGTCCCTTGGAAGTTAGACATCCTCTAATGATGAAGAAAGGATCTGTGTTGCACTTCAGTGGGGTAATGTTCCAAACCCTGAGCTACCCAAAGACAGTACAGAAGCTTCTGTAGCAGCTGCCTTTCGCCCTTAAAATGCACCAATAATTGAACTAACTTTCGAATGGATTAAGTCTGAAATTAATAGTTTCAGTTCACCAGATTTAAAAAATAATTAGTTTTTAATTAATCTGAAGCAACATTGCCATATCTTTTCAATCACTATTCCCACTTTACCTGTTGAGTAAAGTAAACCTTGATTATTCACACTAGCCCACAAATCACCCATAAAGAAGTGGCAGGGCAATTTTGATTAAAGTATAATCAGTCCTCAGGAGCTACACTCCAAAAACATGCAGCTGCCAGGACACCATTTCTCCCCCTGTAGAATAGGCTCAGTATCTAATAGGAACTCTAACGAAATCTTAACAAATTATCAAATTCAGTCTCCTTTAATTCTCAGCCCAGCTTACTGGAGTCTGTAGCGTCTATAAGGAAGTCTACTGCTCCAATAGTGGTTCTTTTTGATGGAGTCATGATGAGAGGGAAGAAGGGAATGCTGCAAGGATGAGGTTGCCAGCTTGGGAAAAAAAACTGACTCTCATAGTCACATATACCCTATGGATCATGGATATGGTTGAATCCTGATGTCTTCTATTCTCTCACTGGATTTTGCATTTAAAATACAAATTATTTTTCTAGCCTGAAGAACACTAGCTATATTGCAGTGATTTGTACACAAAAATGGTAATCTGTTTTCCTAATCTTAGAATTCATCTAACAAATAATATAAACTTACTTACAGCCAAGAAATCTGTTATCAGCCTAGATAGCAATTTTGTCATTAAATGATGCTTCATTTTAATTAATTATAGCAAAATAATGCCATTATAACTGAGGGTTTGGTGGGGGTATTTTTGCTTTTAAAAGGTTTGCTCTGCATCAACTACAACTGAGTCAAATCTGCAAGGAAGGTAAAATGAAATTATTATTTATAAAGATCAAGCAAACAATTTTCTGCTGGGGATTTAGAACAAGTTTTTGTGGTTGCTTAATTATGATCCTTAAAGTGGTAAGTTAAAAAACCAAAAAAACCCAGCCAATAACAATATGTCTCTAATTCAGACCCTGCAGGTCATTACAGTGATACTGGCTCTATATCTGACTTTTCATTAGCAGATCCCAAGCTTTCAGAAATCACAATATTGATCTGAAGTGGCATATAACTTTCTTCATTACAGACTACTGCGCCAAATCCATAGAAAAATAACTGAGTTTTATCTATAATTGCTGTCAACAGTAAGACATACTTATAAACCTTTGTCCACGAATAAAAACATCCTAAGAGTCTCTGAGGAGCTATAGACCTGCAAAATTCACATGCCTTCTTCATTTTTGCAACCTGAGAGCAATGGCCCATCAAAACATGTTTTCTCTACTCCTTATGTGCACAACTAGGGCATAAAACTTCTGAAAATGAAGCAAGAAGTGGGAAGTTAGAGAGTAAAGTTAGACTGACTTTGAATATTTCCTCTTACAGCTCAATACACAATGAATTCAAACCTCCACATGAACCTCCAGGGAACTAGTTCATTTGTAGCTCCTGCAAACCAAATAGGTCAATGTCTGAGTCTTTGGATACAATGATAACTTGTGAGGCTTATGTAATGTTTGTAAAAACCTTTTTGATCCTCAGGTGAAAGGAGCACATAGGGGCAAAAATAACTATCTCTAATTATAGAAGAGTTCATACTGTACTATTTTTTTTAAAATGTAACTTAGAACTTCTATAATTATACTAAAGATGCCTTGTACAAAACACTTCCCTAATAAAAAACATACACATATGGGGAAATTAATACAAATCTCAGTTGCTAAGCAATTCAGGGAGCCATACAATCATTTTTTGCTGTAAAGCAGAAAGTTAAGAGAATAACTCTAACTTCATGGACAGTTCGCTTATAATCTTCACATGTATATATTACAAGCAAACTGACAGTTTTCCCTGTTATTAAAAGCTGTATTTTGAGTGTTTATACTTATATCAAATTCTGCAAGCTGCAATTTTACATGCAAAAATCTCTTTTGAAGTGAATTTTTACTTAATTTATTTTAAAATCTTCAGCCAGAAAAAAACAAAACAAAAACAAACAAAAAACCCCAACCAACTAAAAAAAAAAAAAAAAAAGGAAAAACCAGAAAAGTAAACAAATGCTTCTTGCCGCTAGTTTGTTGACTTTTTGTTAAAGAAGTTTTAATACTTTTGATGTTTTAAAATAGGAATTAGACAACTGACAGTGAATTCTCCTAGGGATGTGCTTCTATATATCCCTGAGAAATTCTGCTAAGTTATGTCAGGTAGTAAAATTTTGAGATAAAAACCATAGCTTATACATTTGCTGGATCTTTACTGAAGAATCCTCTGAAGAGTCCAGGTGGAGCAAGACTTACCTTATTGATGCCCTAAAATCTAGGATTATATAGAATTTAGTATAACTCTTTTTGCTCTTTGAGTAGAAATTTAACTACATACCTTTGTATTAGATTCCTGAAATATTGTTTAATGTTTCTCATAAAAAATTTCAATGGCTAAAGATTTTAGCAAGAACATCTAGTTTGTATAGAATGTTCCCAGAAAAACGTAATAGGCACATTGATACAACTCTAGTCAAAACTATTCGGAAGGCCCAGAAATCTTGAAATGATTCCAAGCAGGACAGAGATGATGAGGACGAGGAAGAAAAGATGAAGATAAAGGGTGGTGGAGACTCCTGAATCAATTCAGGAGGCATGCCTGAGGGAGGTCCCATGGGAAGGACAGTTTTGGAAGTGGGTGTAACAGTATTTGGTAATGCTTTGAACTGTTAATTAGGTAACTAAATAAAAGCAAAAGGCTTTTGTAACTCTGCAGGCATGTTTTTGAAGAACTTAGATTCCTGTGCATCTGATGTCATAATATAAGGAATGCTGCCTGCTAAAATCCAAAATGGAGTCCTAGGGGTTTTCTTTTAAGAGCTAATTTTAGGTATCAATGAGCGAAATATAAGAAGCAGTGAAAAAATTTTCTCTATTTTCAATGCCCATTTGGCTGAATTCAGGTAGCACAAAAGCCTAAGTTAACTTAGATAAAATAAAGTCTAAGGAGGAAGAACGAGATGAGGGTTCAAGTGTGGACAGAAAGGCTGAACAAGGATGCTACACCTGGGACCTGGAAGGGTAGACCACTATCCAAACACAAAACAACCACAAACCACAAAACCTGTTGATAATATTTTTCTACTTCATTTACTTTCCTTGCACCTCTGAGTGATAAATAACTTGAACTCCATTTCAGCAACATAGAGGCCTGGAAGTCCCTACTTGGTTGTTGCTCAAGCATAAAAGCTATCTCACGTATTTTTCTCTGAGCAAGCAAAATGTAAAGAGATTCCTCAGAAGCAGTCAAGCACAGAAAGGATTATCTGATGAACTCTCTGAAAGCATGGTAAGAATTGTGTTTTGGCAGGTATACCCATACTCTTCTCTGATCACACTGGAGTAAGACCATGCTTTAAAACTCCTGTAAAAATTCCCTAGTCAACACTCACCTACTGGGCTTTTGGCTGCACCTTGTTTATAATGAAAATACACATCTATAAATCAATGGCAGTAGTGCTCTGATTTTGAACATGTCCAAGGAAATTTCTTTCAAATATGTCTATAAAGCACAAACTGATCTTAAACAGGGTTTAAAATTTTCACTAGCAAGGTAAAAAATACCATTTTAGTCACAAATCAGGCTGCCTTCATATTCCAATGTGCCAATCTACAAAAGTGATAGACTAGCAAAATCATTAAAAACTATGACCAAAAGACATCTTTAAAAAAAAAAAAAAATTGCTATCTATATAAAAACTATTAAGAACATCAAGCTCCTTTATGAAAAGAATATAAAATACAGTAAAAGTTGGAAAGATAATATGACACACCAGTCATTGCCTTTAACAGGCATTCTAGTGTTATTAGACATTTACACATTTGACAATACTGACTTCATTTTGTCTGATAAAACCTCTCAGTGTCATTACCTAATCTTGGTTTAGGACATTATTAAGTTCTTATATAGAAACAGATTATTTATAATGTGGCTTTTCAGTCACTCATTGGCCACAAGCAGTTAGTTATAATCATATTGTTGTTACCTCAAAGAATTTAATCAAGCTTTGTGGTCAGATGTTTATGAAGAGTATGATTACTCTGAAGGAAAAGAAACAAACCCCCCAAAAATATAGGAAATCTGCCACTTCCCTGTCCTGTCCCCTCCCTGAAAATAGGAGGAGAAGGTGCTATCTACTGAAATTCTGATCAAGGAGATCCAAATTCTGAGCTGCTATTACAGTAAATAGTTAATGGCATGGGAGAGGAATGGGTCTGGCAAAAAGAAATACAACAGTGGTTACTGATTGACAGTAGTATCTTAGAACAGGAATGTTTTGGTATCATTTAGCAAGCATCCACTGACTTGGACGGACTATGACCCATTTCACATCAGATGCAGGTCTTACTGATTGGTAAAAATACAGCACTAAGTTTGTATTGAATTCTGCTTTCTTTGTTGCTCTGATAACAGCAAATGACAAAACTTGTCCTGCTTTGGAAAAAAAACTTTCCCCCAAAGCATTCCTTAGGAGTAACAAAATCCTAAGCAAAGAGAATGTCTGGATTCCTTGAAAACTACATAATGCACACACAGTTTCAGGAACAAATATCACATAGGCCTCCTTCACGTTTGGAGAACTCACTGCCTTTTCTACAGTAGTGGCTATTCCCAAAAAACCAAGAAGCAGCCCTCCTGGTTAATCTTGTCTGTCAGTAATTAATCATGTCACAGTCCTTACTGCAGAAGAGCTTTACCCCTTGTATGCTTAACATGTTTGGAGGAGGAGTTAAATTATTCTCTATACTAACTTCTGCAACAGTGCTCACTTCAGGTCATAGAAGGGATATATGGTTAAATATCAGTCCTGTGTATTGAGACAAACGCTATTTGTATACAGTGTTCCTTGTGTTTCTGTAATTTCTCAGCAGAAGGGATGTTTTTCTCACTGCCATTTATTTTTGCTGCATTATGCTAGTTTCCCACAGCTCTTGATGCTTTCTTAACCTGCCTTAAATGCATGCACCTTTCACACCTGTATGGAACATACAAGCCTGTGTTACTACAGTTTCTACTGACACCTGCAATACATAATGCTTTATATCTTAACAAAAATCTTCAGCACAGAAAAACAAATTACAAGAAAAGCTTCTTTTGCTTTTTGAATTGTCCTTATTAAAGTATATCACTAAAGCAAACCAACACTGAAGGGCAAATGTCAACTGCATGAAATTAATACATTCATTGAAGTTGTTCATACTTGAGAGGTCCCTTCTTTCCACGGAAAAGAGTTAAAAGCATTTAATGGTCTGGGTTAATAATAGTCAAATTACTGAGTCAATTGAGTGATGAATTGAGAAAAATCTTTAATGCTGGAAAAAGTGCTTGACCTCCTCTTTCAAAGGCAAAATCTAAAAATGCCTTCCCTTTAAAACACCCAAAAACCTTCAGTGATCTATGCTTATGCAAATGTTTGATTGACACCTGTCTGGTGGCTCAGTATTATGTGTAAAACACTGGTTATTCTTAAACCTGTAAAAAAATTATGGAAAAGACACAGTACATTGATAATCAAGGGCAGAATTTTCAGGAAATATCTTTAATGTACTCTCAGAGGAATTTAATATAGTGCCTTCCAAAAGGTTTGAGTTTTCTAAATCCCAGGCCTACAAGGGTAACTTTTTCATTCATATTTATTCTTTAACACACATCTTTAACAGCGACATCCACATTACAAAAATGGAAATCACCAAAAAAAGGTATCAAGGGAATACTTAACTTGCAAACAATTGCAGACAACAATATTTTCTGACTTAAACAGAAGCCTACTGTGAGCATGGCGGAAAGGATGAGCAGAGATGAGAAAATGTAAGTGCAACCTATGCCATGTTAGGCAGGAGGTGTACTCTAGTATGCAGAGAGGTTCAGCTGGGAGCCATCTCTGGAAAGAACAGCAGATGTAGAAAAATGTTATTACTAGAAATTCAGCATCACTGCTTTTCTGGAAATCAAAGTAATATTACCTCTCAGATTCACTTATTATGTACCTATAGCTTTTGCCCCTGAGCATTCCCATTTGAAAAAAAGAAAAAAAAAGAAGAAAACAAAATAAGTATAAATGTATCACTCAAAAAAAATACAATTTCTGCTTCTTATCTCTTTATCTATAAAGCTTCTACCTATGAAAGAAAAAAAAAACAAACTCTCATTTTGGTGTTCAAAGCTTCTTCTTATGGTGAAAAGCTGAGACTTCAACTAAAGTATTCACAAAAACTGTCACTCCATGCTGAAACTGGAAATGCAAACTAAATTATGTCTTTCTGGCTTTAAACTAGGAAAGCACTTGAGCACAAGCACAATGTTAAACCCGACAGCATGAACAGTGCAACAGTCAAAGAAACTGCTCATACATTTACGCATATTTCAGTGTCTTCACAAATTTGGACTCTTAAACTAGTATTAAGCACAGATACATGAAGCTGAACTTTGACAGTTCTTGGCCTGGATCTCAAATGTCCTCTCTTCATGGCTTTGGCCCACTCATTTGTACAGGCACCTTAAAACTTAATATTTTGAATTTATAAACTAGATTATAGTTAGCTTCAACTTGTCATAGACTAACTTGCTCTTCTGTTGCTGCTTCATTCATAACCACCACTGATGGTATAATCTGAGTTTTAAAAAAAAATTATCAATAAAGATCTACATGTTTGCAAAAAGCAAATGCCAATGCATTAGTTCTGGAATACCATAACTCAAAAATATCATGCACCTTTAGAGAACACATCTGTAATCTATTTTCTAGATTGTCTAGAGAAAGCTAATTTTTATATTTATTTTTCTTAAAATAAACTGTTTGTTCCTCCATAAATGACAGCTTTTGGTTCTTACATTTTCCTCTATGTGCTGAACTTTGGTATATCAAAATGATGGGAACACCTAGCACAAAGCACCAACAAACATCAACAATGAGATAGTTATTGGCAGACAGTGTTTTGACATGCAAATAATTATACAAGTCTATCTTTCCCTCAGTCTGTAATTGCAGGGTAGAGTGGAGGACAGGTGCATATTTCGAGCTCCGTTAAGCACTAAAGTTTTAAAGTGTCTCTCTGGACATGGATTTGAATTGATGGTTGATATACCATCAGTTACTTAGAAATCTTGAAAAATTCTGTAAACAATGCAGCCAACATCCCACAAACACTCCCCCTTGTACTTTCATCTATCAGCAGTTAACACAAAGAGTTGTTTCTAACTAAACTGCAGTGCAAAGGGGAAAAAGGAAATAGATGCAGCAACGACCTGAGACATTGGATAAACAGAAAGCTTGCAGGAAGAAAGTGAATAGCAGCAAAATGAAGATAAAGAACCAAGACATACACTGTTGGTAAAGGAAACTATTACCAAACCACAGGCAGTCTTTCTTTTGTATGAAATCACCTGTACTTCTAACAGTGGCTCAGCAAAAGGATTTCTTTCATTAAAATGACCTAATCTGGCCAAATGATATCAGATCCTTTTAGCATGGACTTGCCCAGTTTTTACAGAGAATTGAGGAATAGCTTAGAGCACATTTTTAGTAAAGAGACTTCCTGGCCCAATGTGTTTTTCACACATTGATCTCGAAATCTAGGGAATGAGTTTATTCATGGGCTACTCAAGGAAAAAATATTATGCTAGTACAGAATTTTCATCCTGAATTACTCCAGCAGATTCTACACCAACAGATGAGCAAATTTTTCATATAAAATCATGCAGGAGGTAAAAGATCATGGCATGTTCAATAGAGTATACAGGTATAATACTTAACTTTTTGCTCAAGAAACTTAGTAACCTCAGATCAACAAACAAGCAAAACTTTTCCACAGATGAAAACTTAACAGTGTTTCTCCAGTACTACTTGGTACCACTCCTCAGCTTCCTGTCCATCACAGTAACACACAAATCACCTATTTTACAGTTATTATTAAATGCAGTACATATGGGTAAGGACCAAGTATTAAGGGGCACACACAAGTATGTAGGTATAAACACCGATACTGATCTGTTTTCAGGCCACAGTGTGCACAGCTCATGCCCTCACCGAACAACTGCAGGCGTTGTTTCACATGTGCTTGGAAAAATCAGTGAGAAGAGTCTACTATGAATTATCTTTTCTATTATCCAGTCAAGCTAAGTACTAAGGCAAAGGCAACTTCGAGCTCCAGTAGTCTCCCTGAAAATACTGAGTGCTAAGCTGCACGGCAACTTTGCTGACTCAAGACAATGAGTCCTTGGGTGAACATTGGACATTGAATATCCTTAATTTCTTCATTCACCAACTGGAGGGGTTTGCCCCTACTGTCAGAAATGCTGAAGTGTTAGTTCTCTATTTTATTTATTTATTTTTTTTAGACCATATAAACAAAACACAGTTGGTCCTGTTTGAAGCAGGTTAAGGAAAACTACAAAGTCATCACAGACAGACTGCATGAACAGCAAACATTACAGATAAACACAGAAGAACATTTTCTAGCTACCATGGCTATTTGGGTCTCAAACAGCTACCAAGATTAAACCTGAGGATTGCTGCTTGTATTCTCTTGTCAACATAAAATATGCTCTAGCTTTTCTGGGAAATGCTTCTTCTCTACTGTCCTCAGAACCACGAGGGGTAATTATTTGAGGCCTCCAAATACTCACCATGGTTCAGGAAGTCAGTCTTCTACAGAAACAAGGAATAAATTGTCTGCTTGAATTTAAACTCAAAGCTCAACTATATTAGTTATCCTGTGTTTGTAAGGTATTCAGATCAGAACTCTAAATCTTGCTCTATTTTGAATGCCAGTAGAGCACATTATTGAATTGCACTCATGAAAAATTATTGGGAAAAAATGGAGCGATCAGTGAATTACAGCTTGTCCTCAGTCCAGCCCATGACCAAGGTAAGACTTAAGGGAAGATATTTGTATTTGGAAATCAAAGACTTAGAATCTGGATGAAGAGTTTGAAGATTTGGATGTTGTGATTGAGAAATGAGAAGGGTATTAACAGAACCTATGAAGATATACAAAGTAATAATAAAAAAAGAAAATACAAATTGGATAGTAATATTTACCACAATTTATAATACAAAAACAAATGGAAAAACAGTGATGTTGAAAAAAAAAGTAAAAACAATTTTAAAACAGGGATAATATTTCTACATGGCACATAACTGGTGGTATTTTTACTCAAGGTATTAATAAGACTAAGAAATTAGCAAGGTTCAAACAGTGTTTAGACATTTATATGCAAAATGAGAACATCCACAGCTACCTCAGATAAGATTAAAAAAACATCATGTGAGATATAGACCTTGATGCTTCAGTGAATAAGTTAACTTCTTGCTGGTGGGCATTAGAAAAAATCTTTCTCAACAGGCAGACTGCTCCAGAACTACCATTACTGCACCATAACCACTGGTTTTGGTGGTGTCTCCACTTAGCCTTGAAGCTACTGCTGCTGAGCACTCAGGCAGAACACCAGAATAGATAGACTTGCTTTGGCCATTTCAACATCTAAAGTTAAAAAAAAAAAAAAAGGAAAAAAAGGTGTTTTTATACAATCCAATAAGTGTGTTGATAGTGAGCTTGCAGAATTTGAAAAGCAGAATAGAGCTTCGCATCTCAAAATTTTCTTTAACTGTCATTAACTGTAAGATTCAAGGCACTGTAAAAGCTTGGACTTTTACAGAAAATTGTGTACATCTTTCTCTAAAGCCTATTTGGCATTTCCCACCACCTCTTAGCCTCTGGGCCAAACTCCCCAGCAACAGCCAGCCCTACAGTAAAATATACAGACAATCTCCTTGTGTGCTATGTCTGTTCCTGTCAAGCAAGTAACAGTATGTCCCTAAATTCTGCTTTCCTGCAGCTTCCCACTCACTAAAATATGATGCCTGTCCTCATCACGCATTAAGGGGACAGACTCTTGATAGCACCACTCAAATTTACCACACTTTTTCAATACCTGCAGGTATGGTGACTCAACTACTTCCCTTGGCAGCTTGTTCTGAAGTTTAACAATCCCTTCAGTGAAGGAATTTTTCCTAAAATCCACTCTAAACCTCCCCTGGTGCAACTTGAATCTATTTCCTCCTGTCCTAGCACTCAAAAACCTCCTTTCAATTAGTTATAGAGAATGAAAATGTCTCTCCTGAGCCTCCTTTTCTCTAGGCTAAACAACCCCAGCTCAGCCACTCCTCATAAGACTTGGAATCCAGCCCCTTCACCAGCTTCATCACTCATTTAACTAGATGAAGATTACACAGGTCTCAAATAATCACAGTGAGAGCTTCTGGACACTCAGAGATCTTTTCAAGAACTAATAAACTTGTTGGGCTAAATGAAGGCTTGAAAAATATGTTTTCTGACTTACATGACTAGCTCCCAATTATTTTCAGATATAAATGAAATATTTAGCTATCAATAGTAGAGTGGGGATTGCACTTCTAGACGTCACGACAGACCCAAGTGAAAGGAAGTCATCTTTGTTACCTTTACAGAAAAGCCAATGCTTAAATGTAACTGAATTTGAATGCTGATATAAACACTCATCCACTTGAATCCTGTCTGAACATGTGTATTTATATTTTCACCACATGCCAAAGACATCTAATTTGAAAGAGGAGAGAAAAAAAAAAAAACCTGTTTCTTTCTTTTAGAACAATCTGGCATGCACACAGCATTTGAAATGCTTTATTTTTATAGATCATGCTGTAAATTAATGTAAATAATTTAACATGCAGATTATTCACTGTGCTGAAAATGACTGGCATTTTTCAAGAGTATAAAGAGAACTCTTTGACTAAGGATATCAGCAGATGATACAATGGCAAAAAATACTTAGCAACTCCCTGTAAAATATTTTAGACTACACAGATTGTTCCACATTAGAAATTGTACAGTATGTCAGAGGTTAACACACAATGTGCAGCACATATTTTGAAGAACTGTTGTTTGCACTTTAAACAAATAAGATCGCTTTGATTTTTTTTAAGAATCTAAGTGACTGAATGTGTACATGGCCATATTGCCTGGATTTCACTTGCACTTGGCTCAAGCTATCATACCATCAGGCATCAGAGGGTGGTTTTTCCCCTGTAGAAAGTTACCAATGTAAGAACAAAGGAACCATCTTCAGTGACTGCTCAAGGTCATCCCTAGAGAATGCTCTTACTAAAAAAGTCTGTGGACATAGTTTTGTGGAAATGCAGCAATCACCGGTGTCAGCTAGATACAACCAAGCACTGGTGCAAACCACAATCTCAAAGGATGCCAAGGGTTTTAAAGTCCAAAGTATGCACTCATTTTACTTCTACCTTAATTAAAGGATCTAATACTTCTTGTATTCTCCTTTATGTCACATATAATGTATTTCAAAAATTCAAATGAAACCCAAAAATCTCAATACCTTCCCATTAGATTAACAGCTGAGCAAGCAAGAATGATTTTTCTGTTTGGTCAGACATGGACAACCACGCATGACTTTCAGTAACATGCTATGGATTCATCTATATTTCACCGTGAGCATAAAAGACAATTCCCTATATCAGCAGTTAGGAGATTCCATTAACCTGAGACTGTAAAATATACATAGCATATACGGGTACAGTATATAGTCAGATGGGCTACACTGATGGGCTGCTGTAGCAGCTATCTTTTTATTTCTCTGAAATAACATAGCTGCTGTTATAGCTAAAACTCATAATTAAAATGTTGCACACTTCTCAGAAATCTTATCTATGAAGCACTACAGTCCAAACAGCCTGGGATGCTGGATGCTCTGAGTCCCTTGCTGAATCCAGATTCAACGTTTACAGCAAGTTGCTATATCTATAATTGATTACAATATAATTATGGACATACAGACACACATACAATCTTCATGTCCCTTTGAGATGTTAAGTGTGATATAGCCACAAGTTGTTGCATATCTTTAACATATTCTTTTTAATGCAGAGGGCATAAAATTCTCATTAACAATAATTGAAGCTAGAAGCAGGAATTCCAGGAAGGATGTGTTGTCTCATTAGATATTAACTAGAAATACTATAAAATATTCTGTTTATGTATTGTTAGAATTCTGGAGTCCTATTTTTTTTTTTTTAAATTAAGACCTGCATTAATAAGTCATTTAGAGCTAAATGAAAGCTCACACAATTCTGGAAATCATGTGTGCACTAGTAAGTTCCCCCAAGGATACAGTCTTTCCACTAAACTGTAGAGTTATAAGAAAACAGCTCTACAGTACCTGCTTGCCTTACTGCACAGACAATTAATCCTCACCACAGTTAATGGATCCAATAATTCTAGCTGTGTCATGTCCTCTCAAAATTCCCACCATATCTGGGCTCATGAGATGTTGGTGGAGCTCTGCCTCATGATGTGCAAGGGCCTGATTGTGTCGGTATTTCTTGATTACACACAGGACCACACCATTGTCTCTCCACACAAGGGGACATGGACAAGCAGGTATAAGTTATTTTAGAGACTCTTTCTAAGTCTCAGAAAACATGTCTCATTTTACTGCATATGTCAGGATAAGATCTTCATTAGCAGATTATGCCTGTCTCCTAAAGTCAATAAAATCATTTCCAAGGACTCCAAGGTTATGCTCATTCCAAGCATATTTACAAATTTCAGTCCTCAAAATACTTCAAATATAAAAAATAAGAGGAGGAAGGAGAACCTGTATGGATTTGACCATTTATAGCAAGATTCACAACAGGCTTCTTTAACTCTTCTGCTTTAATAATAATTGTCTGATGCTTACAATTAGGAAAGGCAATCCTTCTAGCTTTCACTCCCAACTAAAAGATGCTACATCCTCATTTGTTTAAAAAGAGACACAGAGAACTGCCTTTTTACACTGATGTTTGTTGAAAATTGGTTGTTTAGCAGAAAATAAAATTGCAAGGGCTGCTCCAGCAATTGGTTCCCCAGAGCAAATCTACACAAGGATACAAAGTTAGTTCAAGATAAACAAAGGAATAATTAAAAGTTGCAGCAAAGCACTTGTATCAATTCTCATTCACTGCTGAAAGTATGGTCCTTTTCACACAGAAATTGTTGCTTCAGATAACAAATACCTTGTGCAAATTCCAAAGAAACTTTCTTCTGAAGGATGGAGAGCACTCTAAAGAAAACAAGATAACTGGCAGTCTCTTAAGGACAGTAACAGTCACTTGAAAATTTTGCCACAAAGAACTTAAAAAAACCCAAAACCAAACATGCGAGAAAGCAGTAAACTCTTATTGCCACTTCATTGCTTCATTCATCAAAACTGACAGAAATTTATAATCTTCACTTCATTCTGTAGGGTTAAACCTTTCCAAAATTCTGCAGGACTAAAAATGACACTGCTCCCACCCTTCTTCTTCCATTAACTCACTGTTAATTCAATAAAACTGGCCAGGTTCTTTCCAAAACTGCACCTCTACACTACAGCATTACACCAAATCTTTTGAAAATGTTACAGAACTAAACATCTATAAAACCACTAAGTTCTTCATAGCAAAATCCTGAAGGAAATTAGATAAAAAGAAAAACTATATTTATGTGTATGGTAGAAAAACCAATCAACAAACCAACCAACAAAACAAAACCACAAAAGTCCAGAGCAGACACACATATACACACAAAAGAATAACAGATTCTGGGAGCTTACTGCTCTTCACAGCAACAATAAATCTCTCACTAGACCTGACATTACATTTTGGTACTTAGATTTTATTGCAACTGAACAGCCTTGCTGCATTTAACAACAGGATACATGTTTTTAGGACACAACTGTCACATCTCTGGTAGCAGCTCAGTTCAGCCCCAAAGACTACCTATTGATTTAGCAGCCCTTCTACACTGACTAGCAATACTTCTACGCTCTTTCAGCTTCTTGTGACTTCAGTTTACATGGCAAGTTTAGAGGGCCTACAGTAGCTAACTTTGAGCAGCAAGTCTTCGGAGGATCAGTATGTTCTGCAAGAGGATTGAATGTTGTATCTTGGTTCTCTTCACAAAGATGGCTATTGTGTTTATTTTGACATGTTTTTGTCTAGAGGATCAACAGTTCACATACACTGCCATCAAGTCATCAAACATAGGGTGGAGTTATGTGCCTTCCTAGTTCACTCTACAGTGCTACAAAGAGTATAGTGTATTTTCCAGCTCAAAGGCAACAATAGTTCCTATCAGAAGCAATAAAAAGAAGTACAGTTGGTCAGCACCTATAGTATGCTTGCTTTTTCTACCTTACAAAGGACTTCCTCCTGCCCAGAACTGACTACTGGCTTCTTTAGACAAAGCAGGTCAGCTTTTCTTGTCTCTTCTGACCTACATCCAAAACAGCATCTCCTTACATGGTCCACGGAGTGCTTAGGACTATATCTGATTTTTCCATGCAGAAGGAAAAGAAAATGACACATAATAAATTTCATCCACCATGAAAAAGACAAATGCAGAATGGTCTCTCCTACACATCTCCATAACAGTTTTAACAAAAACAGCTTCTCATCCATATAAGCACTATAGTGATAACTCTTGTAATCTGTTCTGTAGTTTTATAACTGACTACATTTTCATGAAGACAAAAGATCTTTTATTTTAGGAGGTCCTAATACTTACTCTCCACTCAAATTGGTAGTGCTTTACTCAAATATTAAAGTTATATGGTGTCTTTTGAAAGAACATTCACACTGTCATCAATAATGTTTATAGATACAGAGCTGGAAACAGAATACACAGAAAACGAATGTAGTGTGTATATACTGTAATGTTGCACCCTAGCTTCTCCCACAGATAACTCACCTCAGCTTATGAGAGACCTCTTTATAACACTTCACAATCCAAGCACCTTAATAATGCTTTGGTCATTTACACAAGCAAATTATATTTGTGAACAGAAGCAAACGTGTATACCTATAAATAAATTAATTATATCATTTGAAATTGCAGGAAATTATGTAAAAGTTTATGACATTATTCTCTATTATTTACATATTGAAAGTCCAAAGTGTGGCATTTTTTTACATTCTTGTACTCAAATTTGCACTCTTTACAAAAGTATTGTCAGGTTTTTTTGCTACAGTACAATGCACAAGCTAAAAGAAATTTTACAATGATACACTGAGAGTCTCCGAGAACTATGACCAACTCTGTAAATTTTCTTGCATAAAATAGCCACAATAAAATGTGCAGCAATGCATACATACAGTGTCACTTTGATGGTCTCAGCACCATTAAGTAGTCAACAAACAGAATAGTGTAATACTGAATCTCAAATTGTGCTAGAAAAGTCATATTAATTCTTATATATTTTTAGATCTATAATTCCTTTTCTTTGTAAGACTAAGACTTTTTGAAAAAGCAGAGTCTTACGATGCTTTTTACACAGCACCTAATGCAACAGACCAAATATCTGCTTGTAGATTCTAGAAAATAACCCACTCATGACAGCTCTTTGGTGCCGACCTGCTTACTGCAACTTAAGCACACAAACAAGTAAAAAACTTATATTTTACTCTTTGCAATAAACAGTACCTTAACCAAGTCTGTCTTACTCTGTCCTATCAGCCTGAAGAAACAGAGAAAAAAAATCACATATTCATTATTTTGTATAAATAAGTAATAATATTCACCTTTTTACCACCTCAAACACGCACTTCTATTTATTCACATTTACCATAACTATTTTTAAGTTCTCCTACATCTCTAATGTAGTTATTATCATAATAATTCTCAGGAGTTAGTCCTAAGTATTTTTTCTATGAAGAAACATCAGATATTTATTAGTTTTTCAGGTCTGTGTATTTTGGTCTCCTGAGGAGATTCTGCACTTTGTTGTCTGTGGTTCTTAATAACATCCATTTACTGGTTGGCATTCCTGTGTGTTTCTGATCAAAATCACAGATTTCTACATTATGACTGCATATGGGTTGTTTTGCACTCACTTTAGTGATTTAATCCTCAGATGCATAATCTCAATTTTATCAACAATACCTGAAGAACAGCATATTCCAGATCTGAACTAAGTTGTAGCATTCCTGTCTTAGTGGTACCAGAAAGCCATAGTATTCCAAGTTGCAACTGGTTAAAAAGTGGATGTGGGAGGCTGGTGGGACAGGGGACACAACAACAGGACAAAAAAAAAGCCAAACCCAACAAACAACAAAACAGTGTGACATTCTTGTTTAGCCCTGATTATTTTTCCCCATAGCAGCAAATACAAGACTAACTCCAACAGAAGTCAGATGGGTTTGCTTTCTCCATCCCTGGCTCCCCAAAAAAGGGCTTGCTCTGATTCAAAACAAAAGAGTTAAAAGTTATTTTTTCTGAAAAATGTTTTTTGCAATTTTGTAAACGTGTTAGCATTTTTAAATATTCCCTATTAAAAGCTACTGAAAATCCTAGTTTTGCATACTTAGTTCTAAAAGGAGAAATCACACGAAAAAGTAATAAAAACAGATAAGGGGATCATTTAAAAATTATAAAAACCTGAACTGCCATTTCATAAAGGCAATTTTTGAGTTTTAGAATTGTGAAATTTTAATCCAAATTCATAAAAAGAAAATTTTATGAACCTTACCTTTTGCCCAGAAGGAAATACTTCCCATCAGGTACCCTGATCTGCTCTTTGGGGAGAGAGGAAAAAACTAGGCTTTTCAGAATACCTGCTGTTGGCCATCTTTAAATTGTATATCAGCAAGTCATCTTAAAACCATCTAATTGCATGACTATTCATCTCAGATTCAGTTAAAATTACACATCAGCTCCTGTTAGCCAGTCTGTTCTTCCATCCTAAACAAGATGTGGAAATACCAGAATCTCAGAAGAAATCTTTTGATTTCAACATCATATTTGCACTTAAGAGGAGTTAATTAGTTTACAATGTTATGTAAAAGCACATAGCCCTTGACTTTGGGTACATCTAGAAAACTATATTGGATGCTTGTACAATGCTATGAAAATCTGCTTTCTTGCGAACTCTCCTTGTAATTCACATGGTAGGATGTATCAAAAAGTTTGTTGTTACCATAGACTTCCTACAGAGGCTAAGCCTTCTTATCCCCCAAAGACATGACAAGTGTTTGCATATTTTACTGAGGGCTAGGCAATGTCAAGAAGACAGAGCCTGGAGCAGCATGTTTCTGCGCTGGAGCTTTCCACAGAAACGACTGCAAATTAGACAGAGGCTATTCCATCCTGCTTCCCTATTGTTGGAGACAGAAAGTAATTAGCTGCTGGCCTATACCAGCAACAAATCATTAACCCCTCCTGACCTAAACATTAGCTCAGCTGTGCTGGCTATTGAATTGCAAAGGATGGAAATACATCTCTGTCTATCTTCTGCTTCATCCACTCCAGAGAATCCACATACATGTGCTGTCCTTGGCTCCTAGATATCCAGTCTGGGAAATCTTGAGAAGACTGGGCAGCATTTGGATTTGCTCAGACCTGATACCCAAATCACAATCCAGCAGTCAGTGATTGCAAAATCTTCCCAGAGCTAAAGAAAGGGAAAAGCTGTCTGCACACATGCTGCCATTCTGGGACAAGTCATCAGGGTACAAAGAAGGGTACAAAGCCAGAACAGAATCTAGAGCTGGGGTTTCTCACCATTTTGGGTTTTCTTCATGGGGCATCATTCAGCTAGATCAGGCTTTGTTAAATGCTATTTTGAATTCGATCTGATAAAAGCAGTGCCTACCATTTAACCTAGACTACAAGAATCTCTTCCAAAAGCCTGACTTTGAGTAGTATTTCATGAAAGTAAGTATTTCTTTAAATGCTCTTATTACTGGTACTTCAAATATAGGTTGTAGGAGCAATTTTTCTTCACAGACACCAGCCTAGTAGCAAAGTAGGCCAAACATATCCATCTAGCTCAATGGGCCAGACATAAAAATGTAGGCCTTTTACAAACGCTTGTAAGAAATTATGTCTTATCTTTTGAAAGATGGAGTCATTGCAGTGGCATTACACAGCTTGTGCATTAGATCAGACAGCAAATGAGATATTGATAGAACTATTTTGAACAGTCAATAAGCTTTCAAATGATTGATAGCTTTGAGCTAACTCTGGTAATATCAATGTCTGCACTTGGAAACTAGAGATTGAAACTGTAATGCAATATTCTCTTTGTGGAATTCATAAGCATAAGTCAAATGTGGGCAGTGGCTCCAGTTGAGGGATTTGGGTGGGGCTCTTTCTTCATAGCAGAAGGAGAGAATGAGAGCAAATTTTACTTGTCTTAATCTTTCCATCTAAATCCAACCAAAGTGGAACCTCAGAAAACAAGAACAGGGAGGAGAAAGCCAAGGGAGAAGCCAAGTTAAATCACTGAGCAAAAGAATAAAACGGGGAAACAACAGCTCCATGAACATTGTGCTTAAAACCCTCTGCAAGTTAGTCGCACAAATTTCTTTGGAAGTCCAAACATTACTGAACATTCCAAATAAAGAACCAAAATTTTCCCTCAGAATGTTTTATGTAGTGTATTCGAAGAGCAAAAGTAGCCTCTGTCTGAGGGAAAAAAGGAGCAGAGGAGAAAACATACAGCCAAGAATTTTAAAAGTGATATAAAAAAATTATTAATGCAGACCTAGAAGTAGCTAGATTTTCAAAGATCACGTGCTTTGTGCTCTCACAGCATAAGCTTCTTTCATCTCACAGAGAATCCAATAAAGACACACTATTAAAAATATTCCTTGTAAAAAAATTCCTTTTACAAAAGAATGTAGAAGGAATTTTAATTCCTTAAGCTCCATCTATTAATGATTGAAATTAATGACAGCATATT
This sequence comes from Sclerurus mexicanus, assembly GCA_013396755.1. NCBI lineage: Eukaryota > Metazoa > Chordata > Aves > Passeriformes > Furnariidae > Sclerurus > Sclerurus mexicanus. Next base: position 353,569 of record VWZF01004338.1, read on the forward strand.
TATCTTAAATTTCCAAGCTCTCAAGCTGATGGTAATGCTCTGAGAAGGCTATAAATCCTGTTTGAATTACAGGTATTCATGTACAGTACTTTCTGCTTGGTTATCATCCAAGTTTCCCTTCCATTTCATCTGAAATTGGAGAGGGGAAGAAGTTGAAAGAAGTAGACTGGTAGTCTTTCCTCATCATTTATAAACAATTACTTCTCCTTGATGCTGCTATTCATGGGGTATTGGCTCACACTTGCAAGAGGTTTGCTATCCAGCTATTAGTATAGTAAAATGCAAAAGATATTCTCTACAGGGGAGAGAAGGTCTTCAAGGATTACTTGATCAAATTATCTGTTAGCAGGTTAAAACCTGAGCTGTATCAGACTAAAAGTACGGACTTTACTCCAGTTGCCCCTAAGAGCAGTGATGATTCAGTACTCTGAAGTAAGTTTCACTTACTTGGTATTACACCTGTGTGACTCTACTCCATAGTGCTGCTCTTGACATCCATAATGCTGCTCTTGATTCATGCTGATGTTCGAGACCAGGATCCATACCTAAAACAAATGCAATGCCGCACCTGTAGATATACAGTTATTATGTACTTAACTAATGCAAAATACTTCCTTCACCACTAGTATTCTGCCCCAAGGAGGCAGTATCCTTCCTCTCTACTGCAGCACTTACCTCAGATGTTTACATCTCTTTCACTGTTAGCTATATCTCTCCTCTCTTGACCTTTTTATAAACACTATGTCTGAACTATGGTTTTTAAGTAACCATCTCTATTGCAAACTTCAGGATATCAAAAAAAAAAAAGTGCTCATTTTTAATTATACTTTTTACTCACATGCAGAAAGTTGTTTGATAATTTAGATCACTAAGACAGTACAGTTCCAAATACAGAGGTGAAGGCCAGAGTATATATAGTACTGGGATTAGAGGTAGGTAAGGTAATTTAAGAGAAACAGTGAGGACAAGGAAGGTTTTGAAAAATAATATACTCTGTGCTCTTTGTTAATTTTTACTATACTGACTCCTTCATTTAACAAAAATGTAATAAATAAGCAAGCACTGCAGTTTATTAAGAAATCACATCCTAAGTGAGGAGACAAAAATAAAATACATTCTTGGAACTTTCTTTTAACACCTGAATACCACACAAGAAACAATTAGGGACAGTTAGGGATGGATTCTGTGAATAAAGAACAAGATTGGCACAGTGGAAAACAGAGAGAAACCTATATAAATGTGCATGTATCATTTTTCGGATTGAGAGTTGGAAATAATTTTGGCTAAATCTTTGGTTGCTACAAATAATTTAAGGTGTTCATACCCTGTAACTTGTGCTGACTAATAGTATAAAAGCATGGCTTTTTACATCCATTGACAAGCTGCTGTCCCCAGTACTAGTCTTAAATTTTAACTAAAAGATTAATGGAAATGAATGATTAGGAAAGCACAGGAGAAAGAAGATACAAACATAGGATCACTTAGGCTTAGAACGACTTGTTCTCTCCCAAAGGACACTGGTGTGCATTTAGAGTGTATGCCACCTAGTGGGAGCAAAAATTTGATCAAAATGTTAAAAAAAATAAAAAACGTTAACAATTCAGCCCGGCATACTGCAAGCTGGAGGAAAATTAGAACCTGCATTCAGTATTGAAGCACAGTGTCTACATATAAAGACCTTCAAGAGAAGGAGTTTCTGATTGTCCTCCTTACTGCAAAATATGAGTAAAAGTTACTTTTAACCTACATATGCAAAGCTCCTGTTTGATATTGCTGCTTCTTCACTGAAAACAGAAATAAGAAAATTTTGCTTAATAGGGTTCAAAGGCACAGCGGTCTAAAAAAAATGGAGCAAACATACTGGAATATATGTAAAATTAATGATACAAGGCAATGCACTGCAATCTAATTACCTGACCTTCAAACAATGTAAATTCTGGAAATGGAGGAAGTGCCACTACGTGATCTTAGCTTCAAATCTAATCAACTTTTATCATTAGCACTGGCATAGGCAAGTAGCATTACGTGTGAGGGTGAGTGCTGGAGGTCTCAGCCCTTAAAGCTTCACAGCACGGCTACATCGAGTGCCGCCTGCCTGCCCTCGGCTCTCCCCACTAAGGCGACCGAGCCTCTGTGGTGGAACAAGGCGAGCAATTTTCGGGCCGATGCTATTTCCCCATGGGCCAGCTCACACACAAAGTTCCAGAACAAGTAGAACTGCCCTCAGGGGCTGTCTGTGCCTGCTCAGGTAGCGGAGCCACGAACCTCTCTGGCACCGTGGCAGGGCTGTGTAAGGGGGAGGAGCCCCCAGGTGGGAGCGGAGACGTCCCTCAGAAAGCTCCTCCAGCCGCGCACGGCGCGGGCACAGCGTGGGCACGCGCCCAGCCTCGCCTGATGTCACCAGATTTACCTGCGCCTCTCCGCCCTCCTCCCCGCCTTCCCGCCCCTCTGCCTCTTGCCCTGCTCAACCCCAAAAGACTCCTAGGTTGGGTGTTGCTAGGAATACGGGGGAAAGTCCTCAAACACTTGTCTTCAGCACAGTCAGCAAGGAGACAGACAGGAGGCAATTTTGTCTCTTCCCTCTGTCTGCTGCTCCTCTGTCTCCTGTCTCCCCCTCAGGCAACCCGCAACCCACAGCCCACAGCCCCCCTTCCCGAGGCCGTCCCGGGGCAAACCGGCGGCTCCTGGCTCGCATGCCAGGCAGCCCCTGGCAATGCACCGCATCTCCTGGCCGCCTCCTTCCGGCAAAACTCCTTCTCCTTCCCACCTGGAGCCTGCGGGGGCGGTGGGAAGCACCGGCCTCACCGCCGACAGGATTCAGAGGTGCATCAGGAGGAGGTAGTGCGGTTTTGTTCCTTTCTGTGCTCTCGTCAGCATTGAACACTTTATTTTTCACAGTTCCTTGGAAGTGTTGCAAGCCCCACCGTGTTACTCTGCTTTTTGTCTCTTTTGTTCCTCAAGTGTAAGGGTGCTTTAAAAGAATCGCTGTCTCCTTTAATTAAATCAAGGCTATTGGTGTTGTGGTTTATCTCACTCTTATCTAAGAGAAAAGTTAAAAATTACTTCTACCAGTGCTTTGAGTGCTGGAGAGGATGGCAAAGAGGAGGGAGAAGACCTTATGCTACTTGAGAATAACTCTACTTTCAAAAAAATCTGTTTGTACAATCATGTCTGAGATATCTTTGTAGCTGACATCACACATTTCCCTGTTCAGTTTTTTCCTTGTGCAGCTTGAGATATTTTTCATATAAGATTTGAAATGTTGGAGAGAGTAGATGCTTCTTTCTATTCATTCAGATGACTTTTTTTACATGAAGTATCACAAAAATATGAAAAGAGTTCACAGTGCATTTCAGTGCCATCAATTCATTACACTCTCCAAGATTTGGTCACAGTTTTTTATTCACTTCTATTCTTCTGCATCAAGGGTAAGAGTCAGTAAGACAAAGTGAGACACTGTTTTCATTATTTTGGGACAATTAAAGAAAATGTACATGTTTATTCAGAATCTGTGCAGGTAGTAGAAGACAGCTCCTTATGGGAAGAAAACAGACTTTTCACAAGCTAAGCTCAAAGGTAGATAATAATTCTCTATGTTGAGGACATGTGATTGTCAGGAGTACTGAATGTTTGTCAGATTATATGTTGATAATTAAACTGCTGATCCAAGTCATAACCATCATGGCTAGGCTTTGAGAACAAAGATTTGCAAGGGCTCTACCCACACTTGCTACAAGCACGCTGGTGGCTAAAAAGGCCAATGCAAGATAGGCAAGTCCGATCGCAAAAGGCGCAGCAGAAAGTCTCCATCGGCACTACTGGCGAGGCACGGTTCTTCCTGCGTTGCCTTTTTTCCTCAAGACTGATTCTGCAGGTGTTCTCAAAGGAAGCAGCAGTGTTATGGATGGTGTGTCTCCATTTCTCCTGATTGGAGGCCAGAGAGGACCATTGATGTTGGTCAATATGGCCAAGGCTGAGGTGTTGTTTCAGAGAGTCTTTGTATGTCCTCTTTGGGGCTCCTCTCTTGCAGCAGCTGGTGGTGAGTTCACCGTAGAGCACAATCTTAGGGAGACGGTGATCCTTCCTCCTGGAGATGTGCCCTGCCCAGCGCAGCTGCGTTTGCAGCAGCATGGCCTCAATACTGGTGATCTCTGCTTGTTCAAGGACAGCCACATTTGTCCTGTAATCAGACTAGTAGATGTTTAGAATTGTACAGAGGCAGTGCTGATGAAGCGTTTGAGGAGTCGCAGGTGATGGTGGTAGATGACCCATGATTCAGACCCATATAGAAGAGTAGACAGTACAATGGCTCTGTAGACATTAATCTTTGTACTTTTCTTCAGGTGTTTATTGTGCCAGACTCTTTTATGGAGTTTTCCAAAAGCACTGTATGCCTTTGCTAACCTGTTGTCTATCTCTTTATCAATCTTACCATCTGAGGAAATGATGCTTCCCAGATAGCTGAACTGCTGGACTGACTTAAGCTCTGATTTGCCTGTGGTGATGTGGGAATGATGGAAGACTTCCTGAGGTGCAGGTTGATAGAGAACTTCCGTCTTCTACAGGCTGACTTCCAGCCCAAAGAGCTCAGCAGCCTCTGCAAAGTAGGATGTTAAGTGCTGCAGAGCTGCTTCTGTGTGAGCGATGAAGGCAGTATCGTTAGCAAAAAGCAGTTCACGGACAAGGTGATTTAAGGACTTAGTGTGGGCCTTCAGTCGCCTTAGGTTGAATAGGCTTCCATCGGTATGGATGTAGATGCCGTTTTCTTCATCAAGGTCTGTCGTGGCCCTTTGGACCATCATGCTGAAGAAGATTGTGAAGAAGATTGAGTTGGTGCAAGAACACAAACTTGTTTCACACCATTGGTTATTGGAAAGGATTCAGAGAGAACATCGCTATATCTGACTTACTTGGCCACGCTGATCCTCATGTAGCAGGATGACCATTTTGAGGAACTTGGAGGGACATCCTAATCGTTCCAAGATCTGATCCAAGTAGTAAAATATGAATACACATTTTAGACCCTCACTTTCTAAAATATGATATGTAGAGGTGGAGAAGAAAAAAAAAATGGTGCAGGGAAAATAAGAAAAGCACTTGTAACAGTAGAAGGAAGCATCAAGGCCATGTGTATTAATGGGTTGAGTTTACCAGAGTGTTTTAGAGGAGGCATTGACATTTTCCGCAAATACTGTTAGAGACCACACATCTGAATCGTTATATATTTTACAATGGAACGTTTGTGAAAAGAAATGGGCCTTTTGAGATTGTGCCTAGCTAGTAAGCCAGTCTAATGAGAAATTGGGACTAAACATGCTTCTTTCATCCGCATGGTCCCATCTCATCCTCTGAACTGGCTCTAGGGTTTGTCTGACCCCACAATGAGCTGTTTTTGGGAACGCATCTTGTGTGAGTTTCCAGTGTGATTCCCTGAACTGATTACTGCTCAGTCAGACAAGTGCTGAAAGAAAGGAGCATGGAGGGGAGAAGAACTAGCCATTTGTACAACAGGTTGTTTGGTTAGCATTTTAAAAAATTAAACCTTCATGCAACAGTAGAAACAATTGTTCCAAAGACCCAGAGACTTACCTGGTACAAATTGGTAAAAAAAACCCATGGAAACGTTTTTTCCATCTGTGATTTTGATCTGTGAGGTTTGAAAGCTACTGTATTTCAATTTCAGTTGATCTGCTTCCAAGGCAGTACATGGAAAATGGGGAAAGCATCACTAAAAACAGTGTACTGAAGAATATGAAGTCAGTTTAGATGAGCATATCTATGCAGACAAGGTGTGCATGACACAGACACAGGTGTGCATGATCTCCCTGCGGGCTGGGAACTCACCAAAAATTATGCTGTTGTCTTGCATTTTTGCTAAGCTAGCCTATAAAACAGAGTTAAATTTTGGAAGTAAAACCCTACTACTGTTTGGTAGCTCCTCCCATTCTTTTCCAGCCTCCAAAGTAACTTTATGTAACTCAATGTAACTTAAACTTTACGCACACTAAATTTTCAGGACTTGATAAATGTGCTTTGCCATATCTTTCTTTTAAGTTATTGAAGTGTATTTGAAACATATTTGTTTTATCTAGCCTTCTATGACCTGTTTCTCATCCACCTCCTTTTGCTCAACATTATTTTCTGAAGAAAAGTAATACTAGGATACCTTGTCACAGTATACTATCAAGAATAAATTTCTCCACAGTGGCTATTTTGGGTCTCTGGTGTTTTATGACAACAAATAAAAAAGTGTATGAGGGAAGTTTGATCTGAGTCCACTTAAATTGTAAGAAAAATAATGGCCCATAAAGTGCAGAGAAATGAGCAACAAATCTGCTTTCAGTGCTTTTGATGTCTTAACATTTTTTTTTTTCTTTTCATGGGTAAGTTGGTTTCAGATCTAAACTGATGATGTAAAATTGATACAAAATTTGTGTCTCTATTGAATTATCCAAATGCTATTTCAGACACTTAAAGCATTACCTTTATCCTACTGAATACTACAGTAGTGTCACAAAGAGGATAATAGGGCCAAGATGAAATTTAAGAGTAGAAAAGCAAGTGAGTTTAAAGTAGATATAACATTAGAGGTTTTGGGGTGATCTACTTCTGTGATATTAAACAGAACAATTATTTTGTAATTGCCAATTTTCTCTCACTTTATTAGCTTTATCCTTAAGAAAAAGTCTGATGATCCTCTTAGTCTCTAGTGGCTACATAGAAAAAATAATAGAGGTGTGGTACCTATTTAGAATATTTAATGCTGTTAATGAAATTTCATGAGTCAACTTCATGTTTGCCTTACTGTGCCACATGTTTTCAAAGCTTTGTAGAGGGAAATTTGCATCAATAATGCCAAATATCCTCAGCTCCCCATAAATTCAATAAAATCAGTAAGAGTTCCCCAGAGCACCCAGCAACTTAAAGGCTTGAGGCCTAGGTGCTGCTGTGACTCACACCTGGAGAATAATGCAGACACATACATGTAAAATTGAATGTCCTTCATGTCTTTTGTTTTAAAGCATGTTCCTCTTCAGATATGCAGTTCTTCTCTCATGCTGTGCATTTATCAATAATGGTGAGTGTATAATGATGCTATTCATACAGGCTCACTAACTGCTAAATCAATGATACTTGTCACATGAATGGTTTCCTGGGCTGCTTCTTAGAGTTCATTTTGATGGTATTACTTGAAAAAACACATGTAGCTTTTGGGTTCCTTGTATTGATTTTTGTTTTTCTAAATGTAATGCTTGTTTCACCTTAATATGTGCTTCTTTAAAGTGGATCTATAATGAGGTAGTTTGGACTGTGTGTCTTACCTCTCTCTGCACACTATTAGTATTGGACTCCCAAGGGCAGTTTGTGCAGTGAACTGTGATAATGAGGTTGATGGTTCATAAAAGGGCTGGTGTGACAAATTACTGACCTGTTTTGGAGATTAGGTAACAGTACCTTTGCTAAGGTCTGAGCTTTTTATTCAGCAGAATTTTTGTACCTGTAAGTATGGTGGTTGCCCTATTGTCTGTTCCATGTACCAAGCTGATCAAGAAAACATTTGCAAAATATAACTGCTGATGTGATTAGTTGTGTTTCTCTAAAGACAAAACACATTATTCTGTGATTCAGAATGTGCAGGAGGTTAAATTTTTTACAGCTTCTTGCATAGTCTTTAGTTCTTCCAGTACCCTGCATCTGCTGCTTTAGTTGGAAGAGTATTGGAAGGCATACATTATAAAAGTCAGCTTCTCATATATACGGATGTCACCCTTTAGGACTGTTAAAATATCTATGATATTTTATTAAGGTGTAGGATCAGTTAGTTCTCTACGAATAATGAAGTCTTCTCAGAAACATTCTCTTTCATGAGACATCATAGTTTGTCTCAGTAAGTGGGGCATATATTCTTTTCTCTGATCTTGCTTTTGGTAGCTTGATTCTATTTAATAGCTCAAGCATTACAGATCATTAGTAAAAATTAATTGTCATCTACAGGACATCTGTATAGATGATTTTTAATATTGTTCCATCAACTGGTTTGTGAAGGTAGCCAGTAGAAACAATATCCACTGTCTATTTTATTTTATTGCTATTTCTGCTGGTAATTTTCAAACCTTCTCCTTTATGCCTGCCAGACTTTGGATGGGTGCATTTTTGTGGGTGAGGAATGGCTCTGGGATATACAATATGTATTTACATGTGTTCCACAATAATATATGATTCCCGGCAAGAAACACAAAAGCTGTTGTCATACTCTTAGAAGTGTTAGGTGATGCTTAATTTGTCATTTTATTTTTGGAGCATTCAGCAGATTGAGCTTCATTGTCCTACTTGTGACCAACAGAGAGTTTGCATTGATACTCATTAATACTGACAGTGTTGGTTGTGCCGGCTTTCATCTTTCCTCATAGCTGTTGCTTTGGGTTTTTTGCTGCACGGACTCTCAAGCAGTGAAATAAGCACAACTTGCTGTGTCCCCTCACTGCAGTGGGATTGTCGTTTCTGTCTCTCATGCTGTCTCACATCATACATTTCCTGAGGAAAAAATGAATACTGTGAAGTATCTTGCATAACTGTCTGTTCCTCTGTGATGTGTATAATAATGTGAAACATTGTTTTGGAAAGGCTAAAGTCATGATCAAAAGCTGAATCCTTGCTGCATGCCATGCTTCATGTTTTATCAACACAGTTGGCAGGTGAGGGTCACACTCCCTTCTGCGATGATATACATCACTCTCTAAACAAGAGGACGGCTTTTGCATGGCTTATCTCTGACCAAGTGCCATAAGATAATTGCGGCTTTCTGCATAGACAACAGTGCTGTGTAGTACAAGAGAATATCAGCACCACTGAGAAAGTATGACTGCAAAGTGCTCATCAGATGTTGTGGCAATGGTAGAATTTGTACTGAAAATGTCATATACAAAGAAGTGCTTTAATTTCCTCAGTACTTTTCACCTCCTCTGTATGTTTTAAACTTCATTTAGTATTCAGCAGGCCTTTGTGATGATGACAGTGGAAGTCAAGGTACATTTCCAAAAGGTGAGCTTAAGCATTTCCTGAATTTTATATATGAAAAATGGTATGTATGTGCCCAGAAAAAGAAGTCTTGTGCTATGAAGAATAATTCTTGAATGCCAATATTACGAAGCTTGGCTTACCAGTCACTTCCAATTTTGATAGCCATCCTCAGTTTCAACATCATTCTTTTTACTTTTATTTATATCAGCTCACAACTCATGCTCAGAACAACACAACTGTTAAAAGTACATGTTGCCTCCAGATGAATGTGGTCCACTTGTGAGAAATGCTTATGAACGTACATCTATCTGTTTATTATTTTTTTTTAATAACCAAGTGATCAATATTGATTTCCTAGGTTTGAAATTATATTAAAAACTCTTTCTTCCAAAATGAGTATTTTAGTTTTCTACTTCTCTTTCAATATTTGAAAGCAGCTGATATCACTGTTTCCAGCAGCCCAGGTCTCCAGAACATTTTGTATTCTGCTTATAAGTACATCCAGACAAACCCATCTCTGTCAATAGCTCCACTTGGAGAAGAGCCTTCTCGTTCCAAAGCATGCATTAATGAGTGTTGCAATATCTGCTCAAGACACGCAGAGGTCATCCTTTCTTTGCAGGGAGGGTCCACGTTGATGGGACACAGCAGCATGATCTGTTATGCAGGGGTTTAATGGACCTGCATTACAAACAATAATTTTACCCATTTTTGTGGGTAAATCGTGGTTAGAACAACCCTGAAATGTACTGATATGTTGATCAGAAGTGTGTGTGCTAATAATGTCATAGCTGAGTTAAGGGAGCAGCAAAAAGAGCTTGTCAATCTAAAATCCAAAAATAGTATTATTTTGATTAAACCTTATATGCCATGTACGTGTTGTATTAACATGCGTGGCTTCTATTTCAATAGCAATAATTATGCCAAGACTGATGAATGACATTTTGTGGAAATCTGTCAACACCAGAAATACTGGGTATTTGTCATTCAGTGACTCTGCTAGTGCCACTTAAACATTTGAACAAGTATAGGTAATTATTTTAATGACATAAATTTTTTTCTTATGATACAAGTTCTAATAAGTGAGAGAACTCTTGAATGGCTTAGACTTCCACTGACCTGTCTGGCCTCTAGGTTGGTAATCAGATTTCTCCCTTTATTCTTCAAACAGACTTCATTTTGAAGGTACTAAAAGATCACTCAGAAACATTACTAAGAGCAGAGTTCTGTTTTAACTTCCTATCTAGATTAATTATGGCAAACATCAAACACAGTATTTCATAGAGTTGTAGAATCATAGAATAATTTGGGTTGGAAGGGACCTTCAAAAGTCATCTAGTCCACCTCTCTTGCAATAAGCAGGAGATCAGGTTTCTCAGAGCCCCATTCAATCTGACATTGTGTGTTTCCAAAGATCCCACTGGGTATTTCATTGATGGAAATTAGTCTGGTCCCAATACAAACTCCTGAGGGACACCAATGATTTCATGTGACTTCATTTATGTGTACATACCAGCTTTACATAATCCTATCATATTCTTCCCCAATAAATTCCTTTACCTAGTCAAATTGATAAAGTAATATTATCTTGATCATATTCAATATGATCAAGAGTTCAGTAGAACATATTATTGCTGTTGCCCTGGTAAGAAGATGGGATGCCTTTCTAGTTCTTGTAATTCCTTAATTGTTTCAAGTGGCATGGTTTCATTTGTATAGAATGTTTTTCCATAACACTTGCCAAAATAACTCCCTCAAAGGAAAAAATTGACGAGAGATCAGGATAATGCATGTCAATACATTTGCCTCCTTACAGGATTTAAAAATTCCCCAGCAAACTACCAAATTCTCAGGCTCATAGTCTGCTGATTACTTGCAAAGATATATAAAGGATAAATTAGAGATCACACTGATTGAAATAGTTCAGAAAAATGTTTTGAATTTAGATGAAAGAAAAAGACTGTAGTATGTACAGCGTGCTCCTTGAGTGTCCTGGTTTCAGATGGCATAGAGTTAATTTTCGTCTTAGTTGCTGGTACAGTGCTGGATTTTGGATTCAGTATGAGAATTTTGATAACACACTGATGTTTCAGTTGTTGCCAAGTAGTGCTTACTTTAAATCAGTAACTTTTCAGTTTCCTGTGTTCTGGCAGTGAGCAGGTGCATGGAAAGCCAGGAGGAAGCATGTCCACGACAGAACCACACAGAATCAATTAGTCTGGAAAAGACCTCTGGGATCATCAAGTCCAGCCTGTGACCAATCACTACCTTGTCAACTAGACCATGGCACTAAGTGCCACAGCCAGTCTTTTCTTGAACACCTCCAGAGATGGTGACTCCACCACCGCCCTGGGCAGTCTGTTCCAAAGTTTAACAACCCTTTCCATGGAGAAATTTCTCATGGTGTCTAGCCTGAACCTCCCCTGGTGCTGCTGGATGCTATTTCCTCTTGTCTTGTCACTAGTAGCCTGGGAGAAGAGGCTGACCCCCATCTTGCTACAACTTCCTTTCAGGTGGTCATAGAGAGTGAAAAGGTCACCCCTGAGCCTCCTTTTCTCCAGGGTAAACAATCCCAGCTCCCTCAGCTGCTCCTCATAGGACTTACTCTCCAGACTCTTCAACAGCTTTGTTGCCTTTCTCTGGACATACTCCAGTGTCTTTCTTGAAGTGAGGCAACTACCTAGGTGGATAAGGGGACAGCAGTGGATATTGTCTATTTGGACTTCAGCAAGGCTTTTGACCCTGTCTCTCACAACACCCTGCTCAAATTCAGGAAGTATGGACTGGATGAACAGACAGTGCAGTGGATTGAGAACTGGCTGAATGGCATATCCCTGAAGATCATGTGTGGCACAGGGTCTAGTTGAAGGCCTATCACTAGGTATCCCCTAAGATTCAATACTGGGCCTAGTACAGTTTTAACTTAACCATCAATTATTTGGATCAAGTGTCAGATGCCTCCTCAACAAGTTCACTGACAACACAAAGCCAGGAGGAGTGGCTGATATCCCAGAGGGCTGTGCCCTTCAGAAGGGCTTCAGCAGGCTGGAGAGATGAGGAGAGTCAAACTGTCTGAACTTCAACAAAGGCAATTGCAGGGTCCTGCACCTGGGAAAGAATAACCCCCTGCACCAGCACAGGTTGGAGGCCAACCTGCTGGAAAGCAGCTCTGTGGGGAAGGACCTGAGGGTCCTTGTGGGCAACAAACTGTCCATGAGCCAGCTGTGTGCCCCTGTGGCCAAAAAGGTCACGGCTATCCTGGGATACATTAGAAAGAGCATTGCCAGCAGGTTGAGAAAGGTGATCCTGCCACTCTACTCAGCCCTGGTGAGGCCACATCTGGAGTGCTGTGTCCAGTTCTGGGCTCCTCAGGACAAGGGAGACGTGGAGCTCCTGGAGTGGGTCCAGTGGAGGGCAAAAAAGATGATGAGGGGACTGGAGCATATCTCTTACGAGGACAAGCTGAGGGAACCAGTTCCCTCAGGGCCTGTTCAGCCTTGAGAAGAGATGGCTGAGAGGGGACCTCATTGATGTCTAGAAGTATCTGAAGAGACAGTGTTAAGAAGACAGAGCCAGGCTCTTCTCAGTGTTGCCAAGCAATAGGACAAGAGGCAACAGGATGAAACTGATGCAGGGAATATGAGGAAGAACTTCGTTACTGTGCAGGTGACTGAGCACTGAAACAGATTGCCCAGAGATGTTCTGGAATCTCCCTGACTGGAGATATTTGAGAACTGTCTGGATGCAGTTCTGTGTAATGTACCCTGAGAAGGGTTTAGACCAGATGACCCCACCTGTGGTCCCTTCCAACCTTACCCATTCTGTGCTTCTGTGAGTTGGCTGGGAAAAGCTGTCTTGGGAACTGCCTAAGCATCAGTGAGCGGTGAGCAATTGTGTTGTACCTAATCTGTTTCTCTTAGGTTTTATCTCTCTTCTTTTCATTGCAATTATTATTAGTAGCATTAGTATTCTATTTTATTTTGTTTCAGTTATTAAACTCTTCTTATCTTGACCCACAAAGTTCACCTTTTCTTTCCAATTCTTTGCCCCACAGAGTGGGGTTAGGGGAATGAGTAGCTGTGTGGTGCTTAGTTGGCAGCTGGGGTTAAACCATGAAAGTGCTGAAACCTCTGTGAAAATATTTGTGATTCATATGCTTTTAAGCCTCAGTCCTGTGCTGTACAGTAACAAAATTATCCAGAATTACAGAGGAAACCTTTATTTATAACTATAATATTGCAAACAAATTGTTGTGAGCGTGCAAAAAGAATTGCCTGTGGGTATTAAGTATGTATCTGTAAGTTCAAGATGGACTCTTCATCTTACTGCCTGAAAACCAAGTTCAGACTTGGCAAAGAAGTTATAAGAAGGTTTGGTGAATCAAAATAATAAATAAAAAAGAGTTGAAATAGGAATTTTATCAAACTCCTTATCTTTAAGAATTAATCACATTATTTATATTGCTGTTTCACATTAAGTACCAGCTATGAGGTGGTTATTATACAAGATAGAGAAAAAAATTAGTTTAGTCCAGTAAAAAGTTGGAAACCATGTGATCTTCATGAGGATTTGGGTGGGATTTCTGACAATATCAGAGAAAGAGAGACCTTCATATGTGTAAATTCTTTCAATTCTCTGCAACTCTTCACAGTGCTTGTGCCTTCTAAATGAAACTCATATATTTCTTGGATCTTAACAGAGCAGAGTGAATGTGTTAAGGCTTCTGTCTACCTTGTCCTCTATTCATCATTACTTTCCAAGGAAAAAGTACCACGCAATGTCAATTCAATTTGAGAGTTCTTCTAAACCTAAACTGATGTTTATGATATGTGGAGACCATATCATCCTGCAGGTGCCTTTCACTGTAATGTTTTAGGCACTAAATCTAATTATTTTAAACAAAACGAATTAAGAGCAGTACTTTACACTCACAGTTAATACTCGGAAACAGTGTTAAGGTTGGCATGATGATGGTACTCCTGGACTTGATGCAACTCAGCCAAAGTGGGCATCAGAGCAGTTGAAAGCCAACTGATGCCTGCTGCACCAAGGTACATGAGGGCTTATAAGTGCTTATAAGTGCTGGCAGTGCAGAACGTTTTGTGTTTATCTCCTACAGAAAACAGGCCCTTGTGTTCCTTTGATTTTTAAACCAGCCTGCTCCATCTGGTACAGTCTGTGCTTCCAAATAAGGTTCAGGTCTCTGTTGCCTGCTGGAGGAAGAGAGGAAGAAAGGAAGAAAGGAAGAAGGGCCCTTAGAAGAAACTTGAAACTAAGGTTCCAGTATAAATGACTAATTTTCTCAGTCATAATTTTGCCTTAAATAAGGTGCCTGCTCCCAGGGGAAGATACAAATCCCATAATCCAGCTATATCTAAACATTATTGTTTTTGCAGACTAGTGCAAATATTTGTCAGGGAATACGCACTTCAAATTGTTCTAGGAAAATGGTAATGGTGTCATAGAGATGAAAAAAAAAAAAGATTTTCTTTAAGCTAATAACTTAGGTGATTTTTATCATGATAGAAGTACCATAGCAGATCAAAGCCACAGATCTAGATAAATTAGCAAATTAAACATTGCAGTGGGAGACAAAGAGAATAACCAGCGTGCAGCAAAAGATCATATCTTCTAAAAACAAATTTGGATTTGGATTATACCAAAACCCAAAAAATTGCGCTCTTTGTTTTCCCACTCCTCACTGTCCCCTGGGTCTGAACATTTTTGTTAGTCTTGAAGATCATCGTATTCATATGAGGCTGTAAAATCTTGCTACCTGACTTTTTTAAATCTATGTGGTGCTTGAGAGAGCTTTGTAATTGCAGAATGATCACAGATAAGTAGGTGTATTATGGTTCTTATTAGCCATGATATTCATTCTTTGTGTACTTCTGTCATGTTGCTTCTTCTTAATCTGTTCCTTGGACTGAGTAGTTCTGTTCTGCAGATTTATTTTCTCTTGAAAGTTGTCCATTCCCCTACAGACTTCTGTTTACTGTGTTTGAATTTCTCGTATACCTGCTTTTCCCTCTCAAAAGGGACAGGGAGGGAAAATAATATTGTTGTTGAAAGCATATAATTGATTTAATGATGTATTTTCAATTAGTTGCCATCCCAGTCTTTCTGTTTACCTTGTACTTAGCTACCAATGGAAATGGAGTAGGTATTTTTAGTGATGTCTCAAATTGATTCAAAATCATTCTTTTCTCACTTACAGAAGATTTACAGCCACTAATTATCTATTCAGTATACACAATGCTTTTGTCGTAGAATGACAACAGTCACTGTGTTTTATTTCTCCTTTTGACATTCTCTCAGTGCTTTTTTAGATTTAAGCAACCTAAACATTCTGCTGTCTGCAAATGCTTCCACTTGCATTCCATTATTAAATAGTAAATGTACAGATTCTGCTGTGACATCTTCAGTTGAGGCATCTAGTTTTAAAACCAGACATAAGCACTTTTTTCCAAGATTATTGTGTTCCTATACTTCTTTACATGGACAAGAAGTGCTCCCAACAAATTGCAGATGGTGTAATAATAAGCATATGTTTTCAGTGCTTGAAAACAGTACATGAATTTTGACAATCAGAGGGCAAATGGATATTCTTGGAAGTACCAGTTATACAGCAGTTCTCGGGGGAAAAAAAGGTGAGGCAGAAGAGGGAATACAGTCAGTCTTTGACAGAGAAATAATGTGCCAGGAATCTTAAAAAGAACCTGTTTTGTGACTTCCTGAAACAAGGCACTGTAGATTGAATGAATGATCTAATAAATGCACAAAAACTGTGAAACTTAAAAAATGTACAAATTCTATCATACATCTGATTAAAATATAGCCTTCCTAATGCTCTCCACATTCTCTGTCAGCCTTAAGAGAATGTAAGGATCTGGCCTAGTGCCTCTGAATCATAGCTTACGGGGGCAGGCTGCAGAGGGTCCAGAGAAGGGTCACAAAGATGATCAAAGCACTAGGAACCTGTTTTAAGAGAAAAGGCTGAGAGAGCTGGGTTTGTGCAGCATTGAGAAAATATGGTTTAGAGGAGACCTTATCACCATGTTCCAGTGTTTAGGGGTGGCTACAGATGGAGACTGCCTTTTTACAAGGAGCCACACAGAAAAGAGAAAGGGTAATGGGCACAAGTTACTTCTGATTGAACATAGGAGAAAGTTTCTCACAATGAGAATAATCAGCCACTGGAATAATCTCCCCAGGAAAGTGGGACATTCTCCAACACTTGACACTTTAAGATTCAGCTGAACAGGGTGCTGGCGCATCTTGTCTAGGCCATGCTTTTGCCAAGGTCCCTTTCACCTTGGTGTTCTGGTCTAGTCTAGACTGATCTGGTCTTGTCACTAAACCTTACAGGTTAAGTGTCTTGATTGGATTTTATCTTCCAGATTGGTATTTGAAAAGCACAAGGTGTATGTCCTGGGGAACTTGCCCTGAGAAGGGAGAGGCTAGGACAATGCAGGAGGCATTTAGCAAATAAAACATACATGTTTCCTGATAGTTTTGGATCATGACTTTTGGCAACAGTAATATATTTGATAAACACTCATTTTGTACCCACAGTCCTACTTAGAATGCCATGTCCAGGATACATCAGATCCATTATACACACACTGCAGAATTTTCCTGTTCCATGTTCCTGGTTTTGGCTGGGGTAGAGTTAATTTTCTCCCCAGTGGCTGGTATGAGGCTGTATTTTGGATTCTCTCCCTGGTCCCAGTGGTGGGGGGGAGGGAGCGAGCAGCTATGTGGGCCTTGGTTGATCACTGGGGTTAAACCATGACAGCGTGCCAGGCTGACAAATTGCCATGATCTGTTAGATAATGGGAAAAAGCCCCAAATACAAAAACTGGAATGACTATGCCCAGCCTCAGATACTGTATGAAATTTAGTTTTGGATTGAAATCTAAATTAATATGAAATCTTGCTTATAATGTTAGCTAATGTAAAATGTGTAACGAACACATGATAAACTCAATCAGTTAGCCCAGTTACACCTCTATCAAATTTTTTTTAAGATTGCTCTTTGAAAAACATGTCATCCAGTTACAGTGATTAGATAAATATTTCAGCTACACATCACTCTAGCCAGTAGCAAATAACCTTTTTCTTACTTCAGTATATTTTCAAAAAAAGTCATCAACAAGGTACTAATAAACCTCTGATTTAGTCATGCAGCTTGCAGTGAAAGCCTCAAGCTGAAGGCTGTATGTATATATAAGATCCTACCTGCTTCTCTGAGCTATGAGTTCTTTCTATCAAGGTAAAATGCATTAAACTAGCGCATAATTCTCCTGTCTGCTTTGTGTTGCTTGAGAGGCTTTAAAGAGCTATAATCAATTTGCCAAATGAATAAAGAACAGCCATGACCTTGCATCATGCACAAAGAATTCACTAGTGAAAATACTGTGCATATATGTAGCTCTTCACCTGTTACACAGCTGCAAAAACCTCAGGGTCCTTGAGATGATATTGTATGTTGTATAAAAGAGAAAGACATAAGATAATAATCAATATTGTACTTTTCTGAAGTGAAATCACGTATCTAATCTTTAATTGGTATGATAGCAAATGAAACTTGCTGGAAGAGTCTGTTCTGATTCACAGGTGCTGTGTCTTTCTGCCTGCTCTTAATTTAAGTTTAAAATTACAAGGTCATGTACTGTGGAATTATTTCATGTTATAAAATGCTTTATACAGACTGTTTGCTACTGAAGATTAAAGTCGTAGGTGTGTTTCAGTAAGAAGAAGAGAGAACTATATATGTGTGTTTGGCCACAATTTCTAAAAATGCTTATGTTGGAAGGTTATTGTTGATAAAAACAGCTTAATGAAATCAGGGCTTATTTGGGTTGATTTATTTATGAAATTGTGATCAGCCTACCAAAAGTGCTGGCAAAGAAGAGTGAGTAACTCTGAGGCTGTGGCTTCCTCCACATGACACCTAAAATAAAGGAAAACTCAAACCAGCTGCACAAAAACTGTAGCTCTTCTAGAGAAGAGCTATCCTTTCTGTGTACATTTTTATCTTTTATCCCATCTCAGTTACCACCCTTTGTAATGGCCATTGAAGTCTGATTCTGCAGCCAGAAAAAGCTCTATCTCTACGTTTATATCATCTAATACACCATGATATAATGACCAGAAATTAGGTGGCAAAACCATCTCTGTGCCACAGTGAAATTCTCCTATTTTAGGAAAACACTACTGTATTGTACTGCCAGAGAAATAGCTGATAAAGAGGCCTAGAATTTAACAGATTATTAATCACCTTTTCTTAGAGTTTCAAGTGTAATGATCTTTTTTTAATTATTATTTTCCCTCTCTTTTGTCTGCCATATAACACTGATAAAATGCAGGGTGTTTTGCCCCAAAGTGAAACTCACTAGACACATATAATCACTTTATAACCCAAACAGTCCTGAATTTTTGCATGGATACAGACTTCTGAAATACCAATGCCACAAAGAAGAGAAAAAAAAAAAAAAAGAAAAAAGTGATTGAGTTGCCTGCTGCACTGAGCTGACCTCAGAAGTTCAGTATCACTTTTTTCATTTTTTTTCACTTTTTTCACCAGATTGCTTATAAAGCACTGATCTGTAAACCTCTCCTGCGGATCTCTTTTCTGTTTCCTTTCAGATATGCTAGTTTTTAAAAACTGTTATTGGAGAGGATCTCTAATTAGCGATCAGGTTCATTGGTGGTAGTGCACCCAGAAAGGTTCACGTTTCCATATTAGTAAGTAGTCAGCATTGGATTTCTGATGTCACAAATCTAAACAACTGAAGCTGGGCTATTGATCAAGTCAAGCATTTTGTTTGTAAAGCTCCATGGTCTACCTATAAGCTCATGATGCTGTTTCACCCACCTGGATACCTAGCTGTAGAGCAGTCAGTTCAACTGCATACATTTACCTTGTAACTAGCATAGCTGTGATTGACAGTTTAAGAAAAATGTTGCAGGAAACATCAATTTTGTGACCTTGCCTTTTAATGGGCAGTAAAGTTTTAGAACTATAAGCCTAGAACTTACTAGAGCTCTTCCTTGTTTTAGTCTTTCTAGGCAATTACTTTGGTGTGTAGTGTAGTTTAGCACGTTCGCTCACTAACAGCATAATGGCAAGTCAGGGTGTTAACCTTGAGACTCAGCAAATTTTCAGATCATCACCTATTTCAGAATTTTATCAATATTTTTGGAAAGCTAGTCCTGAAAATGGAGATATTTAGGGGAGGTGTTGTGAAGAGACAAAGGATGGCATTCTTGTAACGCCTCATAGTCCTTAAATAAACTAATGACTAGTATGATTTGGTCTCAAAGCTGATAACCAATTAACCCCTGTAGTCCCTTCAGTTTGTGAGTTTATTTCTCTTGTAAAACCACAAAAAGGCCTATATCCCTTGCATGCTGCTTGTACCACACCGACTCATACATATGGCTCAAAACACTAAAAAAACTAGCCTGGTTTTCAGAGTTCAAGATGAAAACAATGTAATCCTTTGAAGGTGGAATCAGTTGACAAACTGAGTCAGCTCTGTGAACTGGAGTACATGGGAACAGTGCCACCCATTTCTAAAGGAGCGACACTAGACCCTGCATAAGCAGAAAAGGAAGCTTGCTCAGTTTTCGACAAAGAGCATGGTTCAGGTCATGAGAGTGTGGTTTGGAGTTACAAGCTTCCTTTTAGCACTGAACAAGATATTTTCCTGTTTTATGGCAGGACTCTTACCTAGTAAGTTCCTCTGTAGTCTTAATGGAAGGCTGAGGAAAATACACAATATTCTCACTTTCACAGTCTGTTGCAAGTCTGGCCAGACACTGGTGCTATATGACTCCCACATATTCTGGTTTTGAATGTCCCAAAGACAGGGTTACAATATGCAATATTTTCTAAAACTTCCAAGCACTAGTGCAGTTTTTATTAGAGAACAGCATTAACTCTGGAACAAGGACACTGCTTCAGCTACAAGTCTAAGCACCAGAGCTTATGAGTAATGAGAAGTGAGTTCATTGTGATCTATAAAGGGTACATTTGAAATTTTAAAAAAAGTTGTAAAGAACTATTATTGGAAGTTTATTGGTGATCAGTTAGGTAGGATTTTTTTGTTTGTTTGTTGTGTTTGTTTGGGTTTTTTCCTGCCATATATTTGTCTCTGAACAGTCTTTGTGTCTGCTTTCACATTTCTGGTGTCCTCTTCTTAAATAAGCCTGATAAAATCCTGTGAAACAGCCTTCAACTGTGTTTCAGTACTTATGTAAACTGCAGAAGCTCTTGAAGACAGTGGCCTAACTTGTTTGGCTGCTGTCAAAACATGACTCTGTTAGTTGTTGCAAAATGCTGCTATTCCTATCTCATCACCACCACTGTGCAGACACATGTATGTCTTTCCTCCAATGTCAGTTGGCTAGCAAAGAGTTCCAAATAATTGACTCAGAGAAGAAACTGGCAAGAAACCATCCTTAGGGCTGTAGGAGCCATGTGGAGAATAGCTGTGGCCTGGCCATAGCAGCTGGAGTTGTGGGAGGAAGCAGTGATGGGAGGGATGTGGTGTCAGTACAGCAGTTGAGTTCCATTGATCCTGACTGTCAGCTTCTCTCTGTCTACTGGAGATTAGACCAGAGAAAGAATGTTCACAGGAGGAGTTTTCAGGGTGTGAGAAGCTGGTTTGGGTAAAGTATGTTCTGCCCAGGAATACAGAGCAGGTGGATAACTGCCTAATGGTGTGGAACTTAGGACTAGTCACTTCCCTTTGCTTCACAAATGTTTGTTCCCATGGAACCTGCACTTACACACATATATGCAGGCATATGTATATAAGTCTGTGCATACATATACTGCCACAACTCTTTCTTCTCCACTGGTAGTAAAGAACAGTACACAGAAAAGGCCTAACCCTATTCTTTCAAAGGACTGCATAAGAGCAGTGTTTTATACTACTGCTTTTTAACTCTTTTGATTTTAATCCCTCGCCTTCTGACAGTCCTTTGCTAGCCAAGTAATTGAGTGACTACTAAGTGAACTTCTAAGGCATGAGCAGAGTATCTTTAGTGCCATGACTTCATGGCTCTGCAATGAACTCTACTCATGATCTCTGTACCTTGAAGTGTTTTGTGACACAATGGTGCTGACTGCAATAAATTCAACAAACACAGTCCCTGACCTGAGGACCACAAAAATAAATAAGGCACCAGATAACTTTAGATGTAAAGGTACCGTAATTTTTGAGGACATTCAAAAAGTGGTGGTGTGAGTTTGCGGATGTTTTATACCAGGATCTTAACCATCAAACTCTTTTCCTTGTGATTTATTTTGATAAGATGATGTTAATGTTCCCTCTGTATTTTCAGTTAGTGAATGTCATCACCTGGAGAGAGTCCTGATTATCTATTTTTCACTAGTACACTCAGTGCTTCCCATACAGAGAAGCAAAATTGCTTCTGGAAGAGTCTGGTTGATGAGAGTGAATTGTTGCTCTTGTGGCAGATGGAATTGCCGAGAGCCTTTTGAGGAGAACAGTCTGATTGCTTGTGAAATTAAAACTTGCCTAACTTTGAAAGGCTGAGAAGTATAATGGGGATGGTAAAGGTTTAAACGTTAACATTTGAGAAAAGCAAGAAAGAACCCCCAGGAGGATCAGATGGCTCATATCTGCAGTAAGCTCTCCTCAATTAATGCCAGTCTGGCAGGGGAGACCCTCAGCCTGTAAACTCTCTGGGGAAAACTATGGGAGAAGAAGTTTCCAGAAAGGATCTGAGTTGCAACTCCTAGTTTAACAAATCCCTCCCTTCCTATGTGGGAGATACATGTGCCTAATTTGCAAAGATAATGGTGAGGGCATGGGAGACAAGCAGGGAAGGGAGTGTATTTTAACAATTTCACGGGGAAGGTTTCAGGAGAATTTTCAGCTGCTCAACTGCAAAACAATGATGGAGTTTTTCTTGCTTTCATTCTCTCTTCCTTTGGCATTGTACCCTTTTTTTTTTTTTTAATCCTTAAGAGTTTATTTACCTATTTACTTAATACTTTCTCTGACAAAATGGGATGTTTGTACCTTGGATTTCATAGCCTTGTCCAGTCCTTTAGCCATATTTTCTACCCTGAACGGCTACTTTCTGTGTTTTGATAAGTCCTCACTGCCCATCTAATAAGTTCTTACTGCACTTACTGCTCAGTGTCTGTTTCCGTGACCTGGATTGTATGAATATTTTTCACAAACAGGAAATGTTTTGCACTGTAACAAATTTTTCCAAGTGACCAGAGTTTTCATTCAAAATGTAAACAAAACATCCTCAGAAAAGCTACACAGTTTTAAATCTCATGTTAGGTTTATCTTGTTGACAGGTACCCACAAAATTAAAACTCTTTCATTAAATACCTGTATTCAGACTGTGTGGAAGAATAAGACCATTAAAAGCTGCGTTTCTTTGCCACTTACTAGTTGTTAGTATTTCATTAACACAATTTTGAGCAAAGGAACTTTTAACTGTAATTGTCTAGGCAGCATGAGTAATTAGTAGTGTGTTTTCAAAATCAGTTATTCCCAAATAAGGAATAAATTCTTACGGAAAAATCAGGCCTAGGGCAGTTTTCAACTGACCTCTTAGTAATAGCAGATTATGCATTTATTCTGAAGGGGTAATTTGTAATCAATATAGTACTAATTTTGTTCCTTGCAGATTGTCTATCAGTTCCAGTATTATGTCTGTTTAACCATGTTGCAATTTACATGTTTGAATTTAACTGTGATATATCTTGAATTGATTGGTATTTTCTACAGAGAAACAGTTTTCATATACCTATTTTAGCATCTAATCATTCAAGATGAGGCTGTAGTTCAGGTGGAAGAACATCCTTAGTAAGCAACATGTGCAAGAAATTTTGGCACTAGCTTCAATTGTCATTCACCCCAGATGCTTAATAGAAGTATCCAGCAGAGCTCTTGTCACATATTTACTAAAAAAGACCACATTAATCTCCTCTTTTAGGATTTGTTTGCAGCATTTGTTACCGATGAACATCAGTTTCTGCAGCAGAGATTAACTATCTCTTCTGGATTATCTAGCAATGAATGAACCATATTTCTTTCAGGGGAGCCAGCTTGTTGTAGTTAAGCCTCTTTAATGAAACATTCGTTAATGCTGGGGTTCTACAGGATCCAATTTTGGAACCCTTACTGTTTTTTCATTATATATTTTCCTTAGGCAGTAACTGATTGGTCTCATTGTTTCCAGTATCTCATGCAGATGATCTTCAGATTTGCCTTTTTCTATTCCATCCTGAACAGAATGCTAACGAGCCAGAGTAGTTACTAATTGGTCCATCTCTAGGTCTTTGCACTTCTCACTCCTTGGTTCTATAAATAGATGTTCCATTTTCCCTGTTGCCAAGGCTTGTAGCCTTGGTGATAGAAGAAGAAAGAGGGAAAAATTGGGTCCCTGAAAAACAGTAAAGAACTCCTTCTCCTAGGTGAGGGCAAACAGTTCTAAAGAAACTGAGCTTCCGTTTCACTGGAGTCCTTACAAAGGAACACATGGGAATAATATTAATACAAAGCGCAGATAGCAATGACTAAAGAGAGTCAAGAGTGCTGCATAGAGATGGGCTAAAACTGCAGATAATATATACCATCCTAAGAACAATTGAGGACAACGGGATATTTTTGCAGATAGACAGAAGACCAGTTTAAAGAAGCATTGCTTAGGCCATCATGGCAAATCTGTCTTCTCAAAGGACTGTAAGGACTAAATGGAAGTATAGATCTGACTGGGGGGGTGGCAGTGCAGTCCTACATAGTGCAAGGTGTTAACAGCTTGACTGTGACATGGAGCTTTTGACAGTGTAAACTAGAGAGCTTTGAAATTGATAGTCATACTTCAGGAGAGATACAGACCCACTGGAGAGAGGCCAGTGGACAGCAACAAGACTGTAGAAACCAAAAGATAGTTATAGTGCATCGGTCAGTCCCATCTAGTTCAGTATCTTGTCCCTGAGACTAACAAGCAGGGAGTGTTTAGGGAAAGAGTGCAAAACCAGGCACAGAGAAAAATGCTTCTTGATATATTTTGCAGAATTTAGTAAGTTGAAATTTAGGGAATTCCTGCATTCAAATATGTGTCCGAATCACTCTTTTTAGCTGCCATTTTGGTTCAAGTGTTCAATGTAGCCTAATTACTTTTTAAGCTATTACTAATATTTTTATCTACCACATCTTTCAGTAAAGAGTCCCACCAAAAGTCTTTCTGTCAGAAAGAAGGCAATGAAGCACTGTACTAGACTGGAACTTATGCTGATCTGTCAGTGTATGTCTTTAAGAATAGGTAAGACAAAAACTGTCTGGCAAAATACAGTTATAATGTGACTTGGGCAAATGGGTGGACTCTTTTCCTGTTGTTTTTTCCCACACTTTTGTACAACTTTGTGAAAGTGATATCATCTCAGAAAAGAAATCCCTCTTCCCTAAATCTTCTCTCACAGCCTTTTTGAAGTCAATTTATTTGCCGTCTCTTTCACCTGCTGTATCTTGCACTGATGCCACAGCAGGCTGGACAATAAGGCACATCCCAAACCTTGTCTTACAGATGTAATTCTAAACAGGTACAAGCCACAAAGAGAACTTCTTCAATTTATCAGACACCACCAGAATTGTATAATTTTGACATTTTGTTCACTGTCAGTTAACTCGGGTTGTGAAGCAGAGAACAACAGGCTTGCAGATTTAACTGCTGTTTTGGGAAAGACTTCTAGAATTATTCATAAAGGATGAACTTGTTAGAGTGTTAGATAAAAGTCTCTTAAGCAGTAGCCAAGAGCAATGGGTTTAGAGAAGTAGATCTTGTCAGAAGCATGTGATAGAATTAATCCAGGAGCAAGTGGGACAAAGAAATTAGGGACTAGGGATGCTATCGATCTGATTCACTTACATCTGAGTAAGGCTTTGATAATATTTCACAGAAGAAGCTGATATGCAAATTCTAGGATCTTAGAGTCAATGAGAGGATGATGAAATGGATGAAAAACTGTCTGAAGAGAAGAATATTGAATAAACGGGCACAAACTGACTTACAGAACAGAAACCATTAAAGACCCCCGAATTCACTAATTTGTTACTTTAAAAGTTTTTCATACTTTATTCAGATGGTTAGCTGCATTTAGAATATGACCACTGTTGCAGAAATATAGCTGGGGAGATGCAATAATGGAATATACTTCTTCATACTATATCTGAGGAAATTTGCTTCTTCCCCCTAAGGGAGTGAGAGAAAAGGAACTTACAGAATGCATTTTCTCTCGTTCCAAATATTAAACGGACAAATTCCTTTTCAGATGTGGTTTGTTTTGGGGTTTTTTCTCTATGATGAAATAGAGACTGGCTCATAGACACAAACATTGTGGGCATCTAAAGTGCAAGCAAGACGAAATTACTCTGATGCTTCCTTTTCCCCTCATTTATGCCCATTGTACATAAGTATAATTACGTTGATTTGCATTACTACCGTAACTCTTCATTTTGTCTGATTTTCTCCTTACACCACCTTAAAATGCCCACTTTCTCATTCATGTCTTTAATCTTGTCTTTCATTCTTCTTTGGGTTTTTAAAGACTAAAGTGTAGGGGCATTATATGACCTTACAAAAGTCCATTTCTGTTAAAAAATTCTACATTTTGGGTAAAACTCCTCTCTCCCTGTGTAAGAAGGAGGTCTCAGAGACAAACCACAGAAGCATCATCTGGTACATAGAGGTTTGGGCTGGGATTTAGTCCTGGGTCAACTGTGATTTGCCCTCTGAGCAATCAATTTATGTTTTGCCTCAGTGCTCCCTGTGTAAAAATGAGAATGATATAGAGTTATTTTGTAGATATAATCAGGTAATGAGGCATTTAGCTTTCTGCCATGAGACAGGAATGCCTGTTAATAGAATCTGTATGAACTCGGGTCTTGGAAGAATCATGCATAACATTCTTCTATTGGTTCAGAAAAGGGGGGTGTGTGTGTGTGCGTAGGAAGGGCGATGTGTGTGTATTCACATATATACATCCATGCCTAAGTCCTTTCTGATTTATGTTACTGAATGAATTTGCAATAGAATACATCCCAACAGAGCTAATATATATAAAACTAGTTCACATTCATCCATAGAAGTGGATACATCATAAGACATATTCAGAGATTTTTTTATGCAGCCTTTTGTTGTTCATTGGGCCCCTCTGAACTGGTTCATTGAAAACTTTTGCTTGTGGTGAAGAAGCATAGCTCTGCGTTCTGAGAGCAACAAAACTTAATGAATGCTCTTTATCAGAACAGCATGCTAGAGAAACTGCATAAAAAGTACCGTGATTCCTGAGGACAAGGGATATAGTCTGTCCACAATCAGTGGCAGAGAAACATATGTTAAGATCTGTTTGGGGTATTTTTTTGCTAAAAGTGGCTGTTCTTCAGTATAACTGAATTGTCAACGTCAACTGTACGGCACAAACAGAACATAAACAGCAGTACTTTAAAACCAGATCTTCCCTGAGGAAGTGTAGATGCCTCATTAATTCAGAATTGGAGTTGGGTATAACTCTTGAGTAACAATCTGGAAAAAAAAACCCCAAATGCGGGCAGGAAGAAAGGAGACAGTGTGTGGTACTCTCACATCTTGTATTTCCTTAATTCTACACAAAAAGCTGACAGTTCTCATCCTTAAAATACCTAAAAATACCCTGTTCCACTGCAATATGCAATTGCAGTGATGTCTCCCAGTACAGTTCCACATAGATTTTTCATTCAGCATGACTTTTTTTTCCCCTTGCCTCCCACCCCCAAGATCAAGAGAAACACAGTGTTTTTAAACATCTAGGATACTTGTAATAAGCATTCTGAATTCTGCATCGCAGTTGGGTTAACAGGAGTGTTACAAACACATCAGCCCCATGTTGTTTATGTCCTGCTGTCTTGAATTGGATAGCAGTGTCTGAAAATACTCTTCTGATGTTCTGAGGGTGTCCTAGCTTGCCTGAACCATGTCTTGGTCATTTTCATTTTTTTTTAAATAAATGACTTGAAAAATAAAATGCATAAGAAAATACTACGTCTTTATTTTTTTTAATTTTTTTTTTAAATGCAACCTGAATTTTCTCAAGTTTCTTCACTTCTAGATGAGTTGATAATTTGCCTTCACTAGATGGTGAATCCTTTTTCTTTTATTCAGTTTCCTGACTAATATAACCTATGGAATATAGAACATCTAAGTTACAGAAATAGTTAATGTTGCTAAAGAAATGAGTATTTCTGCTAGATACTTCTACTTACAAACCTTGTTCATGCTGAGTCTGTGATAGTTAAGTCAACAGACTATTCCAACAATATGCTAATCAATGCCTTCCAAACAACAAACTCACAGCTATTTTTCTCCTGTGGGGAAAGTAGAAAATCTTATAAAGCTTTTATTGAATTTAGGCTTCAGCTTTGGGAGCAACTTCTTGAGTCTTGAGCAATGTATTGGCTGAGTTCAATAGCGAGGGGCTGCTGGTGAGTGAAGGGTTTTGTCCTTCCTGGTAACTGTCACCACAAGTCAATAAGAGCTACCATGCAGGATTTTGAGGGACATAAAACAGATTTGACCAATCCTAGTCCTGTTAGTGAGGCTCCTAGTCCTGTTAATAACCTAAGTGATTCTTTGTTAAATGTATTTCATGGTAGTAGCTCTAGTTGTGTAATTCATACTTTCTTCCAAATATATAATCCATCAGAAATAAATATATTTTGAGAAAAAACTGTTCATTTTTTCATTTGAAAACAGTAATGAAGCTTTTTCTCTTCTTTATTTCTGTCTTGTGGTTCAAAAGGGAAAAGTCAAGGTGTTCAGCATAGACCAGGATGCCTTCATTAATAGACCTTTGTTCTATGTACAGACTTCTTTATTCACATTTGCAAAAGTCCAGAACCTTTTGGTTTCTACTTCACACTGCTTAGCATGCGTTTGGTCAAAGTACTAAGGAAACAATTCAAGGGCTAAAGATAAGCATTTATTACCATTTTTGTGTCGATTGCTGGCTGTCATTCAAAAAAATTTTGGTCTTTCAGCATACCTATCAGGTCATACAACATTTAAAACAGCATTGTCTGTGTTTAACGCCTGGACCAAACCTCTCAAACAGGCTTTAATTTAATCATTAAATTAAATGTGTTTACTTGCATTTCATGTTCAAGGAGCTATTTTTATTTAAAATCTGTAAAGTTACCTTGTAAATGTATCTGTGCATTTACCTTGTGAATTCTGGTGTTGGTTCTGCAACGGTCTGAAAGATTCTTTTCATCATTGCCTTTTTTTTTTCTTGATTATTTTACATTGTTTTGCTTCTGAAGAGTTATCCATAAGAGTTTCTTATGGAAATGAGGAATCTGTCATTGTTGCCAAACTGAAATAAAGGAATGTTTCAAGCATCCATGTTTGAAACTTCCATAAAAGAAGCCTTGCAAAGAAAGTGGGGAAAAAAAAATATCCAGAGGAATTTCTGTATCTGGTGCTTTGTTTCACAAAGTGCTATCTGAAACTCTGTCATGGATAGTTTCCTTTGTCCCCTAATCAATCTGTCATATCATGTGGAGCTTTTTATATCAAAGTTCACACACAGAGAATTTCTTCAGGTAAGATTTTTAAGCGACCCTACCTTGTGACTGAGGGCCTTCGATGAACATTTGCCTTATGAATCATTATTATAAAGTTAAATCCTAATTACCTGGCTGTAGGAAAATGGGTAATCTTCTTGCCTTTCTGGGAAGGCAGAGGAAGTTGAGGGAGATGGATCAGTTTTTCCATACCTGAGGTGTTTGTACAGGCCAGGAGTCAATGTTGAAATACCACAATTGAGACAGGATCATTTGTTCAACAGAACTGAGTTCAGTTTTTTTGAAATAGCATGGTGTCTTGAAAAAAATTGTCTGTGGTTTGCTTCTGTTAGCTTATCCTCAAGACAATGGTTTGAATGGAAGCCCTTTGCTCTAACACTTTTTCCTTGAGTTCCCTTGACTCGTGCCCATAGAGGATACTCCGTTACAGTGCTCAGTTCTATACACTATTTCTGTGTTACAGGGGTCAAAATTACTCTCCGTGCTTTGAGGTACTACCTGAAACATTAGTATTCCTAAAGGGGGTAAGGGGTGAGGGACACTAATCAGTAGGCATTTTCTTAAGAGTAAAGTACAGAACTAAACAGATCTGGCCAGTGCTCTCTCATGCAGAGATGAACCACATGCATTGTACTTCAAGCCGTAGCATTTCAGTGTATGAGGATTTACATATTACTTGGGCAAGCTTTTAGCAAATCAAAATCTGCCTAAAAAGAGCATGAAACGGATGTTATCATGCCTGTACTACAACCCATGTTTCTGAGTAATTCAGTTGGACAAGATTTAATTAATAACAATCACAGCTTGATAAAGGCAAAGATATTGAAGAGCTTTAAAAGCCACTTGATCTATCCTAAGGCAGAAGTACCTGTGTAATTTAATATTAGTCATGTACCTAATAGTAATTAATAATTTCACCTTCAAAATGATGGTGTTGCAAAATGATGCACTTTGCATGTGAGGAAACAGCAGAAAAAGCAGGGAAAGGTTTTCAAAGTCAACTAACCATTTTTGTAGCTACCAAAAACACTGTCAATAGTTTTTCTTCCCCAACCTTACTTGTTTTTAATAATTCCAAATTAAGTTAGAGATACTAAACTGTGACTGAAAA
Source organism: Sclerurus mexicanus (assembly GCA_013396755.1). Taxonomy (NCBI): domain Eukaryota; kingdom Metazoa; phylum Chordata; class Aves; order Passeriformes; family Furnariidae; genus Sclerurus; species Sclerurus mexicanus. Next base: position 383,323 of record VWZF01004338.1, read on the forward strand.
GTTGGTTATGCTTTGCCTTTCTAAAATTCAGTTCTGAAATCTCAGTTGTTAACTGAGCAGGGGAGTGTGTTATAGTATTATATAAAGAGATATGTTTCAGAAAATGTTGAAAGCCTAAGCATAACATGGGTTTTCCTGACTTAATTGGTGATTATTTTATGACAGGAGCCTACATGGACTGAAATGACAATGTGGCTTTGCATTTTCTTTTGTCTCTCAAGGACATTTTGAAAATGGGATTAATTATCCCTGTATTTCTAATGGCAGGTGAAATGCTAATAACGAGACAAATCTCAATACATCCTAAGTCATGTTTTTGTGTTTACAAGAATTTGGAGAGGAACTGGATAACTTTAGTGAGCTGGCAGTCCATGTCCATAGCTTTAAACTGCAGGTCCCATGTATAAATTCTAGCTCAGGTCAATAGATAATACATTATACTTGCCTGATGGCTGAGTAGCATCTCATCTCATTTAAACTGGTGACCTTGATGTACCTGATGGACAGGTGTCTACTACTGTCAAGCAGTTTAAAAGATTTTAATAGAAAAATGATAATTTATGAGTATGGACTTCCTTATCACCAATATGGAAGATTAAAGAAAGTACAAAAGATGGAATGCTCTTATAGTGTTTAGATTGATGGAGTAAAAAGAGCAACGTGGTTACACTCATATAACAGATGTTACAGGGTTGAGTTATAAGCTTTGGTTTAAGCTGTAGACTTTCATAAGAGGTGTCACCGAAACAAAGTGTATGTTTGGCACCAGCTTGCTTATATTAACCAAGAAGTCAAGGCATGAAGTGGCCCAGAGATTAGAAATGTCTGAATGATTTGTCAGAAAGGGCAGAGAAATACTGATGAGAAAGCACATAAAAGTTACTGTGCACAGCATATGACACAGTCGTACCCTTTCTTCCTCCAAAGGCATCAAGTTTATTTTCTTTCACAGTGTTAAACTTCTACAGAAAATCTGCACTTCTACAGAGATTTGGCCTTAAGACCAAACTTTTGGGGCCATCTTAAATGTTACCCACTGAAAACCATTGTAGGTGAAATCCTTGTAAGTGAAACTACTCCTAATAGGTGTACTTAAGGGTTTAATAATTTTTTGCAAGATTGGAACCTTGAACAACATTTTCTATTCAAAAGCGTTCTGTGTGGATCTCTTCTCATTTTCTGTCTATTTGTTATTACTGTCTGTAGTTTAAATTTCACTTAAGCTGCATCTCAAAAACAAAAAAAATCTTGATTTATAATTAAATAACAGGCTTTATTAATAACTGCTATGCATTTAATGGAGGCCTATGACTAAAGGCTTTTTTCATCTAATAATGTAAAAGCAATTGCATATCTTGAAGTCATATTCCAACGCATCATAAAAAAATTAAAAACCTTCTTTTCTGATATTTAACATTTTTAACTACCCCCACACTAAAATGGAAGCAGGGACACAGAAAGCTATGCCAGGGATGATTTAAGAATTTGACCTACACTGAGGCATGGGGTATAATAGTTTTTTGTTGGTGTTTTTAAAAATAAAACCTTCCTCAGCTTCACTTAGGGTAGCATAAGAGATTTAAGTACAGATAATGATTTATAGAATTATTCTTTGCCATTTCAAATAGAATTGTTAGTAATGAGAGTGGCTCCCCTCTGTTGTGTTTGTTCTTTGGAAACAACCATATCTCCTGAATAGCTTGTTCTGAGTGCGCTGCTCATTAGGTTTTGGCAATTACGTATGGCTGTGAGTTTTCTTCTTTTGGAGCTAATACCATAATAAACACTACTGGAAAACTAGTTTATATAAGTGAATGTTGTTTCAGTTTGGATACTATATAAACTACAAAAATAGTTCTGTAGAATTTGGTCTTTAGAATACAAGAGGCCTCTTTATGACATCTGATCCTTTTTTATCATTTTCCAGAGATTGCAGTTATGCTATGCATTTTCTCTAGGCCTTTCTGGAAGAATTTTCAATAAAACAGACCATGTACAACCATCAGCAGTAATTATGAAAGATTGATCACTACTGATACTAATTAGTCAAGCTGATAATTAGTGACTGTAGTACACCTATCATGATTTAAAATGGCAATTTTTTTACCAGAAACTAGCATCTGAGCTATGTTATCTCTCAAGTTACAGCTGTGCATAACAAGAAAATGTTTGAAATTAAAAAAAAAAAAGAAAAAAGAAAAAAGTGTGGCCATGGAATTAACTGAAATAAGTTTTCTTTATGGAGATTATGTTTTTTTCCCCCCAGGCACAAACTATAAATTACATCTTATTAGAAAAATAATCCAGTAGTGTTATACCTTGGGTAAAAGACCAAATTCTGTCAGCATTTATGAACTACTATCCTTCTTATTTCCAATTATTTATTTACTGTTGGTTTTACATCTTTGTTGGAACTTGCAAAGTTCTGTTAATGCAAATAAACCCACTTACACCCCTGCTTATTGAAAGTGCTTGCATTTGAGTGCTGAGGTTTGAATGGTAAGGAGAGCAGCTCTGTTTCTGGAGTGCTGAATGTCTGTGTTTACATTTACTTGGATCCAAATTGTACCTTATGCCAAATAACACTGATATCTGAATGTCTTCTATTCCTTTAAAATTGGAGTACAGTGTTTCCTCTCTGCCATCCTCTCTCTCCTTGAAGCTACTGGGCCAGTATTCAAGATCAGGGTCTATGTAGTCCCATCTGGTCATAAAAACTAACCAAGCTTACTTTGTTCTTAAAGTTGGTATCACAAATAACCACAACTATTCTATTTCTCAAAGGCAATAGATATGCAAATATTTGGAAGTAGCACAGCTTGACTCCTACCCAGTGCCATTTCCCATCCTGAGACTAGTACTGATCAAACTATACTGTTTGCAAAAATAAGCTCTCAATAAAGGGACTGTTACTTTAATATAAATTTCAAGTCCTTCACCTTGAAAGTAAGCATTTGTGGTAGAAGAAATAGAAAAAAAAGATCAATTTAATCTGCTATTCTAGTCCATACAAGTTCTGTGCAAAATAGCTTGGACACAAAGTCAGGATATTCTGAGGACTGGAGCTCCACTGCTTACAAGCAAATCCTTGTAGCTGGAAGTTCTAAACATGGAGTTGGAGTTAAAACTACAGGTTACAGGTCTTTGCTTCTAACTGGGGAATACAAGTGCTTAACACTTTTGAAATAGTGTGAAAATTTGGTCCCCATCCCTTTAAGTTACACATGACCTGTTTTCCCTCTATTTTTAATGCCTGCTTCTCTTTTGCCATTTCTTTAAAAGGTTAATATATCATAAAATTGTAGAATCATGGAATGGATTGAAGGGACCTCAAAATTAATTTAATTCCAACCCCCCTGCCATGGCCAGAGACACCATCCACTAGACTAGATTATTCAAAGTCCTATCCAATCTGGTCTTGAGCACTTCCCCAGGGATGGGGCATCCACAACTTCTCTGAACAGCCTGTTCCCATTCATCACCACACTCACAGTAAAGATTTTTTTTCATAATATTTAATCTAAACCCACTCTCAGTTTAGCCATTCCTCCTTGTCCTGTCACTGAATGCCCTTGTAAACAGTCCCTCTCCAGCTTTTTTTTTTCAGGCCCCCTTTAGGTACTGAAAGGTCCCAAAATTTCCCCAGAGCTTCTGTTCTCCAGGCTGAACAACCTCAATTTTCTCAGCCTGTCTTCATAGAAGAGGAGTTCCTGAGCATCCTCCGCTGACCATCTTTGTGGCCTCCTCTGGACTCACTCCAGCAGGTCCACATCCTTTTGTTGGGGGCTTCAGAGTTGGATGCATCTCATTAGATCTCCCACAAGAGATCCTCAGATTCTTGGAAGTTGTTTAATATCTTTTTGTGGTTTGATAGGACTCATCACATCCTCAGCACATGGACAGTAGTAAAAAACTGCATCTGTCAGGACTTAGATTTGAGATACAAACTGAAACTGGGGGAAAGATTTATTCAATAAGATAACAGGAATAGGAACACCTTCAAAATTACAACTGTGTAAAATGTTGCAAATTATTAAAGTGCATAGGAAAGTGAAGAATAAGAAAAGGAGCTATGATGAGAAAACCAGTGTATGTATTTCTAATCATTAAAATTCAGTAAGAATAAGCATTTTTGGAAATGTAGAAAGATGTGCAGATGTGATATGGCCTTACAGAGCTTTTTCAAAAAAATGACTGGTATTTTTGTAAGTAATAAAATTTTAGAGTTATAAATTGAATTTTTTTTAATTAAATAAACAGTTTAATCCAACACTACCAATATGCTCCTTATGCCTTATCAAACTCCTAGTAAGCATTCCTTTCAGAGTGACATTTCAAACACAAAAGCCTGCTTGGCACTCTACCGAGTCCTGGAGGGCTGACTGGAGAGAAGGGGACATCAGGACACTGCTTCGGTTCCACTGAGAAGCAGATCCTTGGAGACTAGTGGAACTGAAATAAATTTTTAACAGCATCTAAGGACTAGGCCCACATTACTTCCAGTACAGAATGTTTTAAAGCTGCCGTTTCCTCCCACTCTCCAGTTCCTGTGACAAGTACAGCTCAGCTCAACAAAAGATCTCACTCAGTGGGCTGGCCAGAAGGAAGGAAAATAAGAGTAAGTGTAAATTTGTGTTTGGAACCTAAGGTGGTCCAATCAAGCTAGCCTTGATGATGTCCTTTTAGAATCAATCAAGTATTTTCATAGAGTAGTAATAAAAATAATAGCAGTTGGATTATTTCACATAGTAAAATTTGGGTACTATTTGAATAATTTTTTCAGGAAAAAACCTGCAAGTTTTATTGCAGAAATTAAGTAAAATATGCTGTACTTGGATGATATTCACATGAAGAAAAATAGAATAAACAGAAAACTGTTAATCCAGAGAATTTATTCTTAGTGGGCCTTAAAACTACTACTGGATATTTTAGAAATAGAGCTAAACCCAAACATAAATTGCCTAGAGTAGAACATCAGTGAAGTTTAGGTGCCAAGGTTCAAAGCTGTGATCATGAAAACTTCAGTTTAAGTGCTCCTTTAACCCGATGTTCTTAAATTCCAGCACCATGGTATTTCTTGGACAACTTCTCTACAACTTTGTCCTTGTTCCTAAAAATGCAAGAGATTTGAAAGGATGTTCAGATTATATTATCTTCTACCCAATCTGGAGCAGGAGCCAGAAACATCTCCTTTCCAAACACCATGAGAGGTTCAATCCAGGAAGCAATCTCAGCATATTTGTAATCTGCACCCAGAAGTATGTTCCCAAATCCAATGATGACTGCTAATACTTTTGGTGTGAACCCTATTTATTTGATTACCAAGTATTTGGGGAATTTGTCTATAAAGTGGGAGACTTAAAGTTCAGTTCCACTGTGTGTCTGATCATGTACAAAACTTTTCTTCTTCCATGGTGAAAGATGAATCTTTAGTCATCAGCCATGGGTAACACTGAACAAAGATACTTCTCTGTTCTTATGGAAATTTTGTTGCAGTGCAAAAGTATTTCTTAGGTCAGGAAGAAAGAATAAACTTGAAGATAAATCTAGAGCCTGGAACGCTTGCCTGAAAAAAGGGAATTCCAGATCTGAGCTGAAAGATAGTTGCCTCGCTTTTGATTTCTAAGGTCTTCCAAGGAAAATAGCCTTGTGGTTAAAAAAGTCTTTGTTGATATAAGAGTTGCTGGTTTGAATCAACTCTAATAGCAGGTTTGAGAAGACAAACATCTAACTGATTTTTTTTTAAAAAGTATTGTAGCCCTCTATCCCCAGAAAACCACAGTGCTTTGAAGCCACATACATCTGAGTGATCTCTGGCACAGATCTCTGCACTGTAAACAAAGGGGTCATGTTTAAAAGGGACAGATTCCTCCCAGCAGCGTTTTCTTCTGTCAGCTCTCTTCGTTATGCTGTAGGATGCATTTGGCCCTATGCTTAGCATATTAGTTGTCTTGGATCCTGTTCTGAAAGCTCCCAGTATTGCTCTTTGGCAACTAAGCTAGTTCTGGATTTCACAAGAACTTTTCATGTCAGTTTCATTCAAAATGTGGTTTACTGCATGTAAGTCTTATCGTTGAAAGAATTTGCAAGTCAGTGATTTGCTTAATCTGATAGAGGGAGACAATATAGTGAACCAGCTTAATGATAGGTGAGATAAAATCATCTACATACCAGTCATATAATAGGAGATTGTAGCAGCTTTCAAAAAGGGAAGAAGAAAAAAAATCCATTTAGGCATTTACTGAATCTTACTGATATTTCACATGTCAAAATTATTCTCACCGTGACCCATGACTTAATCCTTGAATGTGCCGCTCTTTGGAGAGGAGGGTCTATATTTCAGGCCTATGTCTTAAGAATTGAATCCATGCTTTACAAGAAAAACCACTTCAATAATCTGTTTTTTCTACAGTGTTTGTAATTGCTTATGCTTTTCTCCCCACTTCAAGCCTCAAATTGCATCTTCCCCACTGTGGTGCTCAAATATTCACTCTCTGTGCTACATAAAATGATATGGAAGAAAAATGAATATTTCACTATATATAAAGGCTGGATTGCTCTTAAGATAGGAGGAAGAACTAAAAAATTGACTGAATTAAGAGAAAGATCAGAGGTTAGATTTTAAGGGCGAAAGACTTTTCTATTGATGCAAATCAGCTCTTCTGTTGACGTTAATGAACTTCAGCCATTCTTATTCTGCTGATTGAGGCTGGTGTCTCAGGCAGAAAGAACTCCATAAGCAGTAACTGTTAGCAAAATGTTGAGCAGCTTGACAATACCCTGGGTGGACTGATTGGTGCAGAAATCAGAGGAATTTGGACTAGAAGTTCTACAATGAAACCAGTGGAAGGAATTTCAGCAGTACTTAACATGCCTTTATTTTTAATTTTATCAGGCCTGATAAACCTGATAGGAGCAACAGGCTTTAGTTTCACCAAACTCAGTATAAAATCCAACCTGCAATTTTTTTTTTTTCTTTCTTTGTTTTGGTACTCCAATTATTCCTGTGCACTGTGTAGCTATGAATATCCTTTTGAAAGATCTGTCTCCAGAGAGCAAATAACTCTCTGAACTGGTGGGACAAGTACTCTGATTCATTTCACCTCAACTGATTGCCTTGATTCTCTTGTTTGTTTTTGCCTAGGTTAACTTCTTTTTTATACTTTATGCTGTTCATCACTATGGGATTTTAATTAAATTGATATATTAACTGTTTGGTAATTACAGTTGAAGAATCTGTTGTAAATGTCATGCTGCTGTGCTCTCACCCCAGGTCAGCAATGAAAATGAGATGTTGTGCTTCAACATATTTGCCCAAGGAAATTAAAACATAAGATAATTTATGATTTATCATTATCATTACAGGCATTTATTATTATTATTTATTACCATGCATCATGCAATGTTTCATAAATGCATAATGTTTTGTATTTAATAGAGAATAAAATAAAAATCGAATGGGAAGATTCGACTTTGGTATCAGTGTTAGCCTTTTTGTGTTGGCGACCTACTTAATCTTGCCTTACATACTGGAAGTTCAAACAAAGAAGAGGAGAGGTAACACTGAAAGACAGTAGAAAGTTTTAACTTTAGGCCATGCCTTAGACTCTCACTATTATAACATGGACTTGTTAATGTGTGCTTGCATCATACAGCTACTAAAATGAGCAAAGACTAGCTTTTGGATAATTTAACAGCAGCATCATAGAAAAGGCTGGGAGGATGCTTGTTCTGTATTCAGCAGAGGACAAAAAAGTGAGTGTGCTGTACAAGGTGTACATTGACTAGTGAAGAGGAAATTCATAACCACTTAGCAAATACTTTCAACTAAATGGTGGCAGAATTCTCTAGAAAATGCATTATTAGTAAATACATTATTAAAGAAAACATTCTAGTGCAAAGTGTGCAGACAGTTCTAATCCTGGCACTTCCTATATGTTGGAAGCTTTACTTTGCAGGTTTAACACTGCAGTGTATAATATATGCATATATTTGACTTACACATTTCATTCAGGAATTAGTTCCAAATAGGATTTCTAGATCTTTTTCAGAGATTAAATAGACATGTCACTACTGTGTGTAATACGGTGGTGCAAGATGTTCTAGTTAGTGTCATTTCTGAGCAAGATCCCAGCTGAGATTGAAACCACATTATACAAGACACTGCTCATACTTATAACTATGGAGAGTTTAAAGTGTAAAAAATGTAAAATGTCAATGGTGAAGAAGCTGACTGCTATTACTGCCCTTTTATAACAGAGGAACTTAGAAGATCTTACATACAGAATTAATGGACTTATTCTGAAAAGCGTGTAGGAAGTTATGAACTAACTGAACCCAGCTGTTGAACCAACTGCTTGACTGCATCTGTGAATGCCCTATGGGACAGGAAAGGTCCTCATTGCTAGTGAACAGCTTGTCTGTGTTCTGATTTCACACTCCAGTGGGGGGTTTGTCAGTGCAGCATTGCCCACATGCCATGCTGTCCCATAGAGAGCCCTCAGCACACTCCAGGAGCGGCCTCTGTCTAAACAATTAATGACAAAAGCTGCAAGATGCACCACAAAGCACACCTGCCACAAAATGGATATACAGCTAGTAGGATACTCCCTTCTATCTTGTTCTGTTGAACACTTATTCAGGATTTAAAGTCTGCAGTTTTAAGATAGTTAGTCCTATTGTTTTCTATCGACACAGCTATTTTGATGTTACATTCACTGAGATTGTTAGTGATCTTGTACATGTCAAATAATCAATATAAACAAAAGAAGGAAACTCTGAAAACAATAACCAGCATTACATCAAAACCATTAACTACAGAAATTCCCAAAAGTGGAGACTTGTTCTACAGATCGTTGTAGTTTCTTGACATTGCTCTACTGCCAGTATAAATACTTCTTATCTTATGGTGTACTGTAGATAGAGCAATGTGTTTAAGCCACTTAAATTTATTAAGTAGGGCAGCTTTTTCAAAATATCAATTTTTGGCCAAAAACATTGACATTTTACGAAAGCTGCCTCACTTAATAAATGTGTGCATATTCTGACTAGACCATTCTGCCTGGAGTGCTCAATAACTGGAGAGAGGAGTCTCATGCAGGATTCAAAACAGTTGAAATATGTATGTGGATTGTTATGTTTGAAATGAACACTTTATATTTCCTTTTTATGCAATTTTATGATCTTATGTATTCAAGGCTTCAGAAATATTTGAAAAGAGTGAGGAACATGAAGATTAAAACCTTATCCCAAAAAATGATGAACAGTTTAAGGTCTTACTGTGACCCTGGTCTTATTCCACCAACTGAATGGCAGAAGGATTTCTTGCTCTGCCCATGAACCAAGCTTTAAGTTTGATTCCTTGTGTGCTTTTGAACAAGTCATTTAGTTTTGTGGTATCTTGATTTCTTCTTCTACAAAATTAAAAGATTCATACTCAGCTGATTTTCGTGGGCATAATGATGCTTAATTATATTTATATAAATTTAGGAAAACCTTAGAAAATGGATTTTTAAGGAAGGTATAATAATCAATTATTTTTCATTAAATAATTAATGGAGCAGTACACATAACACAACATTGCTAGGCAAAGGAGAGACACAACAACCTGGATAAGAGGATTTTAGACTCATAAATCATTCCTCTAAGGATTTTAACTTAGTTTAGCTATTTTTTCTGACAGTCAAATTATACCAAAACTGCAAAGAAATGTCATATTACTTTTCAGCACTGATACACAGCTAAAGCCAACAAAAATACTAGATGCTCAGAAAATTCAGACTTAAGTTTACTGGGGAAATATCATCATGAAAATCTTGGCCAAATAGTAGTCACAATCTGAAAATGTAAATCTGAAAATGCTGATCAGAGTTTTGAAATCACAGCACTATCAAGTTGATTAAAGCTTCACAGTGCTGTCATTTTGATGTTACAGTTTAGGACAATTGACGTGAATTTTGGAGAATACATTCATATTATCCCCAAACCTTACATGTTACTTTAACATCAGTCTTTTGGGGATATAAAATAGAGTGAAGTCATGATTGGCGAAATCTTTGTTCACTACTCAGGGCCTTTTATGAGTCCAAAACATGTAGAACAACAAAGTGTAAAGATCCACCAAATCAGTATCTCTAAGTAGCATAAGAAACTATTTTCTTCCAATAGTTCTGTATTTTTCTTAACATGAACTTTAGCAAAAGGTGATCATTAGAGCACATTGGGCACTCCCTATAGACACTGTAAAGAGCAGCAAAGCCCTGGAAATAAGCCACGTCCTCTTGAATCATAACTGTAAGACATTCCTTAGAAGCACGCCCCTTCACCCTTCCATCACTCAGCTGGAATATAGAGTCATATTTTTTGAAGCTTATCCATCTGAAAAGCAGCTAACTTGAGTCTTTTCAGAGTAGCAGACTGTTTCATCCACAATCACAGGGCAACTTGAATTTTAATGGTTGCCTTCTTGTTCTACTCCCATCAGTAGCTGGAATTGTTCACTCTTTCTTAAAGCTTGTTCACTTTCACTGGATAGACATGTCAGAGGTCTGTAGCACATTGAATCCTGATACCTTCCCTTAGAAGAGTTCTCCATACTTGCCTCTGCAGCAGAGTATGAGTGCCATATTCATGGAACAGAATAATTTGGATGTTTACTAAAATTATTTTCTTGTTCTGAGTGAGTCTGAGTTTTGTTACTCTGAATGTAGTGCTGTTTCATTTTCTTTTCTGGTTTTGAGGGAGTTTTCTTTTTCAATATACATTTTCATTGTTTAAATGAAACAGTACCACTTATCTCCCTCACAGTATGATTGCACATTTATGAACAGTTTAACAACCAGACTGCTCTAACAAAGTATTTGGTGAAGGGTAGAAATCAAAAGGTTAAATATTTGAGATGTTAAACAATAAAGTAGGAAAACAGCAAATAATATTCTTTCCCTTAGTGATGTAGCATCCTTTATTAAAAAACAGAGGCACTATTCATCTGAGGGTTACTCTTTATTTCTGTGGTCCCCACTGGCATTCCACAAGCAAGAGAAGAGTTTCTTCATAGACTTTACATGCACTTCAGAGCTATTGCAGAAATGTTCTTGTAAAAGTGACAAAGAATGTAAAGTTGGTGAAGCTGGAGAATATAAACAAACCTTATTTAACTCAACTTTTAAAGAGATCTTTTACATTAGTCTTGCCATTTGATCACTCATCAGTTATTCAAAAGCTGATCTACTAGGAATACTCAGGTAGAGAAAATACTGCTGGACTCAAAGGAAGCACTAGCAAACCTTTCTGTCCTGGCTAGAATGAAAGAAAGAAAGGAAAGTAAAACTAACAGAAAACCAATTTCTCCATGAAACTGTGGAAAAAATACAGGAATATGAGGTAGATGAGTCTAATGAAAGAGTATCAATCTAGAAATTACTATTCAATGAGTTATAAAGAAAATTCAAAGAGAAGATTCTCAGAAAGATGTAAAACTGAATAAAAAACTGATGTGGCTCAGAGTCTTTCACAAACAGAAGCAAACTAAGAATGAAATATAAGTTTTAATTGACATGAAAAAGTAGCTGCAGAACTGTATAACATTTCTGGTCTCTTTTAAGTACTTCCTTCAGTCAAATCTAAATATTATCCCAGTGTAACCACATAAAACAGGCACCAAGCCACCACAGGAAAATAGACTCCCTACTTGTTTCATTAATTCTGTCATCGGGTCCATTATTTTTCATTCACTGCACAACTGAGAGAGGAAATTCAGACAGAACATTATGTTAGTAATTTCTAAAACTTTTCTCCTATGTGAACTATAAGTAGAAATTTCTGAGCTCCCATAGAAACTGAAACAGTTTATAGGAAAAAAGCAGAAATTTTCCAGAAGCGCTTGTAAATATGTGTGCTACTTACTCTGCAGACACTAAAATTTTAACTTTTGTGAATAAATGGTAAACAATAGTTTTGATGCACTCATATATAAAATGAACATTTTATTTTGTGAAAACCTTTCATGCTTCAGATACAGTTAATCAATTTTGAAGAATTAAAAATTAAATACATTATGTATCATCACATATGAAAGAAAAATAGTCTTCACATATGAAAGATTCATTCACCAGTTAGTAACATAGTCAACTCCCTGTAAGTGGCGTGAAGGTATGATCACCACAAAGCAGAGCCTTGGAAAGAAAATATTCTCTTCAAAACCAAATTGATCATTTCCATCTTGAAGAGCAAGTTCATTGCTGGTTATTTCAGCCAATGCTTTGGCTTGAAATCTGTTTAGGCTGTATGGTTAAGCCATAAATAACACTGTGGCCATCTGAAAACACTTGGCACATGGTTGTTGTTGTTGAGCCTAAAGAACATCTCTTTCTCATCTCGGTCCTTTAACATAATCAAGTTCTATGTAGTCTCATCACAGTGTGTAATGTGAGCTGTGCTACCCTCATTTCTGCTTTTGTCAAATGGTTTTTCATTTTGGATAAAGGTCTATTATTCATTTCACATTCTGCTTTCATTCAGGATTCTGTCATTGGTTTCCTTGCAAGTATCACCATAGTTTTGCTGCTCAAAAGACAGAAACTAAATACAGTATAATGCTGGCAGAATGCAACTGAATAATTTACAATGCCAAATAGTCAGAGGAACACACTTTAACAATGAGTTACATGATATCTGGAAAACTATTTTCCATTTTCTAAGACCATATGACTGTAGAGAATCAGAATAAATTTGCTTCCTCTACAAACCTTGTTAGTACGAAGAGTATATTTAGTAAATTAATTCTTTATTTTTCTTGTTTATTTTGAGGAATGAAATGTTGAAGGTCTAAATGACTGGAAAACAGCTGTTGTAATTCTTTGTGGTTAATTACAATTGCTGTAAATTGTAAAGAAATGGTCCGAAACAGAGGTATATGTTCAGCTGAGAAAGACTGTACTACTGCTTACAGAGTTCTAGCAGTTGAATGTCATCTGCCACTTTCTGCTGCAACACAAGCCCACTTGCAGCTGTGAAAGGGCTCAACCTGGCAGAGAAAAGCAAAACTGGGATTCTGCTGGATGCAGCCAACCTGCAGGTTGACATCTGGGAATTATTCAAACAGGGGAGCAGAACACAAGCTTGTGCTTATAAATAGGTTGTATTTTCAGTGGAAGAGGGAATGAAGAAATGCTCTTGCCTAATAATTGTTGGACTTGGGAGGGAACTTATTCCCATGGTGCTTTTCAGGGAGGAGTAGTTTGTTTTGGCTTGTCTCTTCAAGTGGAAACATAACTGTGAATTAAAAAATGGCATGCTGAGTTTTAAGAGTGGCTTTTTTTAGTGCTTGCCATAGAAAAGCCGTGGGTAGAGGGCAAGTTGTCACTGATTTTTGAAGCCTGAGTGCACTTTTCATACTCTGATGTTGAATAGTGAACAGTGTAATGCTCCTCATGATAGAAAGTGTATGAATAATGCTAATAAATGGAGTGTTCACAGTGCTGTTTTCCTTCCCCAATATGACATAGCCACCTGCTCCCTACCTTTGGGAGAAGGTGGTAGAAGTTAAATTCCACCTTATTTAGAAATATGAGAAGCTAGTTCATTCACAATGAGTATTCCATGAACATTAGGTTTCTTTGTTTAAGTTTATTTATAGTTCTGTTTGATAATTGAAAATGAATATATTAAGCTATTCATTAACTTTCATTATTTCAGTAATAATCTTCTGTATGTTATCTTCTAGAATAGTAATAATGAAAATGCTATCCCTGTTACTTTAGTACCCATGTGAATGTAGACCTGGATGGTGCTATGTGGAGTCACATAGTACAGATCATTATAGAGATTTTTAGTATTGATTTCTTGAAGAAGAAAAAAATGCTATTACCAACACAGAAAAATAAACTGAATTTTTGTAGACCTTAACCACTGAGTTGTTTAATAAATTTACAGACCATATACAAAAGTTGATGGCTTTAGTAACATGCAGAACATTTGAGAAGCTGTAAAGAGCGTAAATATCAATACATATGTAACACCAAATTATTACAGAATATTTTTACACCATATTATTACAGAATTTGAAAAATTTTTATGTGGTGCTGCCCGTCAATGAGCAGGACTCACTCCATCCAAGCTGATTTCATAAAGACCACCAAAATTAAATCACATGCACAATATACTCTTGCACAAGTAGCACCTTTGCACAGGATTGTTGTCATTCTGGAGCCAATATAAACTCATGATCTAACTGAGCAAACATAATGTAAATATCTTTTTTCTACCCAAATATTTGTTCACAAAGCATAGCCATGATGATGACTCTTGATTTTCTCATCAATAAGAACTTATTATGTAGAAAGAGAATAGAAAAGCAAACAAGAGCTTGAGTTCATGGATGTTTTCACATGTCATTGCATGGAAAACTTTGCTTGTGAACTTATCTGTTTCAGTCATAGCTAGATGGTAGTTTTCACTGAGAAAAGACATTATTTATTGCCCATGTTACTCTAGCATAATTTTGCAACAAACCATGAAAGATCCATTGTCATGTCACAGAAAAAGGGTTTGCTTTGTATTCTTCCTTTTGAAACAAACTTGGCATTAGGCTTTCTCTGCTAACAACTGGGAGTTACTGTGTAGTTGAATTACATTTTCTAGATCAGTGTCTGAGTAAGCATAATACATAAAATTCCCATATTCTGAATTGTGCATAAAAAAGGGTTTAAACAGGGAACTTTTAGGCAGTACAACTCTTCTTACCTTTGTTTTGTCTGTGAATGAAAGTCAATATTGTGCAGAGTGTGTGAAAGCCCTAAATATCATGTGTGTTCTATGTTGAGAGCTACTGGGGACTTACGTAGTTCACAGATTTTGTTTGGTCATGAAATGTTTCCTGTGTGCTGCTTCAGAAGTCCATAAATGGAATCAATAAATGTTGCTAAGACTAGGCTGAGTCCTGTAATTATTTTCTCACTTTCATTACATTACTCTCATTTTGAATACTGCTTAATAGCTTCTGGCCAGGTATGAGTTATTGCTCTTAGACTTACAAACATAATATTGAACAGCAAGTTCTTTTCTGTAAACAGATTTCATTAAATGGCAGGTTTTGTCAGAGACAAATAATACTCCTATAGGAGACATCCTCAGAGTACCATAAAAGTCTTCATCTCTGTCCCATCTTTCATGTCATAAATAATATATTACTTTTGATACTGTATAGGCTTTGCTCCTCATCTTTGCCTGTTTTCAGGAGGGTAAACAAGAATACAACAAATAGTCTACTAATAGATACTATTGCTATTGCTTTGGAAGGTAAGTGCCTCTGTGTTGGCAACTGTAGCCCACACAGAAAATACAGACACTAGGACAAGGATGATTCCTTTAGCTACCATTAGTCATGTGATGTGGCTGAAAAGTTGTTTCTTTCCATTGAAGACTTAAAATTGCCAATACTCGCAGACACCTGAAAAAAATTATATAAAAATTATAGTGTACAGTAAGTGAATCTGTCTTTGATATCTTTTATGAGGTACAGATGCTCTTGTGAGGAAAAGCAAAAAGAGGATCATATTTCTTACTCATAAAACAACATTGTGCATAAAATGAGAGAATTAATGAACCTCAAAGGCTTAGAATTAAGGAGCTGTTTGGGAAAAAGGTGCACAAGTCCACATCCAAATGTAATACAGCAAAGTATGACTAAAAATCTTGGTAGGAAGATTTCCTATGGAAGTATCTGTCATATTTTTTTCCCAGCCTGGAGATCCTTCACTAAGGGCCATAGTGTTAGCTGACTTTACAATTACAGTGAAAACTACATTCAGAATAGTCATGTTCCATGTGGTTCTGATATGGTGCATTGTTGTAGTTTCTCTATTTGTGTATCTGGTTGTCTCAAAGTGTCTATGGGGAAAATTTGAGGAACAAATGTGCTTTTTTGAGCTTATACTTTAAAAAAAACATATTTTTTTCTTTCAGCAACATAAATTGGACTTTCTTCAGAAAGTGTAATTCCTTGAAAGAGGTTACAGGCTGTTTATATCTTTTCTTCAGTGAAGCACAGACACAGGTGAGGTCATTTTTCTGCATCATTCCCAATTAACTTACAGGTAAAATGAGCATTTCTGACAATTATCTGGAAAGCCTTCTATTATTCCATGCCCAGTCACCCATGACTGCCTGTCTCCCAACAACTCACCACAGTATTTGCTTTGGTTGGAAGTCTTATAGTCTCTTCTTGAATGTGACACTTTTCTCATATATGAACCCTGTAGCAAAGTATGCTTGAAGTGAGTGAAGATACACACGAGTAAAGCTACCTACACCTAAAACAATGCCTGAAAAGACTCTTTCTCTAGAAAGTCTACTGCCAGGCTATGAGATCACCCATGATATTCCTTCTCACTTTTTTGTAAAGTGATACTGTAGATGACTAGCATTTAATTGCACATACAGTACCATGGTAAATACTGTCACTCATAAGCATAAATATTGCATAAGGCTATCATATGTACTGTCAAGGACCTCAAAAATATGTGTTGTAAGATATTTTTATTGCACGCTAAATATAAAAACTTTTCTTCACATATGCCCCCAAATATTACAGTGCTCAAAGAAAGAGGCAGAATTCCATATATCAAGAGAGATGTTTTTGCTTTGCTACCCGTACTGGTATTATAACTTCAGTGGAAATTATTCTGGGCTCTGCTGGAACTGGCAATCTGCAAGTCTCTAATGGAAGCAAATGATAGACTTCCTAAAACGACAGTATCATTTCACTAATGTGCAACTAAAAGTATTCAAGTGAAATCTAATAGCTTTTACTTTCCAGAAACATTGTTAAAATAATTGCTCCCTCTTTTTGCAAAGTAATATTTCATGTAGCATATTTTCTGGAAGGAAGGTAACCTAAACCATAACAGGAGAATGTAAATTGCTCAGACAATGCTTTATAATTCCTGAGTGGCATAAGCAGAGGGTTTCAAAATACCAAGACACTGTGAGCTAAACAGAATCTGCCTGGGGAAAGCTTGTCTCTTTCCTATTGTCCAAAAGGCCATGGGACTTAGCTCATATTGCTTGTTTTACTAAATTATTTGATCCTTGCATTTATTTTTCTGTGATTAAGGCAACAGCATGACAGATTTGTTGTACTCTGATGTTGTCTAATTCTATTTCCATTTTCACACTCTCAGATTTGTGTATGTATTTATACACATGAAAACTTGGCTAATGAAGAAAAGGAGACTACATGAATAAGGCATTAGTGATGTGCAACTAAAATATGACTAAAAGCTAAAGTAACATTTGAAAAAAGCTATTTATCTGAGCATATTGCC
Organism: Sclerurus mexicanus; assembly: GCA_013396755.1. Taxonomy (NCBI): domain Eukaryota; kingdom Metazoa; phylum Chordata; class Aves; order Passeriformes; family Furnariidae; genus Sclerurus; species Sclerurus mexicanus. The sequence continues at coordinate 400,647 of VWZF01004338.1, forward strand.
ATTCCTGGCATCAGCTGTGTTTCACAGTCTTGTTTACCTTTCTTTTTCATTTAACAAGTGAAAAGAAATAGGAAATGTATATGAAGCAACACTGTAATGTGAGCATTTGGTGTTGTACACTTCTGACCAAATGGGCAACATACGGGTTTGTGTTTTGGTATTCTGAGTCTTCCTTCATCAGTGTAAGATGACAATTCATTACCTCCATGAATTTGGTACAATCTCATGCTGTGTTTTTGATACCTCATTGTCCTCAAGCATGGTAACTAGCACTCTTGGTCTCTGGCACTTCTCTTTGCTGCTGCCTCAGGAAAGGGATATTATCACAAATCAAGAGTTTTCCTGTGAGACCTGAGCCTATTCTCACTCCTATCTGAAAAAGATACCTGGGGACTTTAGGGGAAAAAGGAATGAGGTACAAGATGTGGGAGGCCTGCACTCTGCTTACTCTGTGTTGTAGGACAGGAGTGCTGCCGACTCCCCTCAGCAGTGTGCATCAGGCTCTCCTGTGATCCCTCTGCACGGGGCCCTGGGCAGCAGCTGCCAGCCAGAATATGTAGCACAGTCTGGTTGTACTTCAAAAGGAAGTAGGCTCTGCTGAGCCGCTGTGTTTCTCCCAGAGAAAACAAGTTACCTTTGCAGGCTGAACTCTCTGTAGGTTTCCATGTTCTTCAGATTGTCTCCTGCTGGTGACCATTGCGTGGAGAAAAGCAGTGCAGGAAGGCATCTCACCACATCCTCATTAAAGTGAGGATTAGGGAATGGGGAATAACTGTTAGTGTCTCTAAAGCAAGGGGATCTCCCATTTCTTTGGGATCGTATGTCTGTGGACCTTACCATTGCTGTGTGATTACAGCCTTGCATTAAACTGACAGTGCAGCTCACTGCCTGAACCTTGAAATTTAACATACTGCAAGTCTTTAACCTCCCTGAAATGCTGAGAGAAGCATTTGGTTTTAAGGTATATAAGGCCAAGTTCTTCCCTCCTGTAATTTCATTGGCTATAGTGAAATTATACCACAGAGAAATTGTCACAGAAAATCCTAAAATAGTTCTCTGATCACTAATGACCTCTAGACACATAGTGCTGCATGAAATAAATAAATCCCCTTTTCAACCTTCAAAGAGTGTGTCTAACAAGAAAAGTGAGAGCCTATAATGTGGCCCCATGGTATTCAACTGATGCCCTGCGTTTCTGGAGCCAGAATCGTATTTGCTGACTTTGGTGTCTCTTTAGGATCCTTCCTGATGACACCAGTAGCCGTACAAAGCCTGTACCCGAAGAAAAGGAGAGTTGCATTCTATTATAATTAATTTTGCTCTGAAATGATAACTAAAATATATACTAGTATAACATGTTTGATTCTATTTTTCAATTCTGTAATTCATTATTATGATTTTTTTTTTAGTTAGAATTGCTCTATAATGAAATCTCTATAAATCTCTGTTTAAATCTCTACTCATATGCAATATCTTTGAGGCACTAGGACAACCCCAATGATTCTGATCATATAATTAGAAGGCAGTGGTGCTCACTGTCTGGTCTGCCCAGCAGAGCAATTGCTGGTGAGTGTGCACCAGAAATTATCCCATTTAAAGCTAGAGTCATTACTGCTCTGTGACACTGTGGTAGAGAGGCTTAAACTACTTGGAAGATACTTTGAGTTTAAAGTTACTGCGACATAAACATCCAGCCCAGCGATACCAAATTACCCCAGGTCACATTTCAGAGCAGGGATGTTCTTTAAAAGTAATTGGCCCCCATCTGGACATGCTGTAAAGTTCATGTATTAAAATAAATGCTTCTCTGGACTTGGTAAGGCATAAACGTGCATTTCATTGAGGCACGGACCTAAAGTGTGAGCCAGGTTTGGGAAATGGGAAGAGATACAGATTTAAGTGATAGGCAAACCTAGCTAGTGAAAAATAAGAGCACTCACATCTTGTGTACTGGCCATACAGTAAAGAAATTTTTCCAATATTCTTAATTCTACTATAATTGTAGGATTTTTTAATTTACAAACTGGGCTTTTGCTCTCTTTTCTATTTTGAGATCATATGCCTACTTGTCAACCAGAAATTATTTAATGATAGATTTAAGCAGCAGAGTTCATCTGTCTTTCAAGCCTCTATGGGCAGAGCTAGTGGAGTCAAGTTTCCTTCTTTGTTCTTTTGCTTGGGTTTTTGCTTTTGTTGTTGTTTACAAAACATGGGGGACAGAATTCTTTTACATCATTTTATATCCATCAGTGAACATGACACAGAGGCTGGAGAGTGGGGACTGCAATGTATTGGGTCGGAGTCCCCTGCAGCAATATCAGCAATATACTACTTCTTTAAAAAAAAAAAAAAAAAAAGAAATATCTTTGTATTCTTGTTTGTATTAATTTCTTGCATTCTTTTCTGACTTCTTTTGCAAGGGGTGTCATGGGTGTGGTTTTTTTTTTTGAGAAGAGAGAAAATGAGAAGTGTGAATCTTTAGAAATAAAACCTTGTTACTGGATCATTCACCACATAATCCACTGAATTGGGACTTTTGTTTTCACCTCACAGCTGTAATCATGCCTGAATTTATCTTTTTCATAAGTTCCAGTCTGGTTTTGTTTCTTTTTCTCCTTTTTCTTCTTATGTGCACTTGTGTATGCACACATCCTTTGACTTTCCACATCCACTTACATATACACAATCACACTCTATTACAGGTAAGATATAATTTAATTTCCCAGTGCACACAGTGTGGTCTAAATCATATATATATGCAGTGAATCCCCAGTGTGTTAAATTGCTGGGGAGATATGCCTGAGCTCTACAGGCAGAGTGATATTGACACTATCTTCTCCTGCACTGAATTGGACCTGTGGGGCTTTTCCCCATAGCATAAATCCACATAAGCCTGAAGCAATATTCCCTTTACGTTAAATAGTGCATTGCAGTATGTTGTGTACAGGCAGTGACAGGACTCTGAATAAAGGGAAAAAAAAGAAGTGGCTTATTAATGCATGATTTTTCCTTATTCCCCAATGGTTTCCCTTTACATTTAAGAAGAAGCAGCAGGTGTTTGTTTTATTTAACACCTCACTGGATGGGTCTGCAGCATGAACTGAGCAAACTGTATTTCCACAGTACACCGAAGGTGCTTGGCTCTGGCCTTTAGCATGTGTATGTGTGTATGACATTGAAGGGGACAGCTATAGCTTGTCACAGGCGATATCCCACTTAAAACTGGCTCACCAGGACAGCATAGTGGATTTCAACTCTACTTTGGGACACTGACACAGGGCAGTCTCATACTGTGTCCTGCTGCCCTGTTTGAAAGTGCTGCTGTCACTGCTGTCCTTCCCTCATTCCTGGAGGTACTGGGGATCTCCAGGGAGCGCTATCTTTGTGAGAATGAGGACTATGACACTGCAGGATGCAACCTGAGCTTTAATGGGTCAGTGAGTGACAGCTGAGCCTTCTCTCAGAGGTACTGAGCTGGCTATCACTGCCAGGAGCACAAGGTCTATACAGTGAAGTGTGCCAATTTAATTTTGTCACATGTGGCCTGGGTTGTATAGATACAGCTGTGTCTAGAACTCTTTGACAATGCTAAAACTGATTCAGGCCACAATGCAACATTTAAGGATACTAATTAGAAAATAATTGTGCTGGGTTGTACAGACTTTACCATCGTAATATATCTTGAAGGCCCCTGTAGAATGGGAAAGAAGGTATTTTAATGCACTTTGCATGCAAAATGAGGCACTAGATTTTGTGATTTGTAACTAAGCACAGTGCAAATGCCATCATCCAGTAAATCAGAAAACAAAAATAGTTCTTAAGCAGTTAGTATTATGCTTTATTTGCTAATTAAAACGAGGTTTGGAACTGCTCTTCAAAATGATTGCTCTAATTAATTCGTTGTTCTTTTGCAGTTCTACCTTTTATGCCATTTGATTATAAGGCAATCCCCCGTGCTTCTCGAAAGCATGATGGCCAACAGGGCATCCTTCCCTTCATCAGAACAGCAGGCTTTTTTGCTTGTCATTGTTTAATAAAATGTCTATTCCATAGCAGGGCTAAAAGGTCACATATACTCACTAGCACAAATTTATTTGCCATAAAGTGCAAGTATAAACCCACGTTTTTAATTAACATCAAATATTTGTTTAATTTATGCAGAACTGAAAGAAAAATAGATGATCACTTTTATAAGGACAGTGACAGATTTTAGTTTTAATTACTTTTAAAGTTTAATAAAATATAGTGATTATTTTAGTTGTTATTCCTGTCACTGTGATATAGTCTTGATGGATGGTATTTAAGATAAATACAGTTGCCTTTAAAACATGGCCTACATTACAGGCATGGCTATGCAGAGTACAAGACGTCACGTATGAAAAGGGAGTTAAAGGGGTGAAGTATGGAAGATGATGCACTCATTTTACAATCATCAGAGTGTTCAAAAGTTTGAAAATTATTCACAAGAATCAGGACATGGATTTAATGAGGTGTCATTGAAATATTATTGTGGATATATTATCTGATAGGGATAGCCTTGTATTTTCTCAAACTGATCCTGCTATCTGTGAATAAATGTATCTTATTCACAGGTTTCAGTGAAGAATTTAATACCACAAAGCCTAGCTGCAAACTGTTGTATTCAGTGGCTTGTTCAACACAGGAAGGTGTGTGTTCTATTGCTTGTATTATTTATTAGAAAATTTGAACGAAAGGAAAAATTAAAGAATCAGACTGGAACTAAAGTTCACTGAAGAAAGCAATCACTAGAAAAATCAGTAGGAAAAGAGATTATAGATGATTTCAAAACCTGTTTGATCAAATCCACAAAACTTGCAAGTAGTAGCGTGATCCCACAAGTATCACTGGAATGATCTCTCAGCTACATTCAGAAAACAGATGTGAATCTATCATGTCTTATATTATTTGACTAGTTGCACTTACATAGCTGACAAGAAAGTTTTACACTCTTCACATTTTCATTGGCAGCACTTTTGGAACTAACCTCTGTTTTCTTCAGGAGTATGTAAATGACCATGGTTACAGCCTATCATAATTTAAAGAATTTAGGATATTAAAGATGAATGGTCCTAAATTTAATTTTGTGGGGCTTTTTATGCCTTGAAGCTCAAGATATGTCAGCATAGTGGCTTTTGGATTCTGCTTTGTGCAATATCTGGATCCAGGGTGTTATGAGCACTATATTAAATACTGGATAACTGTAGCAAAAATCCATTTTTCAGGAAAACATCTCTGTCAACACAAACCTCCAAGCTATTTCAAGTTTCTCTCACTATATCTCTATGGTTGTTCATTAAAAAAAGTAAATATGGAAATGACTTCACAGTATCTAGGTACTCTCTGGTTAAGAAATTTCCATCAGAACATTATAAATCATGGAAAGGAACGGGCACTTATTCACTTTTCTTTTTTTTTTCTTGCCCGTCTGTCTTTTCAACAGGAGTCCAAGATCAAACAGATGCCTTCAAAGTTTTCTTCCTTAAAATGAGCCAGCAGACTAAGTGGCCCCTATAGGTCCTATAAGACAAAATCTTCTGTGGGAATAGTGGTAATGCACAGGCTGTCTCCTCTGTGCAGGGTGCCTCTGGCCTCCTGGCAAAGGGCCTCCTCTCTGCTGGGCATGTGCTGATTCTTTCTGGGACAAGGTCCTTCCTTCCCCTAAGAACTACGCCCCATCCATTTCTGTGTATCACCCACCCTCATCTTGATTACCTCCACAAGATTCTCTTTTCAGCCTGGCACTAAACTGTTCCATTTTTTCCCCTTAATAATTTTTTTTAATTAATGACCCACATTTTCATAGCTGAGTGTTTGCATTTTGTAAATGGCTGCAAGTACGTAGCCTCCAGCTTTGTGCTTTACAGCATTGTGACTTACTGCTGTAATGGTTATTTTCCATACATCCGAAATAAAAGCTAACATACCCAAGTGTTTGTGATCACATACATGTGCAATTGCTTTGCATTTCGCGCCCACCAACCAGCAACTTTGTAGCTAGGCATTTGCAAAATACTACTACGACAACAACAGAATCTTTTCAGTTAAATCTGTGTTTTAAAATAGCAAAAGAAAGACTTCTCTTGGTAGCAGTATGAGAAAAGCACTCCACATGTGATTTGCTTCCTAATTTCACTGTATTATTGTCATTCCTAAGTACCTGTCATATACTCCTGCCTATCAGAATCTCCTGATTTTCTCTGTTGTCCTTCAACACTTTCTTTTAATGGAGGTGCCTATTTAAATGGAGATATTGGAGGTGCTTCCTGACCCAAAAAGAAGCTAACACAGGTTTGCTCTCCTGCATAAGCAGCATCTGCTGGTACTTCTACCTGGTAGAACAAATATATCTGTGGAAAAAGGCAAGAGTGTCTAGAAGGAAAAACACAAACTCTTACGAGTGAGTACTGATGAGATATCTGCTGGCAAATGTGAGATGGAGAGGGTTGCAATGGGAGGGGCTCGTGGTATGGAGAGATAGCTGAAACAAGCAGATGGCTTCAAGGAAGCTGAGAAAGGCTGTTAGCACATAAAGCAGCAGACACTTGATGATGAATTGCCAGTTTGAGTTGCTAGGTTTTTCTTCCTTATTTAGCTACCTACTGTTCCGATAATGACTTATAGAATAGCATCTCTGTGAAGATTTTAAGTCTCCTTTAGATTGAAGGTACCTTTTTTATAGAATGTAAGCACAGATTTAAAAATCGTTAAGGTCTAATGCAAAGAGAAGAAAAAACTGGGATGAGAGAAAGGCAAGCATGCAGCTTTCTTCCTTTTCCCTTAATCAAAGGCATTCACTGTCCTATCAATGGGAAATAAGACCTAGGAGTCCACAGAAGGCAGTCCAAGTGGCTGTGCTGCCCACATTGTATTGTCTAGACCCCTGCCTGAGATAGCTTATCCCAGTCCAGCTTTTATGGCCCAGACATGGGCTCTATATGATCCCTAAACTCTTCCTATCTTGCTGCTTGAGATGTCTCATTATAGTAGTAACCTGTACATCATTTCTCATCTGACTTTGGACAGGCCTTTTAACTTACTCCTAGCTTTAGTTTCCCTATCTGTGAAATCTGGCTTACAATGCTGACTGAGCAGTATATTTGGGATATGGGAGCTCATTGCAATATATCAGGTAGTACAGTAATTGTCAAGAACACTCAAGGAGTGTTCTTCTTCATCTTTTCAAAGCAGGACACAAACATTGCGTTTTCCCACGCAGATAGAGTGCCAGGCAGACCCCACCCATCAGGTCAGTCGGGCGCAATTGGCACATCTCAAAATGTGATGCTAAAGAGAGATGCTCTTTTCAGTAGTTGTCTTCATCAGACAGTATGAGTAATACATGGCAGATGTACATGTGACAGTCACTGCTTATTTAGACAAAGGTGTGCTAAGGCAGCTGAAAGCTGTGAAACATATGCACTCATGTGACTAGACCTGTGCTGAGTCTTCAGGCAAGATGTGTAAGTTTGATGTCTCCAAAGAAGGGCAAAGAAACCGGTGAAGCATCCAGAGAACAAGTCTTATGAGGAGTGGCTTGGGCAGCTGGGGTTGTTTAGTGTGGAGGAAAGGAGTCTCAGGTGGAGCTTATCACTCTCTACAAATACCTGAAAGAGCAAGGTGGGGCTCAGCGTCTTCTCCCAGATAACAGGCAATAGGACAACAGGAAACAGCCTGAAGTTGTGCCAGGGGAAGTGTAGACTGCATATTAGGAAAAATTTTCTTCACTGAAAGGATAATTAAGCACTGAAACAGGGTGCCTGGGAAAGTGGTGGAATCACTATCCTTGGAAGTGTACAAAAAACGTGCATATGGTGCTTAGAGGCACGGTTTATTGGTAAACTTGGCAGTGCTGGGTTAATAGTTGTACTCAGTATTCTTAGGGTTCATTTCCAATCTTAATGATTCTTTGATTCTATGAAATACACTCCGGATTAGACATGAAAAGTCTCCTTCATCATTGCTACCTAACAATGGACTGGTTCTAGTTTTTAAGAGGACAGTAACATACTGATGTGTTTTGAGGCAGAAGTGTATGCAGCCCTTGGGAACCAGACAGTACATTCTTCGGTTTTCTTTTGCTAAATACATGACTTTAATGTTATTCTATAACAGCTATTCATTACTGCTAATGAACATAGAAATAATGAAGAAGATATAACTCCAATTTCCTACTGTACCTGTAAAATATTAGTAATTTAAATGAGGCCATGCAAACTATAAAATTCCAGCATCACATACTCCCATTGCAACATGATTGGATTGCCTCTCTAAGTGGTTTATCATCAATCCCAATAAAGACAAAGCATGGGTCTGTTGTCTTGAATCCAATAGCTTAGTTTTATTGCCTCAGTAGCAGCTGTTTAAGTGGCCCTTCCTCTTCCACTCAGTGATGTGATACATCTTTTTCACAAAGCAAGTTCATTAAACCTGCCAGGATTCTTCTCCAGCCCATCATAAGAGATCCTCTCAGGTTTAGAACTACACGTGTCATTCAGAGGGACATAAATGAGTAATGGAGATACAAATGTCCCCTATTTTCCCTTAATTAAAATTCAACAGAAAAAAAAATTAAAATCATAGAATAACCTGAGTTGGAAGGGACCCACTAGGGTCATTGAGTCCAACTATTGGGAATATTCACCAACAGTTCTCAAGATATCTGGCCATCCACAGGCCATTACATTCATGAAGGAAAGACATGCCAGGGTCAGAAAAATCCTGAAATAAAAGAATACTCTTGAAGTCTCCTAAAAATATTTAAGTACTAAGGAATTCTAGGTGAAGAATTTTCTGTTCTAGATGGCTGTTAACTGCCCGAAAATTCCTGGAACGGGGATTCTTACTGATACACTGTGAAAATATTTAAGAAAAAATCAATTAGGCTTAAAAAAATCAATTAGTCAAAGTTCAAACTGAAAGACAAAAATACAAATGTAAATATGTAAATATGTATCAGGGCTTGGAGTTCTATTCAGTTAATAGTTTAAATAGGTGAATCTTAAAAGTATGGAGGAACTGATTCTGTCTGATACTCTGGGAATAGAAGTGTCATAACTTCTAATTATTGTAATTATTATTCAAAGTTAGGTACATGATTTCAAGTAAGAAGCAGTGCTGCTGTCTTAAATGGAGAAAAAACCCACATATGGAAATTGAAGCTGATCAAAATGAAGGTAAAAAGTGTGAATTACTTATTTTGTTGTGTTCTAGTACAGTTTTTTAAAGATTGATTATATAACCTATACTCAGGCAAATTTTTATTTTTTTTTTTGTGGAAAATTTACATTTACTTTGATATAAAATCCAGTTCCCTAGGGTGTCTGGGAATTTGTAAGCATGCATACAATGGAAACATTTCTTTGTAATTTCTGGGCCCCTCTCTTTCCTGAGCTTATGCAGAATGAAAAATTGCTTCCTCTCTCTTTCATATCAGTTGCAGTGGAAAAGGTGCTGCTCACTATGAACACATTATAGGTGCTCTGGAAAGAAGGGAAGTGCAAGGAAGTTATCATGTATTTCATTGGATGCCTAGGCCTTTTCTGACCGCCTCCCTCGGTATGTAGCTCTGACCCTATAGGACAGAATTTCAAGTTTTAAATGTCCTACTGTCCTATTTAAGAAGAATTTTAGAGGTATTTTTTTGCATGTCAGGAAGATTTTAAAGAGGGAAAGCCTCATTTAAGTGGAAAAGGATAGCATTCATACACTTGACAGAGCGGATTTAATTGTACACCTGTTGATTGCGTGCAATAATGAAAGCTCTTTACAGTTTTATTCTTGTGCATTATTTCCCAGCTAACCTAATTTATTAGAACTTTGGTAATTTATTGCTAAAATGCATACAAAGCACCAGTAATACACTGCCACCGTGATTCCCACTGAATGTATTTCTGGTTTGTTTGCTAAAATTAAAATTATAAATATTCCAAGAGATTAAAATGTAATGTTATAATTTTGTTTTCAGGAGATTTTCACAAACATTTTATGCCACAAGGAGAATAAATATAAATATCCCCACTACAGTTACTGTATATATTTTAATTTTCGACTGGTTTGCATTTTTCAGTCGGGAGTTTTGCAACCTGGATGACAATGTTATGCTGATGAAGTTGTTAAGCTAATTAATATATAGTGAGGTAATAGATAGGTACATCTCTGCACTTCCATGCTAATGCCCTGTAATGGGGGCTATTTATAAACCAGCATCCATGCTAAAAAAATACTTCTCTGAACACAAGTCCTTTCAAGCAGAAAATGAACTGATGCAGCAAGGTTAATGAAAAACAAACCCAACAAGGATTTTGGTGTGAAATTATACTTTGTCTTGACAGGTTTTGTCATTGTCCTTTAGACAAGTGTAAAACAGCACCTGTTGAAAATCCACAGAAACAACTGTTTATAGAAAATTCTATTAAACACTTCTCTCCATGGCTTCATTCAGGGACCAACGAATTTATATCTGCAATTTTTTTAACTCTCCAGTGGTTAGCACAGCATTCCGAACACCCATCCTTTCTAGCAGACTGCTTAAGTGTGTGCTTTAAGACAATGATTAGGAAATATCAATATTGCTGGCATGAAAATAACTCACACAATAATTTTCTAAATAAGTGTGCTGCTGAATTGTGACATTTACCATATACTAATATAAATGTTTGAGCCTTTTTCAGGCAAATGGATAAACGCAGAACTTTCTCCCTGCAATTTAGTAATTAGAAGAAAATATCTTACTCTCTTTACTTGTAATCTTAATGAGGGAGGGGATGTTTGCTACTTTTTTTGTAATCATGACATGATTTTGTGAAATGTATCCAATACTAATAAGTTCTCCAAATAGTTTTGAAAATTTAGCAAAATTTAGCAAAAATATCAAAAGATATATCACTATATATGTCAGCATTACTATATTCACAGCTTCTTATTTCCTGTTTTTGCTGGAGTCTTTGGTGACATTTTAATTTTTTTTCTTTTCCCTCATTAATTGACTTTACAAAAATGGGATTTCGTAATTCCTTTTTTCTTTTTTTTTTTTTTAATTTTAGAAGAAAATACAGTTTCTGTGAATATAATTTTCAGAAGTTTAACTTCTGGAAAAGAAAACTATAGAGTAAAGAGTGAGGTTTGAGTTTGTGTCATAAAATCAATACCATATTATTTTTTTAAGAAAATATTTACCTAGATTCTAGTGGAATTAGAGCACACTCACTAAATGGAACTAAAACACTTGCAGGTTTGATTGTAAATGGGGTTTCATTGTGTTAACTTGAATCTTGTTTGATTTTTATTGTACAGTCTATAAAATCTGTAATCTCATTTCCATTATTGTACAACACAAGGGCAACCATTTCTCTATTTCTACAAACCTACTAATTTTTAAGAGCTTTATTTTTTTCAAGAATGTATTTAAGATTAAACTATTTTATGAAAAGCTACATAGGCAAATCTATATCAAAGCTATAAATCTGTACTTAAAAAAAAAGGAGATTTCAACCCACTGTTGCTATCATTCTTTCTTATCACCTACTAAATACGTTGTTTTTCCAAGTTATGCCTTCTGCCAAGGATTATTTTATTTATGGTTTATTAGGGGGGTCTTATTCATAGATATATCCTAGATCAGAGCAAAAGTAAATCTTGAAGGAAATGTATTAAAACCATCAAAAACATATCCATATCTATTTTCAAGATTTTTTTTCCATTTGATAAAGCTTTAGGAAGGAGACAGGTGCCTACATATAGTACAGTGATCAGAATAGTTGAAATCATAAGAACTAAAGAAATTTCCTGAGCCAACAGAATATTTTATTAGAGCAGCATAATAAATTCTAGCAGTTGTCTTTAATGAGCTCCTAAATAACCTTTAATATCCTCTTTTATGAAATACAGATTGATTTGATAGCCAGATTCATGGTGTCATTGGATTAGCAACTACCCATTTCCCTAAATTAGGAGAAGTTAGGAAATTAATTATTAAAAGTGTGTGGAGTAGAAAAAGTATTTTGTGAACTTTTTTTTGTTTTATTTATTTCACAACTAGTAGTAAATTGTCCTGTCATGCAATTGTGTCCTCCACATTGTGATTGTTCTTTCTAAACAAAATTTGTAAATGTACCAGTGAGCCCTATTCTAGTTCTGTATGAGGAGCAGATGTAAACTATATTTGAGATAGTTTTAAGTATTTCTCTTGTTTCTAAATGAAACTATTTCACCTTTCTAACAGATTAACCCTTTGTACCATTCCTGTTAGTGGAGTCCCATATCTGTATTCAAAATAACTTTGGAGAAGCCACTTACGTGTCATTGATGGGCAAATGGCTAAGAGAATAAGTGGTTTGCAAAACCTTTAAAGCAGCCAATCAGTTTGGCACAGTTTATATTTACAAGCCTGTAACCCACAAGTGCCAGATTTCCGTGTGGAAAAGTAAATGTAGGCTCTTTAACCAGCCATTTAAAAAAATTATTCATTGGTTTCCAATTTTGAGAACAGTTCAGATTTTGGGAGTCAGGGAGTTGTCCTTTTCAGGAGAGACACACTTACCTGGTCTTGACTATCCTTATCCCAGGCATTTTGGGTTGGTGTTTTCCTTTGAGATCCTCCCTGGCTGAACTGAGACTGGCTGGTTCAGAGAAGTGTCTTCAGAAAAAGGTAATGCATTACAAATAATAGTGAAACAACCTCCATCACTGAAATATTTTTGTCTTTTTCTGAAGGCAGAATTCAGTGTGTCCATGAGATTTTTCAGTTTTATTTGGCTGGAAGTGCTTATCATGGAGGTTATGCTGAAAGTTTTCACTCCAAATGCCATTTCACTCTCTTTTCACCTCCCTTCAGTCTTCATTGACTCCCATAATTTTGTGCTTTCCCACTGAGCATCTCTGGTATCCATGATTCATGCATTTGTTCAGAGCCCTTGAGAGCAGGACAGTGCAGGTACTGTCTTCCATTGTTTTATTTTTAGGTTATGTTCACTAACATTTCATTGTAATACAATGTTATCAGAAGAAAACCAATGATCTTATTAGTTAAAATGGCATTTTGGATCACCTTCAGCTGATGGCAAATGGATAAAAATCAGGCCATGTAGTGTAAAGGCTGACATGCTTTACTAGGCTTGTCATGTTGGGCTCAAGCTTGCTGATAGAATACACAAGCTAACTATGCTGCTGTTCTCAGTTTTAAGTTCAGAATGTCTTATTCTTATCAGGAAAAACTATTGTGTCTTTTAATTAAAAATAATATTTTGTAGCCACAGGGTTTCCCTGGAGAAGTTATATTTCTTTTGTGCATATTGCACCTTAAAATACAAGAGCTCCCTCATCTCTGCTGTTGAGACAGCAAATGTTCAGTCTCTTAATTCTAGGGAAGAAGAAAGCAGAATGAATTTGTCATCAGGATTTCCTTTTTGCTCCTTGTTTTTCATTGTTTGTCTTAATTGTGTCAACCAGACTGAAACTGAATGCTTAGCCCTTCATTTCACTACGATTATGCCATGCTCTCTGAGGTATGCACGAACAACCTGGCAACCCAGCCCATCTGTAAATTTTGCAATCAGTGCTGAATGCCAGGCTGTGATGACACTTCAATGGCAGAACTTAGGTGGTTTCTTTGTAGTAAATGGGAATCCTTGGATGAACAGCAGCTGGAACTTTAGCTGTAGTATACACATAGGCTTCCCTCTTTCTTTATTTTTGCAGATTTTAAAATAAGTTTTCACTCCTGTTATAATCACAACGTGAAAGAAATTCTCATATGTTGTAATAAATCCTTTGAGCTACTGCATGGTTGAAAAAATAGAACCCTTTAAAAAACATTAGTATGTATAACAATAACTTTGCTCAGTGCACAAGGGAGCTACAGAAAGTTACTCAGTGAGCTGCTGCAGTAACAGTTTTCTAGAAAAGGATCTGTGTACTTTATGACTAAGGCAGAATGTCTGGCTCTCAGTGAAGTTCAAAAGCATGACGAGCAAGTTAATTTCTGAGAATATGCAGCTTGTGCCACCAAGTCATAGTCTTAACTGAGTGCTCCTGGAAACCTAATTCAGTTTGCCCTCCTGTGGTGGAATTGTTCTCCTTTCGGTTTAGGACACCAAAACAACCTTGGGTTTAGTTTCTGGTGAGGAGCTCATCCACTGATTGCACAGTGATGCCTTTCTGGTGGTGACAGAGCCCTTCATAAACTCGCAGCCCTGTACAGCTATGGTCCCTCTGCCAGGGACTATAATAAGAGATGGAAAGCTAGAGAGTGTAAATATTTGCATTATTTTTCTGTGTTTTCAATTGGTTTTGAATTTGAAAGCTAAAATTGAAAACATAATATTAAAGTCTTATTTTAAGTAAAAATCTTAGCTTTCAGTATGAGAAAATTTAGTCTGTAGAAAGGAGAGCAATGCCAGGCTGTGAAAATCTTGATTATTGTTTCTGTGCTTCCTCTTTCCTCAGAATTTCATATCTTAGGAGAGTTAGAAACTTTCAGTGCCTGTCAGTTGAGGTCTCTAAGCAGTCTGAACTTGATCCAGACAGCCTAGTTTTCACCAAACCCTGAGAAATAACCAGGCAACTTCTTAGTGAAGCCAAGAAAGGCATAACCCATGCTTCTTTGCTGAGTAGTTCTGATGGTGGACACTACTCGAGGTCTTTCTGTGGAGTGTGTTGAAGTTAAAAAACCCTAATCATGATGACTTTCCAGGGTATTTGTGAGGTTAGTAGAAGCCCTTAGAAATGAGTTTTAGGAATCTGTGTATTCTTTGTGAAGTTTCTAGGGGGCTTCAGCTTTTTATGACCTCTTCACATAATTTTGAGGAAAAGAATAAAAGGAGGAATTTTCTTCTTAGTGTTTCAAAGATTGTATTTTACACTCATTCTCAGAATGACTATGGATGAATGGGTGTAGCAATGCTTACAGCTCACTGACTTCATGTTTGGGTGAATACTGAAATATACTGTTCCAAGAGGTAAGCACTGGCTTGTGTCAATAGGACCATTTTGCATGACCAGTATTGCACTTCAGCAAAAAGAAGTGGTAACAAGGACAGCACAACTACATGAATTCCTGACACAGGAATGCTGCTCATAACTGCATGGAGACTTAAATCTTTCTTGTAAACTTTGAGACATTAAAAGAGCAAGGGACTATTTTTTATCTTCCTTTCCTTCTTTTGATTTGTCTTGAGTAGATTTGTTTGGTCTTTCCAAGTCCTTTCTTGGGACTTACATTCTAGAACAATAGTACTTTTTAGTTACATTTCATAAGTTACATAAGGGTTTGGGGTTCCTTTCTAAGGCAGGATGGTCTTTCACTTGAGATTTCTGTGCAGATGTTTAAACTAAGCCTTTTAATACAAAGCAGATGAAAGTAAAACATAAAATAAACAGGGCCAAAAGAATGACATGCCAAAAACCCTTCTAAGAGTCTTACCTTAAAAATAATCTTAAAATATGGTTATTTATTTCTGTTCAAAAGTGGGCAATTCTATAACTTTGTAAAACACAGGTATTTTCAGTTACATTGTGGACCTGATTTGATTCCATTCTGTATTTGAAATTCACTTTGGAATAAATTGCATATACAAAACACTGAGCACATCAAAACTTGGGGAAAAAAAATTCTGGCATTCAATAATAGCCAGAAACCTGCTTCACTACATTTGATGTTTTATCTTCCACACCTGATCAATTCATTAGTCACTGGTCAGTTGCCAATTCCACCTTTTATTTTACTAACAGTGCTTATTATTTTCTGAATGATTGTACTAAAGATATATTTTGCAAAAGTATTCCTCTTAGAGAAATGTTCTATATCTATTAACCCAAATTCGTGACATTGACTTTGAAAGAGAACTGACGTGAATGAAGGGAAATATTTTCTTATCATGACTGTCTCTATTATCCCATTACAGTTTCTCACCCGTGTGAATTTAAATCAGTGAGAAAATCAAACAACAGTAAAACCTAGCTTGGTCCTCCTTCAAACTTTAATTTTGCTTTATACATTGACTGTGTGCCAACTAAATCACCTTGCATTTATTTAGATGCTTTGCAGGTTTTCTCAGCCATAGATTCTATTTTTTTTAATACCAGGAGTTACAAGAAGAGTCACATCTCTAAAGTTTGACCTGTGTTAGCTGCAATAATATATACCACAGACTCATCAAAACTGCCTGTATTACTAAAATTCTGTAATTTAACTTGTATGAGGAAGGTTGTTCCTCGCTCTTTAACATTTTAGTGGTAGTTTTGTGTTTGCCTGACTATTTCTCAACAACTTAGAGAAGTTTGTGGCTGTAGTAACTAGAGAAAATGTGCAATATCCTGCTTCTTTTTTGATATAGTCCATTTATATACATATATATATATAGCACTATGGAAAACTTGCATTTATTTTTCATATAGTCTAAAAGTAAATATATTTTAAGGGGCAGAAGAAGAGCAGAGTTTTAGGCAGTGAGCAAAGTAAACATCAGGTGAAAGACAAAAGCCTGGAAGAATTGATTATGCCACTTGGCTGCTCTTCTGAGGAAGATAAAAGAGGCCAGGACATGCTCTGCTACTCCCTGCATGTAGAAGTCAAGCTTGGAAACAATACCCTGACATCTCTGCCATGCAGATAACTCCAGCAGGCAAGTCTGCTGATTTAACTATTCACATTTTGTATTTTTGTGCCCACTGATTGACAGCTACAGAACATATTCTACCAGCTTGATCTTTGTGTACTGGCTTTAATGAAAAATAAAGAATTAGGCTAGAAAAGGGATGAAACTGAAAAGATAAAGAGATTAAATGAAAGATTAGGATTCCTGAAGGCTGTGTATTCTGCCAAGATAATGCAAGAAGAACTTGAGCTGAAGTGTTGAGTGGTATGCACACAGCCAAGGACACTGGAAACTGTAAAAACTTCTCCTGCTCAAAGCCTGACAGGAAATGTAACTCCAAAAGAAGAACACTTTACTGACCCTCAGCCTTGGAGCAGCTGGGTTACAAACATGGTGTAACCTACTGTGCTGTAATACCTCCAAGCCAACATATCAAAGGACAGCATGCTATTTACGTTCCATTCCCTATAAATATAATGCCAGTTAAAATTCACATCACCGGGGTTTGTCCCAGATCAAACTGCAGGTACCATGTCATGTTTCGCTGTAGTCATTATGTGGGGAACAAAGAAACTGAACAAGATATGAGTTCACCCTCCAATAAGTGTAAAGCAAGGAGCTGCATTGTGCCAGGAGTTACTGATCCATAGTGATCCCAGTAAGAAAGCTACTCAGTCCCTGAAAATTATTATTTAAAATGTTAGTTATTAGAACTAACACTGTAAGAAGAGAATAGCATAGTAATTTTAATATCCTTTTACATGCTGGAAACCCCAGTTGATGTTGCATCAAAATGACCTCTGATCCATGTCCCAGGCTGACCCTGTCCATGGAAGAAGTTCTCTCATTTTGGTCATTCAAGTTATTATAGAACTTTCTTACAAGAAAACAACTCGATTCATCATTTGTACTGTTGAACAGAAATGAGGTTCACATGAGAATTTATTCCTGCAGCTGTAGGTAATGGAAAGGCCACACATGTGCTGTCATCAGTGGTACCAAGTAGGAGCTGTCTGTGGGCTTCTCTATTACAAGGAGCTGGCTGAGTTTATCCTGCAGCTGAGGGGTTTATGCAGCGTAACACAGCCTAAAGGTCACACTGGGTGTGCAGCACAGCACAGTCCTGCACCTGTTCAGGTAAGCGCGAGATGTACACTGACTTTGAGATGTACAGTGATTGCTGGGTCAGAAACACTGCAGGAGCTGGTTTGGGTTTGTTTTACTCTGTACTGTGACACTTCTGCAGTTCAGAAAGCAGTGATTCCTGAGATGAATAAGAAACACTAGGTTGCACTGAGCAACAAAATGTTGGAAGGACTGTATATTCTGGAGAGACAAAAAAAAATAAAAAATAAAAGGGCAAAGTCATTATGGATAAGAAGTCTGCCTCAGATTGTGTCACTGTAGCTTCTCTCTGGCTTCAGTGGGAGCCAGACTGGCCAATGGCATTAGGATCTCTCTATGAAGAATCTGTGACAGCTTCAAAAATAAAAGCCAGTAACAAAATGGAAAGACTTTGAGATAAACCTCCAGGCCTTGATATCTCATGTTCTCAGGGTATGATGATCTATCTGTTGCTATTAGCCTAACCTTTTCCTTTTCCAGATAAGTGAGACACAGACATGCAGACTTCCTACAGGTGGAAGTATGATAATTTGTAGGCTCTGAAAGGCAGGTCTGTGGAGTAACCTTTACAGAGACCATTCTGCATGTGTCTCATGGCAACACTGTTCTTCATGTTCTTCGTGTTCTGTTAAGTGAGCTCTCCAGATCCTCCTGCGTGAAGCAGAAGTCTGTACACCACTCAGTTGAAGGAAACTCACTTAGTTCTCAGAGAATGAGTTCAAGATTAAGCTGTTTCAAAGTCCTCCAGTTCTTTGCTCTGCCTCCTGAGAAGAGGAAAATAACAATATCATATTTCAGTATATCTCACATCACTGGTTTTCTAAAATAATTGTGGAATTTTAAAGTTTTGCCACTCTCTCTTCTGAATACTATTGAGATTTCGAATACAATACCCTACTTCTGTAAACATAGCATGTCACATCTGCAAGACGTTCAGGCATATGCAGCAAAACATAAATGTGCAAAAACTCCATTTTCTGCATTCAGAATGGAGAAACAAAAAATAAGCTTATAAAATGTAAGTTATCATCTGTGCATGGGTAAGGAAATTACAAAACACAGTAAGTTCAAAACAAACTCATGAAAAATTGAACTGAGGATGAACGATTGTATCAGCCAAGCTACCTATTAAAGAAGTAAGTGAATGTAAAAGATGAGAAGTATGAAATAACCATTATATAGAATAATTGCTGGGAGCTAAATGATAGGAAAGAAATAGGAATTGGACACTCAAAAAATAATAGAGAAAGGGGGAAAATCTAGGATAGCTGCAATTGTGAGATTAGGAGAGAGAAGTATGTTAGTAATAAAAATAGTTCATTTTAATCCAGAGGTAATTTACATAGCGTGAGTTTAAATCTGCAGTTCTGAACTCAACATGACATCAACAGAAGTAGCCTTGCTGCTGCCTTGTAGACACAACGTGAAATCTAACCACCAAATGACATAAGAAACAGCTGGGAACTGTGACCATGGGCACAGGAGCATACTTCTCCACTTTAGAGAAGTATCACTGGTCTTGGATATGTGTTCCTACAGGGAAGGGCTTTAACACTAAACTTTTCCTCCAAAGACTCACTGCATGTTAGGAACATATTAAAGATAAACGGTGCTGTAGGAAGGTGATTGGTGACTTTGCATTGAATTTAATCTATTAAAGCAGAATTATTTTAGCTGGCATTCATCTTACTGAGGGAATTATTTCTTGGCACTCATTACTGTAGCAAAGGAACACATAATGAACATTAATAGAATGTTTTCATCATCATAAGCCTTATGTGAGCTGAGTAAGAATTAGCCCCCTTTTGCAGGCAGTGAACTAAGCCTGATCCTTCAGCATGATGAACGTGTCCTACATAGTGTTGCATGCCCTCGACTTTCATTGGAATTGCACAGTAGTGAATACCTTAGAGAAAGCTTTCAGACATCCAGGCACTTTATTTAAGTGATTTGCTAAAAAGTTCTACATACGTGGAATTCTTTATTCCCAATTACACTAAAACTACGTTACATCAGCTGGGCAGGCAGCCAGGTTACACAGTCTGAACCCTACGATATGAACCTGTTGTCTTAACCATGGGATCTTTCTTTCCCCTTGGTAAAAGGAAGGAAAAAAAAAAAAAAGGCAGGATTTTCAGCAAAAATGGCACAAATTACAGTCTGTCAATGAGGGCAAGT
This sequence comes from Sclerurus mexicanus, assembly GCA_013396755.1. NCBI lineage: Eukaryota > Metazoa > Chordata > Aves > Passeriformes > Furnariidae > Sclerurus > Sclerurus mexicanus. The sequence goes on from VWZF01004338.1 coordinate 420,563, forward strand.
GGATAAAAGCAGGAAAGTGGTGAGTGGGGGACGTGCATAAGGAAGCAGGAGAAGAAAGGAGTGGCAAGGTTGAGAGGATGTGCAGAAGGTCAGTAACAGTAGAAAGTGAAGACAGATGTGTAATAGTAGAACATGCAAAGGAGGTCATTATGGGAGTGAGAACAAACACAGCAAATGGTAAGACATGAATAAGTGTATTGCACATATTTTAAATGAGCAAATCTTTAGTATTTGGTATGATATTTGTAACCAGGCACAGGTAAATCTTTGGAAAAAGAAGTCATATGTACCTTAAAACACCACGATAGTTATAAATACAATGTGATTTTTACCAAATGGGTTTTTGGGGTTTATATTTATTGTTAATTGTCTTTATGACTCATGCATTTTCTCCTTACTATGTTACAGTGTTCATCTTGACTATGTAATTATTACATGTTAAGGTATACTTCATTATATAGATCCACTGCTACAATAACCAATGTCTTTTGGGGTTTACTTTTTATTTTATTTGTTGTTATCATTCACAGAATTTCTTTTCAGGTCCTCCTAAATCCTAGACAAGCTTCTAGAGAACTTCTTGAGGGAATATTTTTTAAAAGGATTTCAAACACTTGGGAATTAACACTGTAAAATCAAAGGGCATTAGACAGAGGCTTTGATCTTGCAGCTTTGTGTCCTACCACCTTTTCCCACTCTTTTTGATCTCCTCCGCTGTTGCTGTTGAAGTTAACTGCTGCCCAAAAAGCAAAGCACAATTTGTCTAAGAAGGAACACGTGTTTATCTTTCAGTGTCACTTATATATTCATTTATATTAGATGCCGTTTCTGAAAATTCCTTCCACCTGCCAGGACCCACTCCTTCAATGGTGGATATCCTTCTGTTGGAGGGGAAGATGGGCTTTATAGACAAAGGCATAGCCATGTGCCTATTGATGAAAGAGAGGCAAATTTTCCTAAGACAATATGTTTTGCCAGAACCGCTCATACTGCTACTCTCAGGCCTAAAAGTTCTTCATCAAGTGTGTAAAATTCTTCTGAGTTTTGAAAATTTACTAGAATATTGTTAAAATTACTACAATATTGAACTTCTCTGGGTTGACCACAGGACAAATGATAACAAACCAACTGTCTAATAGTGGGGGAGAAAAAAGATGATCTGGTAGCATAGATCATTTCACTGGGCTGAATAGCAGCTGACCTGTCATTCAGTCTATTAGCACCACAGTCACTCATTATAACTTTTACCCTATATTGGCCACTGGCTACATATTTTCAATGAGAGAAGTATACTTTGTCAACATACGAGCTTCTCCTGTCAAAAATACGATTCAGGTATTTTGTGTGTTGCTTCTAGTGGGACTGGTCACTTTCTGAAGGTATGTTGCAAACACCTCTCCAAAGTCGTGTGTCTTGTGTAATAGCCACGTTCTCTCTATTATTGTTGTACAGCAGAAAGGCAGTAAAATATCTTTTAAATAATCCCACTTTATGCTTAAGATCAGTGCTGCAGAAACCTGTCATGTTGATTTTGAATTCAGAGGTTGAGAGAGAGGGAAAATGACCTTTATTCCTGAAACAATGGGAGTGGATCATTTCTGTGGTTACTATATGGAGAACTGTGATGTTTTCAGATAGAACCATAGGATTATTATTCACTGTTTACTCTTGAGAAACCACACACACAGCATAAATGTAACTTGGGTTTAAAGAAATATGTATGCACACACACAAACACACACACAAAGATCAACTCAGGTACTGTAGAGAATATTGATGCGCAGTAAATTGGAAGAATTTGATCTCTACATCCTCCTCTGCGTGTTTGGTTTTTTCCCCATGTCCTTTGAGCTGTCTGTTATTTTAACACAGTGCCAGGTACCAGAGTACTATACAAATATTGTAGTGCCTCACACGAAGGAGAGCACAGAAGCACACAAGTGATAGATGTAAATTTGGACACACTCAAGGCTAAGTATTGCAAAAACAGTAAGGCTTCTGGCAGATTATTTAGACCTTCAGAAAATGTATTTTTACTGGAAAATATGAGTAGCGTGCTTTTTAAGGACTACATTAGCAAAGACTGGAGTGCAATGACATGAAGACAAAGCTGTGAAGGAAGTTGTATGTGATCAGCTATAGGAATTCAAAGTGAAATTGGTAAGGCAACCATATCATGCATATGAAAGTCTATGAGCACATTGCTGAATACCAGAAAGCAAGGAAGAAATAAGGCAGAGCAGTGATTCAGTTTCTCTAGGAAATTATATCCGTTACTTTAAAAATCTACACAATGACTCAGGTGCAAAAGCAAGGAATGAAACAGTATGATTAGGGCCACCTACAGTCTACAGACCTGCTTACATCCATACGGTAAATTTTCAGCTATGACATTTATTTGTCATTAAGAGCATGTTGTACTGCTGATCTCATTAGATTATTGAGCACTTCCCAGCTGGAATTGGTTGTATGTGAAGAAATCCTTAGAAAACTTAATGAAATCCATAGTTCTCATACACTTCAATTGGGTTTGTTTATTAGCTGGTGTTATTGGCGTAAGGTCAAATATTCAACCCACTCCTGTTATCGTTTTAATCTTTAAGAGCCTAAGGATATTAGTAGTCATTACTTAATTGGAATTTCCCTTCAAGTTAACAAAGCACCAAATACAAGAAAGTAACAACTTGTAAGAAATTTGTGGTATGCCATCTTTGTATTAGGCTCTGTATGTTTTGCTAATCATAATTTCTTTTGTTATGACTATGTTCCACTTCCAAGGACCAGAATTTTAATGTTCAAACATTCTGTAGTCTTCCCCAATCATTTAAAGTACATGAGTCATAAGAAAACTCCAAAATTCTCAAAATGTAAAACAAGTAAAAATTATTCAATACATTCCATATGTAATATTCCCAGAATCTCACATAAAGAACAGGTTGATTCTCTTGCCTTTCTATCAAGATATCATTGTCTGCTTACCATGTGAAACAAGAAACAAGTACAATGTATATATATATATATGGGAGATATACAGACAAAAAATACAGAAATGAAGATAAAGTGTCTTTCTCATCTCCCCTACATCACAATCCCTGATATGTTGCCTAATAACATTATGAATTGATCTTGAAATGTATAACATCCAACGTTTTTTGCACAGTGATCAGAAAGAATTTCTTCCTTTAAAAACAGATTACTCTTTCACTGGCTGAATTAAAATTTCTGAATACAAAATATTGCAAATTACTTGAGCCAGTGAAGTATATTTGAGTTAATATTGATGCCTTAAGGTTTACGGTAGCAGGTGACAGTTTCTAAACCTCTCTCTCATGGTTTGTGCCACATTCTTGAAATTCTGTTTAACATTCTTTTCAATGAAAAAGATTTTAGCAAGGACATCTTGTTTGGGGACACATACACCTGGAAGATATACTGTAGTCAAAGCAAGATAGAAGGCCCAAAACCCTTGGAGAAGCTCCAAAGAGGCAGACCTAAGGATGGTTCTGGGGGTGGACAGTTGTCGGGTTGGATGTATCTTTTAGATATTATAACTAATCAGTGTCGTAAATGTGTAAGAACCCTATACTGGGTGTGCACTTTTGTATTTTGTTGCACCTGAAAGTGCTTTCACTGAAGAACCTGCTCTCTATTTTATCTGTACTGATATTGTCTGGAAAGTGCTTTTCTTCCATTTTAGGCAACTGTTATTCAACAGACTAATTTTAAACAAAATAAAGTAAATTAATGGAAAATCTTAAAACTAAGGAGAAATGTTCTGCTTGCACATTTAATTCTGTAATGTGTTTGGCTTTGGACAGTAACAGAAACATATTCTCTATCTGATCAGTTTTGCAGGAAAAACTCAGCTTGAGAACACAAATACAAAACAAAGGGACTTGAAAGCTTTGCTGTTGTTAATGATGGATTTTAGAAGTTCAGTTATTTAAAGAAATGAATGAAGGAAATCATAGCATCTTCTGAGAAAGTCTGAAGAGTTTAAATAAGCACTTTGTGAAAAATTGCTTTACTGTACAGTACTTTTCCTAAACATTTTGTAAGGAAAATATCTCCAAGACTAGCCTTATTATCAAGCCCTGAGGTGAAAGAAGCCCTAGAAAGTCAAATGTTTCTTTCTCTAGCAAGGATGACATCCTGAGACCTGCTGAAGCAGACTCTGTGCTTGTACAAACTCACATTCTTTGCTTCTTGAAAAATGTATTACAATGTATTTTTAAAATATGGTATTTGGAACAGAAACAGCATGTGGATTCATCCTTTTGTCTCTGTCCAGTGGTACTCTTTGTACTAATACAAAGCAGGAGTGTAAATCATGTTTAGTCAGAAACTCTGGCTACAGATACAATTACTGAAGTCTAGGTCTTCATAGTTCACAACTGTTTTTTGCAGAGATTGATCACTAAAACATTTTATTTTGCTATGTGCACTAGATTACCTGAGGGCAGGTCTTTTACTATTGTATAAAAAGTATCAGGACTTATAAAAATATTCTTGAAATAAGAAGAGCCAAATAGTTGATATCACAGTAGTACGTCTTCACTATTCCACTAGGACTTACTTCTCCCAGCCTGACTTGGCTTCTTGCACTTGTTCTTCCCCTTTCCCTTCCATGAAGGGCTTCAGTCCTTTCACTTACACTAGCAGAACAGCTATTCCATTGCACCTTTCCTTTTTTGTTATTTTTTTCATGGTTTCTGTCATGTATCTTGTTAAATGGTGTGGACACACAAACAGTCAAATCAGTAGGACTGAGGCAAGAGCGAGAATAAGGAGCACAGAGCATTGGAGGGATAGGGTTTTCTTTTACTGGTTCCCAGCTGACCTCCTCTGGTTCTCTTTTTCTCTTTGGAGAAGCAAATGTAATTTATGGCAAAATATGACTGTTCCTCACCCAAACTCGTTATAAGGAGGAACAAACAACAGAATTTTGTCTTGGGGATTCAGGCTCCTGAGATTACAGATCTCTGCAAACTAATTAAAGACTCATATTAAGTAATCATCACTCATCCCTTAGACCTGTATCTAAGTTAAAGAATACTCTTCAATGTTTAGTTATTAGCTCATAAGTCTAACACACATCAGAACTGCAGGATCAATATGAGGAAATGGCAAGGAAGTTTGGGATACAGCTGAACTGCCAAAAACTTCCTTTCCCTATCTGATGGTTGCTACACCCTAGCAATTAAGTGATTTTACTCTTCACCTATGTGCTTGTAAATAATTTCATCTAATAATGTAATTTTAAAATTACTGAGTAAAAAGTGTCCTGAAAGGCCATCAGGTTGGATAAAATCTACCTCTGAGTAATGCTGTGGAAAAAAAATAAAGAAGATGGGAGAGAAAAGCTCTGTTTTCACCCTCTTTGTTCTGCATTTGTATGAGGATGAAGTAGGCTGTACTGCAGAACAGTAGTTTTGTCACAGAAGATACCTCAGCTGATAAAAAGAAATAACCTTGTCACCTTCTGTATCCTTTGCTGAAGTTAACATTATGTTATTATGCTTCTGGTATTTTATGGTGAGACACTGAGTCAAACTAATATTTCTTTTGTCTTTTTAGTTTTTGTCCTCATTGTCAGAACCTTGAGCTCTAGGCATAATGTGAGCCTTGAATTAAGCGTATGCTCTCTCTGGATCTTAGATATTTGCACCTTTATTAGGGACTTCAACACAGGAGTGTAACCCTGTCCTTGCTAACACTGGTGCAAAGCAGGGATCATTACAATACAGTCAGTGGAATTACTCTGGTAAAAAATGGGGATAGATGGGGCTCTGGATTGTCCACAGATTTTCAGACAATTGGAAAAGATGTTGCAGTATGTCCTCCAATTACTATTAAGAAAAGTGCTCTTCCCCACAGCCATTTTTCTCAAAGTGCCAATTTCTTTTGAGCTCTGCTTCCCATTAAGACTTCTCCTGAATGAGGGCAAATGAGAGTGATGCTCACTTTCATCAGCTGAGCAGTATTGGAGGACTGGCCTTGCTATTACTATGCACTCACAAGCAGTTCAGAAGCAATTGCAACACACTTGGTTGTCTAATTTGAAACTGTGAAAAAATAAAGAAAAGGTTTTTTTAAGGCCCTGCTCAGTAAGAGAATAGCCTGAGCAGCAGCATTTAAAACTTTCAAGTGCTTTCTAGAACAAAATTCTTTATAAGACTTTTCCCCTCTCTTCTCTTTTCCAGCATCCAGGATCTGGTGTGTTTCTCCTTTGTGAATTCATAACAACATAGCAACAGACACCTTAGATATAAGGTAAGAACTGTGACAAAAGGATTTGCCTTTATTTTTATTAACATGCTCAGATTTTACAGCAGAAAGGAGACCTGGTCTTGGTGGGTGAGTGAATTGGAATGTTTAGCGATATAGAAATTAAACTGCAGTGTAAAACAAGCTGTGAGCTTTGAACAGTGATCCTAGTCTGGCCGACAAATTAAATAATAAAGTTCTGCACTGAGGTCTCTTGGTAAATCAAGGAGTGAAATCCATTGGGTCCTGTCCTTTCTGAGTCTGGAAGAAGTATTGCTTGTGGTCCATGAGCCCAGATCTGACTTTGGCACTTGGAGCTAACCCAGTGGTCAGGGTCCTGGCAGTCTGTTTAAACAAAAACAATTTTCATCTCTGTAATGTCAAATTTATATCCATTTACACTCCCCTCTATATGCTTATATTAAGAGTGACAGAATCTAATTTAGGAGATTTTATTAATCACTTCTGAATCAAACTCTGTTTTCTAAGGGAAATTAAATAAAGAGATGTCTTGTTCATATTTATGAGGGATTTTCCCCTGCCTCAGAAGCATAGCTTCTCGTTTATTGTTCCTAAACAGCTTCTCAAAGGAATGTGAGCCAAGAAGCTGTTTATGTTGGAGTATACACAGCTTTCTTTACTTAAATTTATTTTTTGTGTCAATACATAAGCAGCTGCCCGCTGAGGAGTACCCAGCACCAGACCTCTTGGACTGGAGTGTTTGCATGCTCTGTACCTCACCCAGCAAAGCCATGTCCAGTGGGAAGGGAATATGCATGTAGTGGAAAAGCTTAACAGATTATTGCAAGGTCTGTGCTTTATCAAATTTAATGCATTTATTCGTACCTTTATTCTGGTACTTTTTCTGTTTATAGGCCAGTAATTGCCCATCTGGTCTTATCAGAATTCATGAACAGTAGAGTTTGGGAAAAATGATGATGGCCAAATACAGTTTTAGTGCTAATATGAAGATATGGTACTAAAACAAAACAGTTACAAAAATTTATAGGAAATTTTCAATAGAGAAGAGTTGAGTCAAAAGGATTGAGACTGAAGCAATCTGATTTCTAAGTGGTTTTCATTTACTTTAGCAATCGTGCTGAACTTGCTGTTACAGCTTAGGTAAATAAAAATGGTTTGTGTGAGAAAATATTTACTATTTTGCATCCTTGTGGTTTAAATTCTTTCTTGTAAAAATCTGATGGAACTCTGCGGTAACCTTCAGTGTCTACAGAGATTAAAGCTTTCTCATCAGGAAATCTCAAAATACTTCACAAAACCCGTAAGTAATGGCTTTGTTTTTAAGGGAAAAAGGCATAGGGGTTTTGCTCAGGCCATACAGTTGCAGATTGGTAGAAGTGAAATCTTCATCTGAAGCTCTATCCACTCTATTTTTTTTCCCTCTTTGTCTCTTTAATAAGTTCACTATAGGTATTGTACACATATATGACATACATTGTATATGTGCTTTTGGGGTTGCCATCAAGTTTAATCAGTGTGAATAGAGTATGTCTCCATACAAATACAGAGTTGATGATTTATGTTTCCTGATTAAAAAAAAAACACCTAGAATCAATCCCAACCTGTTTGGAAAACCATGCCTTCACTAGTGCCATTTGAACTGAATCAGTTTTTTTCCCTTGTCAATTCTTATTAGCTTTAATTTGAAGGAAATTCCAGTATTTTGATTATAGCTACTGTGGGAATTCAGTTAAAGGAAGCCAAATTACAGTGAGCTACAGGAAAACATTTTACAGGATCTTACCCTAAAGTTGTGTATGTCAGAGCCTTCATCAGATTTCATACATCCTCAGTCTATGTTGCAGTTTGTCTGCATCAGTGATGGGATCTAGTGTTGGGAGGGGCTGGAAGGCAGTGTGGTCACACTTAGGGTGCTGCACAGAGCCTCTGAACCCTTGCCCTTAAGAGGTGTCATGTTGATGTAGAACCCTTTTCAAATTAATAGGATCCAAATGGAGTGTCAAAGCTTTTACATATGAATTCTCTATTAAAATAGATGTAATTTGTGGGAGGAGAGTTTTTCAGGTGTTGATTTTTTAACTCCAAAGTTAGCATAAATACTCAATTATAATGCTTGGTGTTTCTGTCTGTTGGGAAGAATGTGCTAATAAAATTATTTGACGTCTTCAAATTATCACATTGCTAAGTCATTTTCTTTAAAGTATTTCTAAATATTATTTTTTGTTGTAATCATGTTGAGAGGTTAAGATGTAGGCTTGCAACAGAACCTTCCATCAGAGAAATTAGTATTTTAGGCTGACATGATTTCTCACATTACCATTTAAGGAGAAGGGTTTACCAAACCTGTTTTAAGACTGAAGGAATCCAAACTGGTTCTGTTTACTCCTGTTCAAAGTGTAGAAATGCAGAGATACCATGGATAAGATAGATACAGACAACATTGCTGGAGTGGTTTTGCAGCACTGCTTAAGTGGATTTGCCTGTTCTTGGGGTCCTCCTTAACCTTGCTTCATGGCTTCCATATGAGACTACTGCTGAAAATTTCAATGTGAGTCTTTCAAGTATGGCAAAACTGACTGCAAACAGCTTTGGTAGCACTGCAGAGCACATATTTGATTCTCTAGCTTACCTACTTGACTCTGTTCTGTCTGTTTCATCACAACACCCTACCTAAATAACCTTGAAATATGTAATTATACACTCGCTATTGACTAGTATGGATCCATATTTAATTATGCTTAACATGTTCCACTTTTAAACTGTTAGTTCTTTGTTCATCAACACTTCATGTCAGATTGCAGTTTATTTTCAGCAATTACAGTAATGATCTTCATAGGAAAATGTGATTTCCACCTTCCTTAAATTGCTTAAGGAACATACTTCTTTCCTGCTCCTATGTCTGCATACAAGTTGTCATCTGCATACAGAAGCATGACCAGTCGTTCCTCATTGAAGGTTCTTATTTGTAATTTTTGCAAAGAAAACAGTTTTGCTGAGGCAGTGCTTTTAGATCTTTGCATTGAATCTGTACTGCAGTCTCGAGGGATCATGTCAGTTAAATATGGATCTATTGCTGTAGCAGTTTCGTTATTTTTAGTTCACAGTGTTAAATAATAGTATTCTATAACCTGTTCCTATTTACTGCAAAAAAAATAAACTTTTCCAATAGAACAGGAACATATAATTATAAACTCCTGTACTTCATCATACCAAAAACTATCTGACTTTTGCAGGCAGTCTCCTTAGAAGTAATATGTGGATATTTGCTTCCTGTTAAATAAGGAATCATGCACAAAATAAAGCTTACTTTACAATACTTTTCTCAAGCAGGAGTCTAATTGAATCTTCCTTCCAGAGGAACTCTAATCTATGATCCTTAGAGATGCAGATTGAAACTCTTTTTTCAGAGTCTGCATCCCCCCATGGGTGGGGTTTGGGATTTTTTGTTAGTTCAGAAGACTTTAGTCACTATATCTGGCTCACATATGCACTGAATTGTAAAAAAGGCCATGACAGCAACTCACATCATTGCAGTAATCCCAAAAGGCAGACCTACCTGACTGCAGTTCAGCACTAGGAGTTCCTGCTTAGACGTTTTCCAGTCCCAAACTTGGGCTGATTGCTACTGATAATTCAGGGTCAAATTCAGAAGCATCCAACTCAGTGCTAAGGGAATTAACTTGAAATGAAAGAAAATTAAAAAGTCTCTCCCCTGTGATCACCTCCATCTTCTTGCTGAAATAATTTCTACAAACTTTATATAATGTGATGGTATTTGAAGGAGCATCCTTGCTTGCATCCATGAATCCATCCTGCCTTAATGTGATAACCTCATAGGAATCAGGGCTCTGTATTGTAAAGAAGCTGTGCAGCCATGCCATGTTCATCATTACCTCTTGGGAGTTTTGATTGCTACCAAGGCAGTGCATGGACGAGTAAAAGGAGAATGAATGTGTCCTCAGAAGACACCATTACAAAATACTTCCCTATGCAGAAATTGTGACATGAAAATGTACTGATGATTTCATTGCCTAGTGGGGCTATTTCTGGGATGTTTACCCTCACCTCTTCCTCAGAGCTGTGCCTACTGTAAGCAACTAGTTTTGAAGGTTTGCTTAAGATAACAGTGCAGTGTTAAGCAGCAGAAGCATTTTCCTTTGAATATGGCTATACTCCAAAAGAAAATAGTTATAAGTAGCTCATTTGTACAATAAAGCCAGTTGTTAATATGCTCTGGGAGCTGTTTGGATTCAAGATGTTATAAGTAGGGGAACATTACCACTGGAAAGTGCTTTTAATGGCAAATGATCTATATGAAGTAACCAAAAGAGAGAGATTGTCGGGGAAATGTAAAGATCAGGTTCAAAAGCGTATCAGAATGACTTTAGAGCTATAGTAGAGATTTGCATACAGTAGTTTCATGGGTCCTTTTTTTGTTGAAACCATCTCTGGCGATCTATAGGACTACAAGGCATGACTGAACTGAGAATGAAATACTCATCCTCCAGTTTATAAAGGACACACAATAATAAGTTATTATAAATGAGAATTGACTATGGTTTTCCTTCATATTGAACAAGAAGAGAATGAGAAAAATAGTAGTAATCCTAAGGCTTGTTCATTCTCTGAGCAAGAACTAGGTCTCCAAATCTTCCAGTCTGTCTTAGTCAAAACAAAAAAATCAACCCTGAACACCTGCTTTTAAAAATCACTTATAAATACAGTAAATGATAGTGGATTTTGAAAATATCTGTAAGCAAAAGGCTAAAGAAATGTGTAATGTTCATATAGCAAGATATGGGCTGTATTAATTAAATGAAATATTTTGTATGCTAGGAAGAAGATACTAAAAAGATGTTGGTTTATAGTCAGAATATGTGTTGTTGGTACTATATAAGTATATTCTCCTGCTAGTAAAAACTTCTGATTGAAATGCTCCATTTTCTAGTATTATTGATTTGCTCTGGTATATTCTGCAGGCTGTTTCTGCTCCTATTTTACATCTGATAACACCACCATGGGGAATTGTGTTGTAGTTCTAAAAATAATAACAACCCTCATTTGTGGAACTATAGAAAGATGTGCAAGATGACGGTCGCAGGATTGATAGGAGGACAATTTCTCAGAAGTTCACTCTTAGGATTTATAAAGTTGCCTGTGTGAGCTGAGACAGAAAATAAGATAAGATTTTATCTGAAAATTACATCCAAGATTCCTCTTTTATAATTCTTTTTTAATGAAAGCTTACTGGTATAGCCTTTTAATTTTTTTACATTTGTGTAGGAGGAAAACATGGGCAGGGAATTACCAAACTAATGTACTCCTATACAGCTTACATTCCTGCTAAATGATTCATGGATCTCCAAGTAATCAATGTCTACATCAAGTAGAGAGCTCTGGTATTTGACTCATAAAATTGGTTATGGAAAATACTGGTTTTCCAATCAATTACTTGAAGCCATGACGTATCAGAACTTATCTAGATCACCTCTCCAGGAGCAATTTGAACAGTAGTTACACTTGACTTCTTGACCTCAAAATACAAATCTCACTGCATGGACATTATGATATCCGCCCACCCCTGCCTTCCCTGAGCTCCTGCAGTGTTGTAAGGCAGGCAAACAGGCCTGTGTGAGTAGGTAGGTCTGTTGGACACAAACTGAATCCTGCCATACGAGTAAGAAGACAGCGTGTAAAAGTGATGTCACAAGGTGTTCCACATCTCTTGATGACAGTGTCACTAGTTTAATGAGCTATTTGAAGTAAAGCTTGTTTAGAATCATAGAATATGCTGAGTTGGATGGGACCCACAAGGCTCACTGAAGTCCAGCTCCTGGCCCTGCACAGGACAGCCCCAAGAATCACATCATGTCCTGAGACTGTTATCCAAACGTTTCTTGAGCTCTGTCAGGCTTGGTGCTGTGACCACTGCCCTGGGGATCCTGTACCCAACCACCCTCTGGGAGAAGAACTCTATTTGACCTCTATTATTCGACCTAAACCTCCCCTGACAGAACTTCATGCTAGGAGAGGTCTAGGGGACGTTTACTCTCAACATGTGTTTATGTAAGCTGAACTGAATAGATCTGTACTGCAAACACCAGAGTGAATGTCAGTGATTTTCACTTCATAATGAGCGGGGAAGTCATATACTTACATTTCTTTGGTTATGTATATCATTTATATGTTTGAAAATATTCTGCTTCCAAGTTTTTAAAAAGTCTAACAAACATAGATCTTGCGTGGAGCTATTTTAGAGTCCTAAATGTCAAATGCCCTCCCTCCCTCCCACAAAAATATTTTAAAAAACCCCAAAGCAGAATAAAACAAAAATAAATAAACAAAAAAAACCCACGCACAAACACAACCACGAACAAGCAAAACAGAAAACCTAAACAAAAAATACCTTGCAACAGAGACCTAATTATTTTCTTCAAGCTATATACATGCATATACAAATAAGTACTGGGTTATATTAATATTCCATCTGAGTCTATTATCATGTGCATATAGTTGCATCTTAAATTGCCATTTTACAGGTCATTGTAGCTATTTTGCAGGTGATGCTTAGCTGCTGCTTTTATGTATATCGTGCATATAAAAATACTGTAGAAGTCTTACATACTTATCTACTGTGTTGTTTGTATTTTCAATTAGAAAGTAGTAACTGCTGCCTAAATGATAATGTCAACCATCCAGATGATGCTTAGGTAACTAAATAACTATTCAGTATTACTGTTATGATAATGTACAGTTTAACAGAAGAAGGCACGCTACAAAGTTACACCTCACAAGTATGCATTTAGCAAGAATACAGACTAAACCTATTCCTTTTTTTTCTTTAAATTTAATGTTATTGGATAAAATACTGTGACAAATCAAACAAATGCATGAAATAAGAAATTTTGAATGACAGAGGGATTAAAAAAAAGGTAGAGGACAGTGCAGGTGCATTTTGACTCCTGTATATTATCTGCATTGACAGCTACAAATGTGAGTCTCTGGCTTTGCTTTAAGAAAACTTGTCTTCCTTGGTCAGTCTGTCAAAGCTCTGAGAGCCAGAGGTGTTCTGAAACAGGGAAAATAACTTCTGACAGCAACACCTGTAAAAGCAAAAGTTTCAGATTTCATTGATTTTAAAATATTCAGCTGACTTTATTAGATCCACAAAAACATTAAGTACTAGAGCAAATCACAGTGAGTCTTCTTGCTGAGATTTGTCTTTGGCTACTCTGCTTCAGCCACCCATTAGGTTAAAGCACATAAAAACACTGCTGATAAGGCCCAGCTAAGAGCCTTCTTTTTTCATATTAGTACACGCAGGAGTGTCAGAATGTGACCATCACCCGCTGTAAAGTTCATTGGATAAATACTTGTACTAGGTAAGGAAACTGTAGTCAAACCATGTTATTTCCTAACTAGCTCTGCCAGTTAACCAAGCCACAGTTATGTCTTCCCTCAATTGTTCATGGTGTGTATTATATCCTGTCATTTACACAGTATAAGGGTAGAACACCTTTCCAGATTTATTGCAAGGAGATCAGGGTTTATTTTGCTTAGGAAGACTTTCCTGCCTGGAAGAAGCATCTTTTCCAGAGACAGTTTTAGATGTTTTCTACTCCTGCATTCCAGAGAAACTCTCCCTGTATGAGAAAAAGATAAGTCCTTGCAGACATGTGTGAAGGCCCCCACAGAGGTGGGGAGAGGGATGATAAAAGCCCTGAGAAGAACAAGGGTATGTCTTTGGCCAGGCCCTGAAATGCTGTTATGATTAATGTTCTTTAAGTCTAGTGTTCAGAACTTTGGAAATAGATTTTCCTAAAAACCTTCCACTTCCTGGCATTTGGGGGGGTACCTGCTTGTCATCTTACTTAACATATGTCCTCAGAAAGTCTTGGGACAAGTCATGTCTGATACAGTAGGGAATCCAAAAAGACTGGGTCAATGCACCAGCTCTTCTACACTCAGTCCATGACAGGGAATTTCAGAGCTAAAGAAACTGTCTCAAATGGATCCCTGGTGATTACAAGAAGTAGCAGCTGCTCTGCAGGAATCATCACTTGGTCCCCTTTTCAGCAGCAACAGTGCTTGGGAACCCTGAAGGTCCTTGACTTGGGTGAGAACTTTTAGGTTTGAAATAGTATTGCCTCATGAAAATGTCATGATGAAATAGGGCAGGGATATGAGGAAATAAGGTAGAAAAACCCTCAAATGATACAAGGGTGACAGTTCTTTTCAGATGGATATTTACTGTCGGATAATGTTGTGAAGAAAATGGGAGTGAAAGAATAGGAGAAGAATGTGTAGGAGAAACACTTGTTATCCAAGGGACTAGAAGAAAAAAAGTGAAGAAACTCTGGTTCCTTTAACCAAAGAAGAAGGTTAAAGTCCTGGTCTGCATTCTTGGACAATGTCTCATTGCACTTTAATGAAGGATGCTGTTTACTTTGATAAGAAATATTTGTATAAAAAATTAGTTCAGACTTGGGCTGTGAAAAGAAAACACTGTGTATAGCTAGTCAACACATTATGTGAGTGGACCAGAAGGCCTCACATAAATATGAAGGCATAAAGAGGCAAAATGAGATTCTCTGAATTAAAAGTGGCAAGGACTGATATGATATTTAATTTTTTAATCTGCTAAGCTGAAATAACTGAAGGATATAAGTCGGAAAATTTTGTGGCACAATTGAGTAGAAAAGAATTAGTTTTGTCAAGTATAATATGCCTGGGAGCTTCATATTATTCAGATGATGTCAAATGCAGAGCAAACAACATAAATGCTGAGCTGTGAGAAACTGTGTGAATAAATATGTGCCTATCACACTTTAGACATAAAATATTCATATATTTCAATGCTAATTCTTCCCTGACTGGACTGCTTCATGAAAAAAAAAAAAAATCACAGAAAAGTCAGTAGCTCAACTTATACTTAATACTATTAGTAAAAACAGTGCTAGAAAAACCAAGTAACCCTTTTTTTAAACTCCATTCTCTTTTAATTGTGAACCTTCACATTACAGTGTGGTAATTAGAGAAGCAAACTGAGCATGGGGGAAAACAGCATTTTTTCTGCATCATTACCTAATAATGTGGAGCTGGTTGGGATTCAAGTCCAGACCTTGAATCGCTGGAGTCTCAGAGGCAGCTATGGATTAAGGTTTAATAAAGAATAGGTCAGCTATGACCAGCTTTAATTGAAAAGGGACAGCCACAGATAATTTCAAATGTACCATCATGGTTTCTTGCCTGTTTGAAGGAAAGAAGAGCTCTCACTTCCTTAAGTGCCCTCAGTGTTGATAGGAAAAGACCAGCGTTTTCAATCCCTCTGATCAGGCCCAAGGGCAGTACTAAACCAAAAACTATGTGTAAATACTATTTTTATTGGTTATTTTGGTCATTCCAAACTGTGGACTGAGAGAGACAGCTCACCTGTTTGTATGGCAAGTTGAAGAGAAAAAGCAATTTTGATCAACGCACAAACATTGCTCTGCTCTTTCATCATACTCCAAGTAAGCACATATGAAATGCAACAATCTGATTCCATGCCTTGGTTCCTAGATCTGTACCTTTGGAATGATACTCTTTAGGGATAAATAATGGTCTTTATAATTGTGAGGTACTGGGGAGGGATACTACAAAGGTACTGAAGAGATATATATAGGTGCTCCAAAGTACTTTCCTGGAGAAAACAGCATACACCCTACTGCAATTAGACAGCACTGCCTTCACTTGCTTTTATGTCTGCTGGTTCCTCTGCCATGTTATTACTACATGCCTACCTTGGCTAGTTCATGGCTAGTTCATGGCTAGTTCATGCCTACCACGGCATTCCCAAGCAGAAGCCTCCTGGGTCTTTATCCACATTCTCAAGAAGACAATCTTGTCTCTCGTGTGAGCTCCCTGTTTTATTTCTCACTTGGATTTTATATTCCTTGAGTGCTACACAAACCTTGCCCCAGGTGTTTTCTTTCTCAATCATCATCCTTATTTTTCATACTCATCTTACAGCTGATTTTTTGTTGTGTCACTGTGCAACTTACCACTTGTGGTTCCTGATGTATTTTTTTAGTGCAGTTCCTAACATTTGAAACTCATTCTATATAGCTCTTTGACTCATATACTCTCAATTTTCTTCCAGATCTCAGCTGAGGATATACTTTTTAGCACTTGCCCCTCTCTTAATTTCTTATTGCAGTTTTTTTTAATCATATAGCCCATCAATTGTTTCTAAACTGCATAAATCTTTTAGAAATACATAGCATATTTGTTTTAAGTTACAGAAAATAAGACTGCATTGTGTTGGACAGACTCTTCTTATTTGCATTAGTTGAAACAGAGCTCCATAATTTTCCACTGAATTACACAGATAGACTCTGGAGTCAGTGAAAGAGACTAGGACACGGTATATTTTATGAGAAGACTTGACAACACTCCTAGATGCAATGCAGTGCACCAAAGGCTGTTCACCTGCATGGTGGGCTGCTTTAGCTTGGGCACCAAGCTGCTTCAGGATCAGGAAATCGGCATGGCAGCAAAAAAAGGCTGTGTTATAGTAAGAAATGAGTCAAGAGAGGGATTCTGTGACACAAACCTGGTGCATAAATTCAGCCTTTTGGTTATTGTCCTCAGTGAAAAATCCTCCTCTAGCCCCTGATGTTTCATTCTCTACAGCTTGCTTATCAATACAAAGTGTTAGTGTATGAATCTCACATGCACAAAAGGAGCAGTAGCCTGTGCTCATCTTGCATCCTTGATCACCTTAGGTCTTTATAGAACCTCCAAAGCCACAGGGCCAGCAAAGCTGCAGTAAGGCTTTAAAATAACTTCAAATTACTCACATCAAATGAGTTTTCCGTGCTCCTGCTCTGAGGCTGTCAGAAAACAGAGAGTACATGTGCTGCCCCCAGAGTTTGTGTCACTGGTGAAGAAGTCAGGCATTGCTAATTACAGAAGTGCCTTACTGTGTCCTTTGGCTTAAGTAACTAAGACTGATCCAAAGAGACCACAGGAATCAGTGGGAATTTTCTTCCATTTACTTCAGTAGGCCTTGGGTCAGGCATTTGTTACAGTGTTCCAAAACCTGCTTATACACATCTCGAGTTTCTGCTGGTCTCATAAACTCTGTCAATTGTTCCCAGATGCACTGTGGTAGAAAATAATTTTCCTTTTCTATGAAATTTCAAATACAAACAGCAAGCAGTATGAGAAGTCTGTGGGCAGCTGGCTTGACTTTTGTCCTAGGAACTGGAGACTGGCCATGCATAACCTTTCTTGAATATGAAAAAAGATAATAATTCAAATTGATTTGGATATGAGTGCAGTCAAAAGAACTGAAACTGGCTGAAAATACCCTGGCTTACAAGGAGCTTCAAACACCACTGAGGAGAGAAATGAGAAAAACACAGAGTAGAACTGTGAGCAGGAAATTATAAAATGAAATTTAAACCACCAGAAAAAAAAAAAATAGATCTTCATCTGAATTCTGCCTTATGTATTTCCTTTGCTTCTGATCTCTTTCAGGTTTCAAATAGGCCTAATAGGGTCAATGGTTTCAGGAAGGGTGTTGCTGTTTTACCTCAATGCCATCATATCAGTATATAAAAGACTGAGATGACTGTATGTGGTCTGGAAGAACATGCCTGAGTTTCTCACAGTCTTCAGGAAAAACAAGTATGATTGATATTTACATGTCTTCCTATATTAGCCTTTTTCTTAGGATGTGCTGGAAAGGAGACAATGGCCATTATGCAGTCAAATAGGGAAATTATATTTCCTAGCTCAATGAGAAATTGAGTGATCTCTCCCAATGAGTTAGTGTGACATTGGATGGCAAACAAATAAATTTATTATTAAGAGAATTCAAACTAAATATCACTTCCTATAAGAAGGGAAGAGTTTCCCTTGAAATGAGCTAAAAGACTTATTTCTTGAGATGACAGAAGCAGTGGAAGTAAAGTGTAAGAGGCAGGCTTGCCTTGGTAGAAGGAAGAACCAGGTAACCTTAAATTCACATGTACCTAAAATGGATCCTGCAATGAATTTAGTGGTATGGGTCTCATATAATGTTAGCAACTGAATTCATGACTTCACTGGTAGATCAGTAATTATTTGAAAGTGTTCACACAGTGATATATATTTAGAAACCAACAACAGCCTAGTTTCAGCTGCTTGTTACACATGTAGGATGGGTGCTAGATAAAAGTGACATGGATTAAAAAGAAAAAAATAGCAAAGGAGAGCTTTAGTATGAGCCACAGAGGCACTGTGTTCTGCTCTTCCAAGGAAAGGTCCAGGAACCAGAAGAATCAGTTGAGATCTTGTCAAAGTAATTTTTTCAGGGGTTTAATGATGCCTGGCTACCAGACTTACTTCAGGAAAAAGGTAAAAAAAAAAAAAAAAAGAAGAAGAAGCAGCAGCTAAGGAACTAGCCTTCAATTTGCAGTTAGACATTTGAGATGCTGTATCTAGGACATTTGGTTAAATGATTAGTGTTACAAAATGTATCTGCTTCTATATCTAGCACATTTTATATGAAAAAATCTATAGCCAAAAATGATTTGTAGGACTAAAAGAAGAAATTATGATCAGGCCAGAAAATATATATATATGCATGAATATTCCATACACACAAAAGCAAGTGGGTAAGTTACCAATCAAATAAAGTAAGACATACTGTACAAATAAGAGATCCTACTATTCTGTTGTGCTGGTACTAAGCAGATGTAAAATAGGTTAAGTTCTGATCCAATGGCTTGCCATGTGGTTTTTTTCAGACCAGCTTTGCTCTGACTTCATTTGAGTACAGTGATGTACACCTAGTGTCACAGAGGGCAGCAACAATTTACTAATACTTGTTTGCTAGTTTAAACATTTGTTGGTTTGTTAGGATGGACATAAAGATAGAGGAAAAAGAGGAAGGAAAGTCTGAGGGACTATTTATTCAAGGAAGAAAGTGAAGCCATACAAACTAAAAGACAATTAAACACTTCATACATACTGATTTTCACATTCATATACCTATCACAGTTGTGCCTTGTAAACTCAATACAGTTTACTTTTTCTTTTGCTAGGAATAGACACTTGTTTCTTTTTAAGGTTACACTCTGAAACTGCTTTCTTCTGTGTGTGTGTTCTTTTTTTCCCTCAGTCTGCATTTGGGGTTGGTAATCTTAGGAGTTGAGTGGCATGGACTCACATGCTGTTCTCAGTTTTAAAAAAGCCTGCATATCCCATTTTCCCCCTGAAAACAAAAACTCTAGGGGGCGTGTGATGTTTTGAAGCTTAGGAAGATTGCGAAATAAAGGAAGCAATTACATTAGTCCATTGATAGAGCCTCACTGGCAGTTCTAACTTGATTGTAGTGACAATGGAAGAGGCAAGAAGGCTCATCAGACCAATCCCACGGTGGAAATGTATACCAGGGAGAACATGGGAGAATGAGAGGGACAGATTGTGCCTAAATAAAATCTGATGCCTCAGTAAAATACAATGGGAAATGTGAGGTTGGAGCAGATATGAATAGCAAGCTTCTGTTATTGCAAATGCTGCTGTTGCTAGATTTTACATATTCTTCACTTTTTATGCCTTTTTTTTCACTACTATTATTTTTGGGGTTTTTATCCCTCAGAAAAACAGATATATATCACATCCACATCTTGAAATATGCTGCATTCATAAGCCTCTGGATGACAAAATACATGAAGAAATCTAACACAAAAGATGAATTGTAAAAAAATAGAATGATACATAAAAACAGAAAACAGTAAAGTGTGGATTAAAATCCAAGAGGTGTTTATAGAACTGAGTCAACAAATCAGCCTGAACACATTCATACATTTACTTTAGGCCTATCTATAATTCAGTGTCTAGATTGTTTGCCTGAGTATGTAGGGACTGATTGCCCTCTTGCTTGTTTGTTTAAATCAGGAACATCTTTGGTGCGTTTACTAATATAACAGTGACATAATGGAGAGATGAGTCAGTCACAGAAAAAAGTTATATAATGGTTTTTAAAAAGATGCTCCATAGTTTACTGTGCAAAAAAAATAATTTTTATAAGCTCTCAGCAAGGGAATGAACAAGCTGGACTAAGTGGCTCAGTTTTGATCTACGCTGATGAAAGATTTGCTCAGCCATGTCAGCCACTGAAATGAGCACAAGGCAGCAATCTCTCCTATGACTATGCTATTGACTAAATTTCACACTGCCCCAGTGCATGCCAGCTGGGTCATTCACATAAGATGTGAGAGCTGAAGACATCCTGCTCTCATTCATGGACTCAGATGCAAGGCACCTCTGAACCCCCTTTTTGCAGCTTTCACATCCCACACTGCTTTCAGGCAGTCAAGAATCAGAAGTAAGGCCACCTGATAGATATGATTTCCTACAATTATTTTTCAATCTTTCTGCTGCCAAGGAGACAAAATACAAAAAACAGTTCATATTCAGTCCACATGTGTAAACAAAATTAACTTTGGACAATGAATACATTTAAGGAAGTCGTGACTTGCATGTGAACAGTCCCACAAACAGGAAATGAGACTAAATCAATTTGATAAATTACTCCTTGCAAGTGAGTCATTCAGACATATTTTTGCAAGCATTTCATTGAGAGCTATCCAGGGTAGTCAGAACGGAGAACAGAAGGACTGTTTCATGACACTAGTGTAAGCAGTGTATCCATCTAATGGTAGTTCCCAGGCATCTCCCACTACCTTCACCTGCTGAGGAACTGATGTCTTGTTGCTGGAACAGGTTTTGTCAGTGACCAGGCGATATCACTGTGAGAGCTGTAGTTCACACTGATGCTCAGGTCACTGTGCAGAGAGCTGCCAAAACACAAGGCCCCAGTTCTTTTCTGGTGAGTTCTTAGGTCTGTGAAGTTTGGACATTGTCAGTGTGGATGTCTTCATTCTTTAACATACATACTTGGTAGGACAGAGGCATATAAGTAAGTGGAGGATTTCAGTCTCATTAGCAACTATTTTGCAACAAATTAAACTCCCTATGAACTCCCCAGATCCAGCTCCACTCCTAGTGTTGTCCTGGCCTTGTTTCACATTGTATTTATCTTGTTTTATGTTGTATTCATCAAGACACAGCTCTATTGGGTTAAACACAGATTCTGGATGTGTGAGATATGTGAAAGTAAGATGGCTTTTTTTCATGCAGAATACAACTATGAAATAAAGTACAGAGGAGCAAACTAGATTCCTTAGTAGTGATCTTAGGCCTATCCATGTCTCCTCTATCCATAGAAGAGCCTGATATTTTATGAGAATTATGAAGACCATAGCTCATACTGCCATGCACAATTATGCGTGCAGTGCTGGCTTCCCTGTGGGCAGGTGCTATGAACCCAGCTACTCTTTTGGGAGTTAGGAATACATTGACTCAAAGAGAATTTGATGCAAAATTATTTAACGTTATTTCTTAGCCTTCTACTGAATAAAGATACTAACGTTGGGAGATAAAACTGTTGAGTCCTTGGTGCTACTAGATGGAGCAATTCAGTTTTTATTTTTCTATCTCACTGGGAACCTGATCATCTCTCCTTCTGTTAGATAAGACTAAGAAGATGGACTTTGTATTCCCACATTCTAAATTTCAGGGATATTCTGCCCAGAAGATAAAAAAATCCTTGCTAATAAAGCAAGAAGAAGAAGAAACTTGTGGAGAAGAATTTTACTGGAGTATACTAAGTGCTTTTAGCTCAGCAGAAGTAGGTATTGTATGTGCATATTTGTGGGTGAGAGAGAAATGCTTTCAAAAACACATGCATTTTTCAGTGCAGGTAGAATAACAGTTTTCAGTCCTGAGAATACTCAGGTGACAGACAGAGTACTGCTTAAAGAAACTTTGAGCTGAAGTGTTATTTCTAAAGCCATTATCAGCTGCATTCCCATGACTATAATGCGTTCCTCCAGAGAGAGAGGAAAGTTAACACAGCTTCTAGCAATTCACAGGAAATATGTTTTTATTTCTTCAGAAAGGAGCAGAGGGAGTACTAGGTGAAAAAAATTAGCTTTGTTGAGACCAGAATTTCAGCACAGGAGCAGACATGCAACGGACAATTATATAAGAAGTTAAAGCCTCAGTCACACCATGGGGAATCCCAAGGCCTCTTGTTTTTAATGGTGTGGTGACATTTGAGACCAGATGAGCACTCACTCTTTCAGACTACAGCACATGCAGTGAGGTAGTAAAAGTTTTCAATTGCCAGAACTGTATATCACTTTAAAGAATTCTAGATTTTTAATCTTCCAGGCTTAAAATGATACCACTTTATGTATTATTAATCAAAGGCCAGGATATATTTTTTACATGGTCTGTATAACGATAGCATAGATTCATGTTAGATGGAGCCACATTTACAACACTTGATAGGATGAGAAACTGAGATAAGAAGTTTCTGCAATCGGTAGATGAAACAAGCACACAAGGAGATAGCCCACAGCTGAAAATCTCTGCCAGAGACCCCATTGTGCAGTCTTTCTAGTTTCATTCCTCTCTCCTAAGAGCTGTGTAGTTTTAAAAATACATTTTCCAGTTATTTCTGTTTCTTTTTCAGTACAGTATTATAATGTATTATGGAACTCTGTCAGCACAGATCTTTTCCAGCGACATGCCACAGAGAGACATTTTGAAATGTAGGATAAGTAAGGGTTAAAAGTTGATTAGTGAAACAAGCTAGTGCCTCCAAATTGCATTTCATGATTTTAGATTATCCCAAAATATCTAGTGAGAGATATTTCATGAAATGTTATTAAAAATAATGTTTGTCTGGATTAGAGGATTTTTTAACATATTTGTTATGTGCAAAAAAAGGCTAAGAGAATGAAAGACTGAGGGGGAAAAATCTGTTTTTCAAAGTACAGTGTGTATTAGCCAGTATCCTATGTGCTAGGTAACTGATTTCATTGCACTGCGTGTAGAGTTGGTCATGAGCTGTAGCCATTAGCCTGGTGTTCTGGAGTGTCAGGACAGAGGAAAAGAAACAAAAACAAGTAACTCCTCTGCACTTCAGAAAGCAGGAAATAACTCACAAATATCTTTGCAGAAATCCAGAGGACTGTGTGAAGTATTCTAGTCATGTCAGTGTTTCAAAATAAGCATTCCCCCAAAATCAAATACAGAAGCTCCATTTGGGAACATGGTCTGAGCCCTGTGCATGTCTACATCTGCACATCTCTCTTAGATATGAAACTGAAAACACATCAGAGAAACTGCCAGTCAGAGGAAATGGTGGGAAGCAGTAGGATTTCGAAGCTGACTGTGATTTTTCTTGGAATTGAAGGAAAGAGTTAATTTCTGGAATACTTATGTATAGCATATCTAATTCACTGAGATGAACAAATTATCTAGGGTTGAGCTAAAAAGAACCCTACTTTTAGACTACAAGAGAAAGACCACTGCTTTGAATTACAAGAAGTCAAAAAACCCTGCTTTGAACTACAAAAAGAGGTACTAGTAAGAAAAACCTTGCTGTAGTCGAGCAGTAAAAGAGTCCTGCTTTGAAATACAAGTAGGGGGAAAAATCCTATCATATTCCGAGATATTCCGAAGTAAGAATTGCACTTGCAAAACAAAGACAAAACCTGGATTTGGACATTTGAAAGAGAACAAAAAGAAACATCTGTAAACACAGCAGCAGAGTCGTGTTATCTAATGGTCAACACCTAAGATTGGAAAGGACTTCTGAGTCCTGGTTGCCACTAATTTGGTCTGTTCTTAGCTGTGTTACTTCCCAGCTGCTTCACTTGCCCTTTCTGTAAAACATACCTGACTCTGCTTACCTACCTTACAGAAGCAGGGATATTTTTACAGTGTTTTGAAGATATTAAGCCTTATGTACATGCTAAGTATTGTTATTATGCTTTGCTATGGATGATTACAATGCCAAAGAGAGAATAAAAGCCTGCTTTAATGTACAAAAGAACATTCCAGCTGTAAACATGAATAGGTAATGTAGAAAAAAAGTCAAAAGACTGAATAAAAGGAAATAAAAAAGATGTGTAGGAAAGAAGTAAGCAAAAACCCTCTTCCAAGCACATCCATCTTCCAAGACATGCAAATGGCTTGGAAATTACTTACAATGGAGTGACTTTCCACATAGAAATGGCTTGCAGCAAGGAAAGTTCTGTTTGCTTCCCTCCTACCAGATGAAGAAGGCCTCTTGCTGTTGCGTTGCCATCTGGTGGGGAAAAGTGGCAGGCTTTCACAGCATGTACTCTCCCAGGAAGGTTACCCAGGAAGAGCTGAGGCAGGAGCCACCAGGTATTGACACCAGAACCTTCTCTGCCAACCAAGACCATTACTTGATTGATCAGAAGACTGACTGTGCTAAGCTGAGACCACATGCAATGTGTGATGGTGCTTCCACTAATATGTAGACAGAAGAAAGTCATGCTGAAGAGTATGTGCTGAGTAGTTAAAAAAGTAATGTACAATTAGGGAGATATATGGGTAAATGAATTCCGAAGACTGGGTCCCTTATCCACTCATCTGTATGCTGTAGTGTGTTCTTTTCTTTAATATTTCCAGTGAAAAATGGAGAAATAATGAGACAGAGCATATGTACTTGTACTTCAGTATGCATTACCCAGGGAGTTTGCTTTGGTCGGCCTGATAATTATGTCCAGCATGAAGAAGATATTTGAGGAAAATATAAAATTAACTTTGTCTTAGAAAAAAAGAAGTGTTGAATTATGGTGTGGGGTTTGTTTGTTTGTTTTCTAACTGAAGCACATACACAAGAGGAAAGTGAGAATGAAGCTGACAGGAGCAGAATAGTCCATGTTCTGCAGAATGTTTAGCCATTTCCAAAGTGAATACTAATTGTGGTCAAAATTTTTTGTGTTTCCAAACAAAGTCAGCTAGTTAACTGAAATCTTTCCAGAGAAAATGTTGATGTTTGTGGGCTAAAGCATATTTCTAGTATGTGACAAGACAAATCAATTGAAATGGAAGTGTCCTGGATAAAATTAGATTCCATGTAGTTATTTTTGTCTCCGTGCATGCAACAATTAAAGTTAGTCTTGTTCGGGGAGGCCAGGTTCTGAGTTCATTTTCACCCGTGTTTGTCAGATCACCTCTGCTGAATCCATTCATCAGCCTTGCAGCAGGAAGGTTTCTGTCGTATCATTCAAAGGCATCAAAACAGAAAGTCCTTCAGATATTGATTCCACTGCTGAGTATTAGGCACACTCTTACATTTGATTCTTATGGATTGTTACTTTCCTCATGGACCTTCCTATTGTACATTGTCCTGAGATCGATTAATGTGAATGCTAAATAGAACCTATCAAACATTATTCTTCACTCATCTTAAACCATGCATTTCAACAAGCAAGATGAAATTCAACATTCCACAAAAAGCTACTAGGGGACTGCAAATTCAGCTTCTTGTCAGACCAAAAGCATAGGGACTTCCGTACATCCAAAGTACATCCTGCACAGGGAACAACTATTCACTTCAAAGCTGGATGGGTGAATTACAAGACACAGGTCTTATGCAGTTTTGTAAACACTTTGCAAAAATGGAGCATGGATCCATTTTTCTCCCACAGTTTGTGATGCTCCTTTTCTCAACATCATGATGAACCCTGGAAAGCGAGAACCTAAGCAGTCTTTTGGCCAGTGATGAGCTGGTATGACATCAAACCCTGCCCACGCTGTTGTACCAGCACCAGCTGGTACCATGTTCTACCAGCACTAGAACCCTCAGACTTTTCACAGTTTATATGACTAATTTTAAGGTTTTGCCCTCTGGCTCAAGGGAGATTAGTGACATTTTGCATTTTTTTAATACATTATTTCAGCTCTGTGGCATGTAATGTGTTGAATTCATTTCCAGCAAATGAACTGTCATGTTTTTGAAAGTGAAGACTGGACCCCCATAACTTTAATTCAGAACAGGGAAAAATCAAGAGCACAAGCAACAGTGTGGAAGAGAAATGGAGATACCATAATATGGGCAACAGCTGAGCATTTGTGCTAGCAAAGGTCCTTCCGCAGGAATCTCTGTGGTGTTTGGAGCATCTTCTTCTGGCTCCTGCTGTTTAGCTAGGCTGAGCACCAATTTTCCTGGTGGTAGACAGAAAAGGGTGAGGACGCAGATAGAGAAGATTGAATTTAGGTTTTATCAGAGTGGTGTAATGGTCTCATGGAAAGTACAGTCCAGAGTAGTCTTGCTCTCTCCTCAGTGTGAATCAATGTGTACAGGCTGCCCAGGTCTGCTAGCATGCAGTTTTTCCCTTTGTTTTACCCTGAAGAATCTCTTCTTTCCTTGTATTCTGTTGTAGCATCTTTTTAGGTGGAGGATTTGAAAGGATATGACTTTTCAAGTTTCTTTACCTCAAAATATTTATCTTTTAGCTTAAAAATCTAAAAATTACTTTAGCTAAAAGTGTATGTTGAAATATGAAAGATTGCCAAAATTAGGTGATTACTGGAACAGAACTTATTCTGATCTAGACCATTATCCTGGAGGCTAGTTAAGTTTCAGCACATAATAAAAACTTAAATACCGTAATATGAAGGTTTGATAATCCCTTCAGTGTGAGGAGATAGTTTCCTCCTCCTTACTGCATGACTTTTATTATATAACACTGAATTTTCGTCAAATATGTCTCTCAGTTCTTGTGGGCTGTATGAAACTTAAATAATCTGAAAAACAGGTGCCATTCAGCATGGTGTTCTTAGGAATATAGAGCTTGATTGTCCCTTTCAGCATCTACAGGTTGACTGGTTCCACCAATTCAAGATGAGAGCAAGGTGGGTGGGAAGCACAGATTCTGATATTAAATACCCACTGAGGCATACGACAGCAGTATAAAAAATAAAAAACTGGGGAAGAGTGAACTCTGCAGAGTGCATTGTAGCCACTGCTTCCCAGGATTGTTATGTAAGATGCAAAGACCTAGATGTAGATATAGAAAAAATGCAAAATACTTTTCTCAAATCTTCTGCAACATTTCTGGAACACAGCTAGGGGGAAAAGTGTTATAGAGTTTCTCTTCTTTTATATTTGTTAAAGTGCCATCAATCTGAGAACACAAAGTGTCTCATGGAAATCATAGTGATATTCTTCTGTGGACATATTTCACCCCAACAGGAGTATGACAAATCAGGGGATGAACACACTGATTCGGTGGACCCCAAACCCATGACTTGGCATTACAAGCATTACTGCAGTATAACAATGGGAGAGGCTTAAACATTAAATCACTCATACCCAGTTGTTTGAGTTTCAGGTTGTACAATGAAGAAGCATTTGTTGATCAAGCAAAAGTAAATTATTTAAGTTATTGCAGGATACATTCATCAGCACTTACAGCTGACGTACAAGGCAGAAGGCAAAATGATAATGCACTTGCCAGTTTCACACTCTTTAGCAGTTCCAACTTTTACCTTGCAAACTCTTTATGTCATTCAGTAACTTGCAGGACAGGGCTGTTTATATGACTATTTAATTAAAACCGGTTATCACAAAGTGATCCCATTTTCTGCATTGCTTTACTTAGGAGTACTCTGAATTTACATCAGCTTGACAATTAAAACTCTAAACCAGTTGTGAAAGCCTTTTATATCTGGTTTTCATTATTTCATATTAAGCAATTCATTGGCTTGATTTTCACTTCAGTGAGCCTTCTCATAAAATCTACTTAGACGTAATGGTGATATCATTTATGAAGTGAAATGAATTAATACCTCAGCAGAAACACTAACTAGAAGACTTTTTTTGTTTCCTCACATACTTTATTATTTTCAGATATACTTGTCAGTCATGTGCAAGATATACTAAGATCAAGAGAGTGGGAAAGCAGCACTAAGTCAAAAGGATGTTTTGACACTGTATTCTGTGTTCATTTGCTGAAGCAGGTGTATAGTCAGCAAATCTCTGCAGAAGGGAATTATCCTTTAGATGGTCTCTTTTTAGTATTATAATGGCACCACTAAAGCTGCAATAATTAAGGATCTCTCAGCATTTCATTACAAAACCATATTTTCAAGTGGATATATAAATTGCATATAGAGAAAATTTGCTCCTCGTTCAAATATCTTCCTAAAATTAGCATTCTGAGTGGGTTCTTAAAAAAAAACACACATATTAATTTGTTGATAAGAATGACTTAATGAGTATTCAGCTCAGAAACCATGGAGGAACAGCTGTAACCCAGTAAGACGAAATGGCTTACTGCCTTCCAGATCTCTGCAAATATTGTATAAAATATAATGTACTAAATGACCATGTACCCAGGAGCAGACTCTGATCATCAGAAATATATCTGTTTAGCACGCAGGGAGCATCTTTGCATTTACAGGGTTTTAATTTTTGGTGGAAGGCCGGTACAGGTTAACTGAAAATACAAATCTGCAAGATCTCATGTATTATTAACCTTATTAAAAAGTTAGAAAAAGGGATTTATAGTATAGCTTGCCTAAGATGGCAATGAGGAGAGAAGCACTTTTGTTATTCAGTGCATTCATGTCCAGTGCAATAAACTCCATTTTGCCTAAATTATCCTCCATATTCTCTTGCATACACTTCAAAAAAAGATGACCATCAGCTACAGGAGTGACATGCTGGAAGTGTAACTGCTGCATAGCTTGTGCATAGCAAGTATGGCAAGTTTAGCTGGCATAACAGAGGGGACATTCCGTGATAGCTGGGATGCTTTAGCCCATAAGTAAACATATAGACAACTCAATAGCACGGCCAGGCACTCTGGCTTGCCTCTGTGACAGGCAGTGAAAATGGAGAGTTTTCACTCTTCTCCCTTCCAGGAGCCTCCTAGTGACAAGGTCAGATTCAGACCCACTCTGTAGGCTGTGAAATGGTGTGTGTTCCTGGGGGCCTCTCAGTGGGTAAACATGGCAATGGCAATAATGTTATTCCCTGTCAGGATCCACTCTGTTATTTTGGTGTTTGCCTTCTTCTGCAAAGTGTGTGTTTGCCTTGTAGGTGTTAGGTGGAGAAGGATCAACTTCTGACTTTGAACACCAAATGCTTTCCACAGCACTATCACAGGCAGTTCTGGGGTCTCAGTTCTGTCCTACACATGTAAAAGAGCAACAAATGGCAAGGCAGGATTCAACCGGAGAAGTGAAAAAAAAAAAGGATATATTTTAATGTCTTCGCTGCACTATAGGATTGTTTGTTTAACTTAACAATATCTAACCCCCCTTTTTTTTTTCAGACTTATTCAGTATTTACCCAAAAGGTTGAAAGAGCTCTTTTTGGAACATATAGTGATATGATCTAAAAATAACAAAGACAATTAATTGGTATTTATCCAACAGATGGATAACTTATATTTTATACAATATTTGCACAGTGAATTAAATAATAGAGGTTTTATAAAACTTCACAATTATGCGTTTTTGCCTGAGACCCCAGTTAAATCTGCATACACTTTAAACATGAAAGTCTAAAGGAGGCCATTAAAATACAAATGTAAATAAAAAAAGCATTGAAGTTCCCTCTTAAAGACTTGCACAGTTCAACAACTGTCTGCTCCTCCAGCCTGGTTTAGTTGGACCTACTTCTGATTCATGGTAGTGTAACTAGAAGCAGAACCAAAAAATGAATTTTGATGTCTATAAATGATGTTATTCTGCCTTTTTATTATTATTATTTTATACTGAAATAGTTCTAGCTTTCCAGTCAGTTTGTCAGATCCCTAAAACTAAACTATACTAAACCACAGTTCCTGTTGGAGTTATTCATTGCATATCTAATACACGCGTAACTAAATTCTTCAAATTATGTGAAAGAAGTATGTGGTGAAATATATTAACCTTTTGCATATTTATCAGGAAAAATTACAGCATTGAGTCCACTTTGTGTGTAAGGATACAAAAAAAAACATTGCGTGTACAAAATATTTCAAATCCTAATGCTCAGGTATAAGAAAGTATTGTTAGTATTAAGCTTAGATTTTGACAGCTTGATTCATTATAGTTATTTCAACTTAATTTGAATATTGTGTTCTGCATGTCTTCTTCATTATTCTTTCACATTGCAAAGCCCCATTTTTACATAAGAAATGAATTTGCATTACAATTATGATCTCTTTAACCTCCTACCCATGTAATTTGACATCTTGAATAAGTGACATCTGAACCAGGTGCTGTGGGGAAGCCAGTCTGTCCTACGTACAGAATGATGGTCATTTCCCTACTTGAACAAAATGATTTTTTTCGTGATAAACAGCCCATACATATTAAACTGTTCTAATACTGACATCACAATTCCATGATGTAGAAAAACTACCTTTTTTGCATGCCTTTTTAATTCACTTTGTAAGCATCCTATTCTCATTTCAGCTATATAGAGCATAAGCACCAGTTCACTGACTCCAAATCTATATATTTCAGCCGAGTGCTAACAATACCCACTCTTTTTTAAAATTTTATATTATATTTTGCTTAGTACTTCATGTTCTACATTCATGTCAGATCAGAAACTAATTTTTTTTGCCACAAAAAAAACCAAAAAAGGTCTCTATATCTCATAACTGCAGAAGAAAAATATTTTAATCTGTTATCTGGACAAATGATAAGACTCCGAAATGAGCAAAATGAACAGCAACTGCAATACGATTTTAAAATGTCACTGCTTTTAAATTAAGCACATAGTGTGATTTGTTTGAAACCTGGTTTTGCTGTTGTCAGAAGGCTTTCTCTGGGTCTTCATTGGACATGGGTGGGTGTCAGTAAGGTTCTCCCTTCTGCCACCCATCTCAAGGCTGAGAACATAAAAGCTAAGCTGCCTTAGGAAGCATGATGATCCAGTCTGTCTGTGGTGCCCTCCCACTATCCTGATCACTTGCCTTCAAATACATGAGAAGAGATATGTCTGCTAAAAATATACATCTCTCAATAGCTGAAAAGTGAGCAGGAATAATACTGTAATACCCTCTAGAAACTAAGGAAGGAAAAAGGGCAGAAAGGGGAGGACACACAGGAGAGCTGGACAGAAAACTAAGAAGAGCTGGACAGAAAAGTCAAAGAGGAAGCAAAGCAGGTGACCTACAAACCAGTTGGGAAAGCGCCTTTGTCTTGCAAGTGAGAAGAGAAAGCATGACCAGTAGTAGATATGGAGTAACTGTGAGCCACCCCTGTTGAGCAGAACCTATAAAGCAAGCTGGGTTTAGTTAAAAAATTAGACTAAAATTCTGTTTAGCTTGAACTGCTAACAATTTTTTCTAGTACCAGAGCTAAGGAGTCATCAGGATGGCTTTTAATTTATTTTCCATTTCTTAAGTTTTTAAGATTTTTATTTCTTCTATCAATATTTTTTCCCTTTCAGAAGAAGACAAAAAAGCATAAACCACCACAGGATGAGGGAAATTATTTGTAAGATTTGAATCCACCTTTTTTTAACCTTTGAGAAAATGCTGGAAGATTTTTGAATAAATATGTTTTCCTGAATATACTTGTAGGTTTCTGCAAAGTCCTGTTGGAAATAGGACAGGCAAAGAAATCTGGAACTAAAAAGTCAGGCTGTGCCCCGCCTGAATTTCTACCACAGTATCTAAAGCAATGGTGCCACAGTTAATATTAAAAAATGAAAATAAGTGTGAATACAGTAGCACTTGCCAACCTTCATTTGATCATATGATTTTTCTGCAGTACAATGATAACTTTCTAATTGAACTAGAAGTCTGAACTTACAAAAATGGTGTCTTGGTCTGAAGGGAAGGAATGTGGACAGTAGCAGGCAGGTAAGAACCTCCTGCAAGTGTCAAATGCAAGGTGAGCTGGGATCACTTCCTCTCTTCACACATGTCAACATGCAGATGTCATCTGATAAGATTTATTTAGCTCTGTAGAAAGAGATTTCTCGTCTTAATTACACAAGCTCCAGAATAACATCACAGATTTTATTGACATTAATGCATGATTAAAGTGGCAACTAATGTAAAGGAAAGTAGAATCAAGATTCCTATTTTATTACTTATCAAGACCCTAAACCTGGGGACCTGGTTTGTGGAAGTGGAGAAGGAAAATGTGAGCATACAACTGGGACTCCAGGGTGGAAAGACAGTGTAGGATGAAGGGAAGGGAATGAAGACCACGGCCTTGGTGTTTTGCTTTCTGAGGTGGGATAAAGTTTTATATACTTAATTAAATATGAATTATAAGATGGAACATGGATTAATCTGAGGATCCATAGATAAATGTAAATCTATAAATAATGTTTCTCCCTAGAAAACTTTGGTTACTGGCCATAGCTGGACAGTGGTGAACAGCAGAGGAAATGAATGAATGAAGAAATGGTAGTGGCTATTTAGGGGCAGTGATAGCAGAAATGGGAAGCTTTAGAAATAAGCTAATAGCTACAGAGGAATTCAGTGCAGCAGCTGGAAATGAGGCTCAAATACTGGACACCTAAATTTCTGAGCATTAAAGATCAAATGAGCCCAAAGATCAAGAGAACTGACAACTCAATAACTCACAATTTACAAAAGTGAAACCACAAAGACTTGGTAAAATAGCTTAGCTTAAATGAAAACCAGCTCCTATCTTTCATTGCACACCTTAAAAAACAACCAAGTCACCCTTCTGTGCTATCAGGAGTAGTACATAGGAAAAAAAAAAAAAAGAAGGAAATGTAGAATATTTAGAATAAGTATTGGATGAGTGATTAGGATTTTTTTGATTGCATATAATCATAGGAGATGGCCTGGCAGGAAGCTAACAAGGTCATCTAATCCTTTTCCACATCCACAGAAATTTCTCGGTACCAGAAAATATATATTTTATTTGATTTCCGGCTTTCTCAGAACCACTTATATTAAATAACTTCAGGGAATCTTTTCT
Source organism: Sclerurus mexicanus (assembly GCA_013396755.1). Lineage (NCBI taxonomy): Eukaryota > Metazoa > Chordata > Aves > Passeriformes > Furnariidae > Sclerurus > Sclerurus mexicanus. Next base: position 453,644 of record VWZF01004338.1, read on the forward strand.
TTATGAATTTCAAGCTGGGGCACAGAGAGACAGAAAACCAAGGAATTGCATTATCTTTTGGAACAGATATAATTTCTTTCAAATAGGGCAGAAATCTGCTCTGGCAGAGCAAGGAATAGTCAGGCAGTGGCCACTGAACTGTCTCTTAAGTTTGCCCATTTAATGGATTAATGACACACCAACATTCATGCCTACAACATGATTCCTTTCATTACTAAGAACTACTCTTATCAGGAAAATACTAACATTTACTTAGCACCACTAATACAAACAGAAAACACTCTTTGTTCACAGCCCAGCAAGACTGGTTCCATGGCTGTTGTCTCACACGGCCAGCTGAGTGACAGCTTCCAGGATAGGGATGAGTGTGCTGCGGGGTAGAGGCAGAGAGATCCTCTTATGCCCTGCAGAGAAGCCTAAAGGGAAATGGGATTTGCCTCTTGAAATCCAAAAAAAAAAAAAAAA